>CM035225.1:25545296-26145296 GCA_020226215.1 Sindora glabra
AATAATTACATTTTATTCCAATTAACTTTAAAATTTATAAATAAAATTCTTTAATTATATAAAATTTATAATTTTCACATTATCAATTTAAATATTATTTTATTAAATTACATAATTTTTTTTAAAAATAATAAGAATCACATATCGTTGTATGTTGACTTATTTCATCATTTTTTTTCATACAATTGAGATGCAATATAATTAATAGAAGTAAATTATATATATAATGTAATTAAATATTGAAAATGAATTATAAAATTATGTGCAAAAAATAATGTAATAAAATAACATATAATAATTGTTGTTTCTTATTTGAAAGATAATGAAAAATTTTTATAATTTAAAATTTTGATTTATAAGTTTTCAAATTTACAGGATAAAATGTAATTGCTCTAAATTGAAAGAAGTATTTTGCACTTTTCCCTATTTTAAATTAGAGCATTCTGATATACTAGTAGTTATTATCCATCTCTTTAAGACTTGGGAAAACTATAAATTTCGTGTTCGATCTTCACTAGAGATTCCAATGTGTGATCTTCCCATCCGGAGAGATGGCTATATAATAAGAAAGGTTTTTCTGTTGGTCATGAAAAAATAGCAATAACAATGCTGGCAAGAGTATAATTTCACTGGAAATATATATATATATATATATATATATATATGGGCCTTTTGTTCTGCCAACGATGGATCCTTTTGTTTTTGGGTCATAACATTACAAACAAACTTAGTCCAACCCAAACACACTTTTCAAATCCAGAAAGGAGAAAGCCCAATCGTTCCAAGTCCAACCCAAACAAACTTTTGAAATCCAAAGAAAGCCCAATCCGTTCCAAAGTCCAACCCACTAAAGCCTAGAGGGCCAGTTTGGGAATATCATGCATAAGGTGATGAACTGATGCAGCCCTTGACAGAGGGAATAGTGAGCAGAGTCATTGCATTTCGACCATGTGAATAAGTTAAGTCGATGCTAAATTTGTTTTTTAAATTATTGGTATGAGGTTGATTTTTTAATTTATATAAGACCAAAATTCAAGAATGATATATTATAAAAGTCTAACTTGACTTATTAATTTATTTAAAAGTTTATTTATATAAATAAATTTTCAAATTTAATAATAGAATAAATTATTCTTAAGGCACAAAATTATTCAATGACTTAATTAAACTTATATATAAATATATTAATTAAAATATTTATATTATATATATTATAACATATTATATTACATTTTATAAATATTAATAATTAAATTGATGGATTTAATGAGCTTACAAATTAAGTTTAAAGAAAATAACTTAATCTATTTATTTAAATATACTTATTTATTAATTTTAATCTGACTTATTTAAATAATAAGTTAAATTAAAATTAGTCATAAAAAGGTTATATGGTAAATTCCTAATAAATTATTTGACCTATATGCCCTCCTAAATTGAAAAATCAAATAAATTATGATATTGACATAAATAGCCACCATCAAATATTTCAGGCATATAAGGATTTGGGTTGGTCTCTAGTAAAAATTAAGATGGATTAGGGTTTCTATTTCCCATCCAAACCCAATTTATTTTTAATTATTTTAGGGATTAAGCTCGATCTTATTTTGAGATCAGTTATTTAGGCTCCATTTATGATAACTTTTATTTTTATCTCTAGGACAAACAGACTAAATAATGAAACAACCCAACACTATATGAAAACTTGAGGCCAAACAAAAATAAAATAAAATAAAACTCGTCAGATCTTTCAAATTATGATAAACAAATGAATTTGTATTTGGGCCGGCCTGATTTTGGGATGTCTAAACTCAATCCGTCTAATAAAAAAGTATCGAATTTTTTTCTCAAATCCAGTTCAAGAATTTAATTACTCAATTCACACTCTAATTTAGATGAGTTTTTTTTTTCATAATTTAAGTTTTATTCAATGTATGAAATCTAATAATTTAAATTCAGTTTTACATTTTTTTAAGATAAAAATATTTAATCCAATGATTCACAACTCATCAACAACACTAATTCATACATGCATTAAATTTTATTTAATGTATGAAAGAATTAGCCCCTGATTTATCAAGGTTGGTTTCGGGCTAAAACCAGGCGGGCCTCATTTGACCACCTCCGCATCAAGCCAACTTCATTTGGACCACAAGTATCTGCTTCCATTGTATCTGAACAAAGTGATGAAGATCTGGGTAATTTTGTATATAATGATCATTTTAGTATAAGGGCGTGAATCAAGATTCTTTATATCGCCAGAACGAAGCTAGTATCAAACTTTTATAGAAAGTAGCAGTTATAAAATTTTTTTATAGGGTTTAGATTTTTTTTTTAATTAATTTTGCACTACAAAGCTCAACTAAGGGACAAATCTTGAATTTCCAATTCTTCGGATGGCAAGGGATGGGCGTTGATGAATATAACTATCTTTTGAGTTAACAGGGTTGGTCTCTTATCTTGTGCCGATTGATTCAACTAATCTTGTGTTAGATTAGATGCAATGAAATGAGAATGAAAAATAACAGAAAATAGAATGAAATGAATTGTAATAATAATTTCATAATTATATTTTGTATAGTAATGGATGAAATGAGTATTTTATTCTATTTTTATATTTGGTGCATTGAAATAATATAGAAATGAAATGGAGAAAATATAATTAATGACAATAATATTCTTATCATATAAACAGTAAATATCTCATTAAATAATTTAATATTATTAAAATATATGATATAATCAATAATAAAAATGGCCAAAATTTAAATTTGATCATCAAAATTTATAATTAACAAAATTTTTTATAATAAAGGCATAAAAATTATAATTTACTGAATTTCTTGTATTAAATATTTTTTTTAAAAAAGTACAAAAATATCATATTTTAAAATTTATTTTTAAACATTTTGATAGATAAATATTGAAAATAAATATTATTTTATTTTTATTAACTAAAGATAATATTGAAATATCTGAAAAATATGAATGATAAATGCACTAAAAGATCACTCCATAAATGATTGAATGATGCATTCATTATTTTTATTATGAAATGAAAATTTTATCATTTAATAAAATAATTTTTTAAGGAATAGCTATTTGTAATTTATAATACATATTAAACAAATTTTTTATTCATTCCATTGCCAATCGCATTTCTTCTATCCAATCAAATGCAATGTAAGAGTTTAGGGTTACCTGCTACTGGTTATGATGATGAGCAACACAAACTTGTCAACAATCCAAGTGAGATATGTTAAATTGGCGGTCACGACTGGTTGGAATTAGTTATATTAGTAATCGAGTAAAATAATGGTATACAATTCATGATCAGTAGAAAAATTGGGTTAAAGATTTGTTCAAATTCGTATGTATTTATTCCAACAAGTTTAGTAATCACATTGCTTGACACGTTGCCCCTGGTGCTGCAATTTATTCTGCTTCGTATGCCCCATAGAGCAAAAAGCTTCACAATTCGCTCGGAACTTACCGGGAAAAATAAAAAATTAAGAAAAAAAATATAAATGCTATAAATACACATATAATCATTAAGTAATGTTGAACACAAAACAAATAAAATTCTAAAAATCACATGTAATTAATAATTATTTAAAAAATTTCAACTCAATCTGAGATCATCCTCTATCATATAATTATATATGAAATTTAATAAATATAAAATAAAATGAATTTTTAGACATATAATTTGAAAATTCTTAAATTTTTTATTTAAAATGCATTTCTTGATAAAAATTACAAAATAAAAATAGAATGATATTTTGTAAAATTTTGGGAGGGTATGTATAGTGCAACAAGTTGTTAAGAAAAATTTTAGGTGAAATTTTATGTGCTTGTTATAAAGTTTATGATTAAAATTATATATATATATATATTATTTTTACAAGTCATCATTAATAATTATAATTTAATAAATATAATTATTAATTAGTTCCTAATAACTAAATACACAAGTATAATTTTTATTGAAAATTTCTCAACAAACACATTTAAAACTTGACCTAATTTTCTTCTTGCTGCCTCGTTTTTCAAAATTTAAAATAGGGCAAACTTTTGGGTCAACTTCTTTCCCCCAGGACAAGAGATCTCCTCACACCCGATATCCCACGAGATAGTCCCCAGTAGGGATCTCCAACTTCAAGAATAGTCATTCCTATCCGTCTCACATATATGAAAACAGACTACGAAAACAGACAACGCTTGCAATTGCAAAAAAATGGGTTTGAATGACATCAGTGAGAGCGTTGCTTTTCGAAAAGAGCAGAATTTTTGGTTTCAACTGATTATTTCAACTAAATTCAAGTATCAAGCCAAGTAACTACAACATAAAAGGTATGCTCAATCAACAAAAGTAAAGAGCATATATATATATAAAAAAAAACAGTAATGCAATATGTATTTTGAATTTCAAATTTAAATTAATGGATATCAATCAAAACATATATGATAGGACAAATTTATAAAATTGATTCAGACGCCAAGCCCTTATTCTCATCACCTGCGGGGGCCATAACAATTTCGAGAGAAAGAGGTTCATGATAAAAAAAATGTGATAGTTACATAATTAAATGATGCCAAATAATATTATCATGATTTAAGAAAAAAACGGGTTTATTATTCCACTGAGTGACAATATATCAATTATATTAATTGACACAAATGAAATATCGCAAATAATGATAATATATAAAAAGGTTTAAATTTGATCCATGTCAAATTTACGAATCAAATGAATTCATGCCACCAAATTATATAACTTCAATTCAATTAGCATGATATATTACAAAAGTACCAACTTCACACACGTTTTGGATGGTTTAGATCTATAAAAACATTCACAAATAATATGCTTCAGGCACGTTTTGGATTTTCTGTTTCACAAAATTAAAGAGTTTTCCATGGGAAATGAATGGAATATATATATATATATATATATATATATATATATATATATATATATATAATATTTACCAAGCTCAAATTATAATATACATCTTAATTCTAAGATTAAAGTTGACATGCTGATATCTATAAAAATATATATTTTGTAATATTATTGCATATCACTAAAAGATAAAATATTTAGAATGACTTAAATAAAAGATTGTATAATTAAAAATGATTACACAAATCTTTAGATATCGGAGCAAATTAACATATAAGTTAACCATGCCTAATCAAAATTGTCTTTATCATTTGCAATTTGGTTTTTATATTATTTTTTAATATGTTAAAATATATAAAATTTCCCCACACAATTTATCATAGATTGGACTCATCCATTTTACATCTCTTCCTATAAATATTTTGTTAAAGTGAAATCGAAATTTGAATTCAAGAGCTTCCTTAACTTTCTTTTGAATAGAAGTATGGTTTTAATACTTATCCAGAATGCCATTACAAACAATTAAAGATTTATCTCTCTTTTACCTAAATCACTATTTTTAAGGTGTTTGAGAAATGCAGATCTAAATATAACAAGTTTTTAGTACCAAAATCTTGGACAAACATATATGATAAGAGGATAATGAAAAGTATGGTAAATAAGGATTCTCAAAAAAGCGAAAACATTAGATTTGAAATCAACCTAAAACTAATAATCTGGTTAGAACAAAATATTTAATATGTAGAAGAAGTCGAAAATAGGAGCTTGAACAAAGTATTTAATACATAATGGAAGGAGAATTATTGTTGCGGAAAATACTGCAACATGGAATTTTGACCTTTCAAAGCTATTGTGTTTGGCTTACTCACATTGTTAGTAGCTTATTTTGCTATGAAATTCACTTTAAAATATAACAAATCCTTTTATCTAACTATTTGATGAGGTTATAATAATAAATTCTAAAATATGACAAAGTAATAATTAACATGTTCAAAATGAGTTATTTATCTAAAGTAATGTTCAATTTGGCAACAATGTATCACTTTATCATGATAATGAGTTTTCAACCATCATTTTTTTAAGAAAGATTGTATTATTAATTTAGGAATGAAAATGGGTGAGCCATAGCAAACTAAATCCATTAAGAACCCATCACTTCAATTCACTAAAGATTCAACAAGACTTGAACATGATCCATCTTAAACTTACTTTAAATAATTGAAATATAATTGCAAATTTATTTATTGAAAAAGAAATGTAATAAAATTATTTTTACTTATTAATAATAATTGGCTACTTAGCATGTCTATTATGATACCAAAATGGACTTGATTTGCAATGCATATCTAATTGTTAGACCCAAACCTAAATCATTAAATAGTATTTTATTTAAGAACTAATCCCTTGAATAGATATTAATAACTCAAACAAGACCTATTAAATCTAGATATAATTGTCATCCCTAAAGGTATAAATGAATCAAGTTAAGTTAAACATTTATATACTTAATTTTTGTAATACCCAATAAAAAGATATAGAAGATAGAAATTGTCAAAACTAAGTTAATAGTGTTTGTTAGTAGATAATAAGCAGAAATGTGAATTTTTGCTCATAGAAGCATTTATTAGTAGAACAAAAATCTACTAGGAGTTATTAAAAAAAATTAAGAATATTTAAGGTCCAAGGTTGATATAGTTTGGGAGTAATTTAATATTTCTACCCAAGAGCATCCTAAAATAATCCTAAAGTGGCAAAATTATAATTTTAGGCACATCCATAAGGGCACGAACAACCACTAGGAGAAAAGAGGGAATTTGATTTAATTTAAGGGTCTTGGGATAATATGACTTGATTTTGGGATGTTACATTAATTTTCAATTACCTTAGAATTTATTAGTAATTAAAGAATTGGTGGAGGATTTAATAACAAAACTTGGGCATAAAGAAAGAACATAGAATATTCTTGGATGATGTGAACCTTAAGTAAGCAAGATGATATCATCTTGATGATACAAGCATAATGTCATTGACTCAAAAGTTACTCCAAATCTTTCTATAAACAGCTAAGCACAATTCACTTGCTCCTATGCCTAGGAAAGCTCATAACTAGAAAGGGAATTAAAGAGAGAAAGTACTATTCTTGAATATTCTTGTCAAATTCTAGTAAGTTTCCATTAGCTCCTTAAGAGTTCTTAAGAGATTGTCAGTGAAGGAAGCATTTGATTATTTATTAGAGGTATAAGCTCAAAACTTCAATAAGTTCATCTTCTTTTTATGGTTCTTTCTTTAGATTCTTTATTAGCTTTATGTTGTCTTGGATACTAGACTTTGAATTCTTGGTGAAAGAAATAAGTTCTACAAGCATCCTTGAGTGAGTAGAGATCCACTATTTTTCTTCTTAATTTACTTTCTTAATGATATTTATATATGAGATGTGCTAAAGTCATAATTATTCATGGTGGATTATCTGTTATTCTTGTTTTGTAGTTGATGTTGTGCTAAAGCTATAATTATCATGATGGATTAGTTTGAAAAGTTTTCTTAAAAAATTTTATAATGAAAAGGTAAAAGTGTTAATTTTTTTTAAAGTCGCAAAATTTTGGAAACATGATCTTATATGAAAATGGAAGAGAAATTTTGACAAGATAAATACTAAGGAGCTCATATGCTTTTAGCTTGGAATAAGCAAAAAATTATGTTTTTATTTCTTAAAAGACTGTTACACTAAATTCTACTATGAATTTAAGGTGATCGAATGCATGAATATTAAGTTTTGAAAAAAAAATGGATTGAAGGCTCATTGGGTTTCCTATGCTTTCATGGGAAAAATTATGTTTTTCTTATTAAAAATTTAGTAAACATTAAACTATACTCTAGTATGGATTTTATAAAATAATGACATCAAAATTTTCAAGCAAAAATCACCTTGAAATCAACATGTGTAACTCACAAGCTTTTTGCTATTTTATGGAGGAAAATTTTTATTTTTAAAGAAAATTTTGCTACATTAAGTTCTAAATTATTTAATTAATGTTATTAAGTATCTATATTAAGAGTTTATGGCAAGGATAGATTTAGAAACATGTTTGAAAGCTTATGGAAAAATGTAGAAAATCTATTTTTAAAAACTATGTTTTAAAGTAGTAAAATTCTTCTACAAACTACTTTGAATGGTAATTATTTTAGATAATCTTTGCAACTTGTTTTATAATTGAAAATGATTGAAACATGTTATATTCTGTTTTAAAATTTTTTGTAAAATTTTATTAAAATTTGATATTTGTAAAGGAATTTCAAAGTTAAGGGTGTCAATTTTAAGTAGTTTTGATATTTGCTCAAAATAATAAGTTGTACAACATATATTGAGCTTGACAAAGGTTGAAATATGAGTTTTAAAATATTTATTTCAATTCTGGAAATTTTAAAAAAAAATTATTAAAATTTGTTATTTTAAATGGAATTGTTAATTATAAGAATGTTGGTTAAAACCCAATAAGGTTTCGTGATTGTTTTCTTAACTTTTGAATGTTGTTATATGATGAAATCATGAAGTTTTATTATTGTTGGATGGCATGATTAAATACTTAATTTGATAAAGAAAAATAACTCTTTTACTTGTTAGAATAATAAACAATGCATATGATTAAAACTATTTGAAAATAGAAATCATGGAATTTAGAATATCCAAATTGAACATCTTCAATTTGTTGTAAAAATTGTGAGATAAATATCAATCTTAGATTAATATTTTGAATGATGGATCATATACAATTACAAGAAATTAATAATTTAAAAGTATGTTTAGTAAATAATGAGAATTTTGTAGGCATTGCTTCATTGGATTCATAGTGAAATCATAAAATTAGTATAAGAATGTCTATATCAGATAATCAATGGTTGATAAATGCACTAATGTATTTATACATGGGAATATCTTTAAATGAAGATCTATGATGATGAGCTCTTGAAAATGATACAGTAACATCTGAATGAAAGCACCAATAATGCTTGTAATCACTAGAAAAATGAAGAGCATATTTTAATTATAGCTATGACTGATATTTTGACCTTACCTTATTTATATGAAATAGGCTATTAAGAGCTCCATGAAACTTACTTTATGTTGTACATGAAATTTTGGCTATATGTCAAATGTTAGACTTTTATGCCATAACTAACATTATGGGCAAGAATGCCATATGTGATGTGTGATATATTTATATGATATGAAATATTATAGAAAGTTTTAGGATTTAGCTTGATGCCCTAACTTATGAGTCACATGAACATGAAAGGTTGAGTGAGATAAGATTAACTTTAAAGGGATAAGATTAGAATATGTATGGGATAAGGTCAACTTGAAGTAATTAAGAGGGAAACTTTTATGCCTTCAAGCGATTTAATAGTTGTTTAAATACTTGTATTGTGCTTATGACTAAATTATATTTTGATGTAGTATATAGAATGGTCTAATGAGAAATATTTTCTTATAAAAAATAAGTTTTTAGTGTATATCTTGCATATAAATGTTATTTGAATTAAAATTAACTAGAAAATTTGTATGATATCTATCTTATTAAATAATTTTATTACTTACTCTACTTGTGGATATATCTTTATAGATATCATGCTCGATGCCACTCATTGAGTTGATAGACATTTGGTGGAGCATGCACACATTGTGGTACATATTGATAGAAGTTCCATATACCGTTATTAAGAACCATAAGACCAACATGAGTTTTTATGTTTTGATGCATTAGTAAACAGCTAAGTTATTAGTTGTCACTTTGTTCCTTTTTGTTTGATGTTATTATATATATTTGTATTGATTTACTACAACATTATCATTGTTTTTTTTATAAGGGTATGGTAAAGCCTTGATACTTTGTTTATATAAAAGGTGAATATGTTTAACTAAGTAGATATATAATTTACAATATTGTATATTTCATATGTTTCTTTTCACTTATGTTTTATGTAAAGGATTTTATAGACAATAACATGGGATTTGATGGTAATTTTTAAAGAAACACGAGAAAAAGAGTTTTCCTCAATATTGAAGGTTAACATATATATCTTTTTCAAGTTTTTTTTAATTTGTTCTTCTAAAGTATTTTAAATAGAGTAGGATTTTTTCATTTTCTAAGTTTAAGAAACTTGTTATTATTCTACTATGTTAGTTTTATGATTTGAATAATGGAAATAAAAATATTACTTAGTTTTTAGAAAGTTTTCTTATAAAGTATTTTTCAGGTTTCTTGAAAAACTTTCAAGAAAATAATATTCAAACAAGTTTTACAAATTTATTTCCAGAATGTATTTTTAAAAAAATATTTTTTTAAAATAGTCTTTTCAAAATTATTTTTTTAAGAACTTGCTGAAAGTAATAAACTATCAAATTATTTTTTTTAAATCACTTTATTAAAATTTTTTTTTCTAATGTTATTATATTTCAACTATTTGTAATTCAAAAAGAAATTTTCTTTTATTTGACTTAGATTTGACTATAGAAAGATTCTAATGTGTCCAATTTTTTTAGATGTATTTAAAAAAATTAAACCTTGACAATTGTGAAAACTTATCTTCTAATTTAATGCAAACTTTTAAAAAATGTTAGTGAAATTTATGTCTTTGCATCATCCATATTGTATAAAGCAGTAAACTTCTCATAGATTAGTTAGTTTAGAAAGGCTTGTAAGGATATTTAGTTAACATCTTTATGCCAATTACGATGGTCCAAAAATAAGATTCTAATGATCTTGAACTCACTAAAAATAAATAAGATTAGACTTAAGTTAAACACCATTAAGTTTAAATAATTCAAACTTAAGCTTAAGCTTGACTTAAATACAAACAAATAAGTTTACATAAGCTTATTCAAATGTTACACTTATTAGACTTGAAATGTTTTATATGGAAATAATAATTTAACTATAATAAGTTTATAAATAAAATTCTTCATGTGAAGTACTTTTTAAATATATAAGTAAAGGTGTTTTAAGGTAAAATATGATTAAAAGTAAGTATGTGAATGATAAGGAGACTATAGGGACCTTTGTTCCCATTTTGTTTCCAAGGCTATCCCTATTTTCAATTGCCTAACTTTAACCACTTATTTTTCTTCCTAAGAGCTTTTTTTCCTTTCAAACCCTAAGCAATAAATTCAATCTTCACCCTTTCATCTTCTTTAATCAAAGAAAGGTAATAGATCTCATGCTTAAATCTTGCAAAACTTTTCTTCTACTCCTTAATTTTAGATTGTGAATAATTTAGGGATTTCAATTTGATTAAGATTAAAGATTTTGGTCTCAAATGTGGATTTTGGGAACTCTAACTTAAAATTTTTAATTTGTTAATATTTAGGATCTAGAAATTCACCATTTTTACTACCCATTACCTTTCCTATAAGCTATAAGTAAACATTCTCTTTGAGTTTATGTGATTTTGAATGATTTAATTTGTTAGAAGTTATGTTTTCTTTATAGTTGTATAAATTAAGATGGATTAATTTAAGATGATATTTGATATCAAATTTTGTTGAATCTAAGATTCATGATATTGTTATTATGATTTCTAATGGTTTGATTGAGTAATTTGTATAAAGGATAAATTTTGGGTAAATTTCTCCTAAATGAACAATGAAAAATATATGGAATTTGAAAAGATTCATAGGATAATCAATTACTAAAGGCATAAAATGGTCTTTGCTTGATGGTAATCAATTAGATAATTTAGTGAACATTTTGAAGTAATTAATTACAAAAGGCATGAAATTGTTTTTGCTTGCTAGTAAGCAATTGTAATTGATTATCCTAATGAAAATGTTAACATAATTGATTACTATAGGTTAAAGTTACCTTTATCTATCCATAATCAACTTTATGATTGATTATACCTTATTTTCTTTTTGCTTTTGCCAATCTTAAGAATTTCAAGAGCTTTAATTCATTCTATAGTTATAGTATGAGTATGTATATTTATGTTAGATGATGAATGAGTAAGATAAGGTCAAGCAAAGAGGAATAGTGATATTATAACTTTTGAATTTACATCATGGCTTGATTAGTAATGAATAAGCTTATTTGTCATTTTTGTACATGAGAATTAAGATGGAGGTAAATTGATGACTCTTGTAGCTTATGCTTCAGATTCAATAAATGCTTGTGGAGGATAAAGATGACTTAAAGGGACAAGAATGGACTTGTGGGGGATAAGGATTGTCACAACCCCATTTGGATCATGATCAGCATAAGAAGATGCTACAGATAATCACCTAGCCACCTACCACTAGCAAACCACCAAACTATCTTATTACTTGCCATTATGCCATATGAATTTTCAATATAGGGCTATTTTCAACCAACTCAAATGATAACTAGGTACTTAAGAGGAAAAGCCTATAAAAGAATAGCAAAAAAAGAAATAATGAGTTTACTTGAAGCTTAATGAGTAATCATTCAAAATTAAAAGTAGAAAAACAAATTCATAATGTTTAAAAGCTTATTACTAAATTTCTTTGGAATCTTTATAAAAAGAGGGAGATTTCAAACCCTTATAGGGTAAGGATTTATATTCTGTAGGGAAACTCAATTGTACCTTTCATTCTTTGAAGGATGCCATGAGTAAGTACATATAAATAACAAGATGATTTCCTTGTGATTGAATATTAAAATAAAGGTTCTATCCATTTCACCACAATTCCACAATTCCATAATTCGATTATAACATTTCTAAAACATTCACTAAGAAAAAAATAAAACATAAAAAAGGAAGTTAGCATGGAAATCACTTTGTGACTCCCTTCTAGTTTTATTCCTCACAAGCTTATCCTTATCCCTTCAAGATCAACCTTATTCCTTCACAAATAGGCATGTAGATTTGGTGTATAAAGACACCATGTAAATATCATTGCCCTCGTCATTACCAAATCTCATTATTAGCATAATATATCAAGTTATGACCAAGTGCCTTAACTAGCCCCTCAATCTCATTACTATAATAACAATGTAATCCACATATATAAATAAATGGTTGAATAGGCATATCAATTTGATTGTAAATTCAATTTCATAATTTATGTTTACATGGCATGATAAAACTAAATCTTATAGTGTATTGTGATGCATGTAGGATTTGCCTTAGGTATATTCTCATCTAATATGGAAAGATAATTACATATACTTCTTGGAAGTTAAAGAAACATGAATAAAACTGTCTAATACATGACCTAGAAATAGTAGTGATGATTTTTGCTTTAAAAATACGGAGGCATTACTTGTATGGAAAGAACAATGAGATTTATATAGACCATAAAAGTCTAAAGTATATATTTGAGTAGAAAAACTTTGAGGTAAAAAAATGGATGAAAATTATCAAAGATTATGATTGTTTGATCCTTTATCATTTTGGTGAAGCTAACATGGTAGTGGATGCATCAAGCAGAAAATCTATAAGCAACATGATAAAGACACCTTATAGAGATCAGGATGTATTGTTAGCCTTTGTAGTAGTTCAATCTATTCTTATTGAAATAATTAAAGGTGCTTAGAGGGTCAATTTAAGTTATATAGCCTCAGTGAAAGAAGTGATTAAGGATTTAGAAATTAGAATGACAATCGATGAAGAAGGAATAGTTTGCCATTAAGGGCAAATTTGGGTTCCATCTAGTGAATGGAACAAATTGTTGCACTAAGTTCACAATTCTTTATGCACTATGCACCCTAGATTAGCTAAGATGTACTATGTTTTGAAAGTTATTTTCTAGTAGAAGGGGATGAAAAAAGATATACTAGATTATATGATGAAATACCTTACATGTTAACAAGTGAAAGTAGAGCATCAATGCTTGGTCAAAATGCATTAGTTGCTTTTAACATTGGAATGGAAATGGGAAAATGTCATCATGGACTTCCTAATGAGACTGCCAATGACTTAAAAGAGACATGAATTTATATGGGTCATAGTTGATAAATTGACCAAATTGACACAATTCTTACTAGTTAAAAACACCTTCTCAAGAGCATAGTATGCTGATGCATACTTCGATAGCATAATGCCTTTTATAGGGTTTTATTTATCATTATGATAGATTAGGGGTACTTAGTTCACATCTCACTTTTAACATTCATTCTAATAAGCATTAGCGATTTAATTGCTATTTAGTATAACTTTCCACCTATAAATAGATGGGTAATTAGAGCAGACCATTCAAATTTAAGAAGACAATCTCGAAACTTGCACCTTAGAATTTGAATCAAATTTAGGAAAATTATTTACCATTGATTGATTTTTC
Source organism: Sindora glabra (assembly GCA_020226215.1). NCBI lineage: Eukaryota > Viridiplantae > Streptophyta > Magnoliopsida > Fabales > Fabaceae > Sindora > Sindora glabra. Next base: position 25,559,498 of record CM035225.1, read on the forward strand.
TTATAATAATAAGTTTACTTGTAATAATAACTGCCAATTGAGCATTTAGATGGCTCCATTTAAGACTTTGTATGGTTAGAGGTGTTGATCTTTAATGGGATGGCTTAAACTAAGAAAGTTAAAACTCTTAAGGCTAAATTTAATGAAAGATGCTTTAAGGAAAGTTTAGATCATCTAAGTCAGGTTGAAGACTAAGATATATAAAAATCATATGTAAATAATGTTGGGATCGAGAACTAAACAAACGCAACAAAATTAACCTATCCCAGCCAAGGATCCATGTGAAACATTAGATTAGGGTAGGGATTAAATTACCTTTTTCAAATGCTTCAAAAGTCCGATCGTTGATCACCCTTTTTGACTTGCTTTCGGTCGAAGATTCTGAGGTATCCACACAAATCCGCAAATCACCAGCAAACATCTTTCGTCCACTAATTGGAATTCACCTCCTTTTATTTCATAGTGCTAGCTATACCCTTCAAGGTTTCAAAGAGGCTACTAGGTTTTTTTATGTTTTAAGGATGTGTGAATAATCAAATTATTACATAACAAGCTCATTTAAATAGGTGCACAGAAAACTCTAACTAATTGGGCTTTACTCCATGTATAATTATAGACTTATTATTGTGCTCTTATAATTATAACATGAAATTCTCATATATTAGGCTCAAACAATTTGATCCATTAATTCTAAATCTACTAAGTTCTAAGTGTACGATCCTATTGGCTCTGATTACATTGGTAATGATCATAAATCACATTAATGATAATAAATAATAAGCAGTGTCTAACAACACACCATTGTTACCTAAGTAATGAGAAAGTCGGTGATTCAACTAAACCTTTACATGTGATTATCATCTATATTCTTTTGTCCTAAACATCTAGATTGAGCATGAGACATGGACTGTGTCATTCCTGTATAGCCCAATCTAAAGGTTTCTTGATTCCTAAGTAAGCTGATTGAGGCAAATGTAATTAACATTCCATGTCAATTCATCTGAGCATAGCCATACATTTTCTTAGCTTTATTTCATCAAGGGGTCCATAGATGTTACTCATGTTATATAGGAGGGTGATGTGCACGTTATATTGCAACAAAATTGTATTAAAACTGGCTACTAAAAAATAATATAGAATTCTGACACAACTAGGTCGTACTTCTAGTAATCCTTTAATTTTATCTTTTTTAAATAATTTCCTAATAATATATACCAAATAATTAAGTTATTTATGCAATGAAAATAAAGAAAACTAATGCAAATAGAATAATAATGTAGTGAAATAGAATGCTGGAAGAAATAGAAATAAAAATAAAATGCAGAATGCAATAATATGTTGTGTGCAGAACATAGACTTAGATTTTGGGGGTTTGCATGAAATTAAGCTTACAATAGAGGTAAAATAGAAATAAAATAGAGGAAAAATCAATGAAATCAAACAGCTAATTCAAGGAAATTGAGAGCCCTAAATTGGATTAATTATATATTAATTAAGATTTAAGTTTTTGTAATTAATTCTTTAACCTTGAATTACCTAGAATTCCTATAATAATTTGTGAATTCTACGCAAAACAATCACCTAGGATTTGATCAATTAGGATTAGTTAAATTAAATAATCACTATAATCCTTAAACTAGATCAAAATTGATTTATAATTAGAATTCAGTTAATTTAAGAAATTAAATTAGAAATCTCTAAATTAATCCTTCAACCCTTTGTCCCTATGCATAAAATCATGATTTATTAACCATAATTTCATAACAAAATAGTGAAGAATTTAGAAACTACAAGGAGGAACATTAATTATATCAAATCAACATCCAACACAAGAAATCTCAAGAATTCAGTACAATTAAATAGAGAAAGAGGAACATTAATTAAGAAAGGTCAATATTACAAAGTATGATCTCATAATCCTCAAGAGGAGAACTTCAAACTCCTTGAATCAACCTCAAAAAATTAGCCCTCCATGATTGGAAGATAAAAGCTTGAAGAAGAAGAAAGAAAACTATGTTGCTAATTATATGTAATCAGATTGTATGATTGTATGATATGTTACCCACCTCCTCATCTCTATTTATTTTCCTAATCCTAGTCCTCTTAGGATTACAAAAATTAAGGCCTTGCTAATCTTACTCTTATTAGGATTATAAAACTTAGCAATTTCTTCTAGAAGGTCTAGTAGTGAAATCTCACTGGTCTGACTTCCATCTGATGAATGACCTTCAAAATGACATAGTTTCACTAATATTTTAATTTAAGGTTGTAGGCCTTGGTCTTAGCAAAATTTGAACACTTATTTGACCTTAATAAGACCTCTGGAGCTCCAAATATAGCCCAAATACAAAAACTGGTTTAGCTGGGACAAAATGATGCCTTTAACTTCTCAACCACTTTTAACCTCTAAAACATCCAAACTGGGCTTGTACCAAAATATAAAAGTTGTAGATCTCTCTTTTATATTTCCATCAATACAAAGTTTCCTTAATCCAACATTCAGAGCCCAAGTTATGATTGAAAAATAGAAACAATATCAAAATTTAGCATTTACTGAATAAATTCAAAAACTTGTAAAATTAATTCAAAATTATAAAACAAGGCCTAATCAATAAAATTAAGAAAATATAATACCTAAGAGACATAAAATAGGAAAAAATAAAATAGTAAATATTTTTCTTATCGTAAGGACAAATTCCATCTTAATCACACAAATCCCTTCGTATGATATGTGATATATTCAATAACTACCCTTACATTCACTTAACCATGAATGACATAGAGTAGTATCAAAATATGAACTCATATATAGGTAACTTTAACGATCTCAAGTCAAAGGACTATATTAATAATGATTTCTAATAATCACTTATAATACTCATACAACGATTTATATAGTATTCTTAAGGTAGGTCGGTCCAATATACAAGTTTTCTAAGAGTTTAGGGTTACCTGCTACTGGTTATGATGATGAGCAACACAAACTTGTCAATAATCCAATTGAGATATGTTAAATTGGGGGTAAAGTACCGTTTTACCATTTTTTCGTAAACTTATTTCTGTTTTACCATAATTTGAAAACATATTATCAAAATACGCAAGGCGCCAAGTAGGTTGGCGCCTTGGGGGTGGGAGGCTGCCACCCAGGATGGCGCCTTTAGTGGCTTTGAGGGCGCCACTTTGAATGGCGCCCTCGCCCTCTGTATTCCTTTTTTTTTTCTTGTTTTTGCTTAAAAAATAATTCCTCTTTGCTTATTCTTTTTTCTTGTTTTCCTTAAAAAATAATTAATTTTAATATCAATTCAAAAAGAATTTTTATAAATAAATAATATATGATTGTGACTAAAAATAAATTACTTATTTCATAGTTATATTTGATGTCATAAAAAGATATATTAACTTCACTTTAATATTTAATACATAAATTTACTATAAGAATTAAATAAGAAAGTAGTTAATGATAATAATATAAATAATAAAAATAATAAATATTTAGTAAATAATTAAAATTTATTAAAAAAATATAGTATCAATAAAAAATAATTACTTAAATAGTGTGAATGTCTCTCAAAATTTGATCAAATGACACTTAATATTTATCAATTTCCAGAATTATAAACTTCCAATGTTCAAAATTATATTATTACAAGTAATTATTTAATATGTTATTACACATAAGCAAATTTATTGAATTATTCAATAATATTCTTTATATACGAAGTTGAAGAATGTTAAAAATGAAAAGAAATATAATGAAATAAATATATTTTTTTATTTTGTATTTATTCTCATAATATTCTTGCTGCTTTGTATTTATTTCAATAAAATTATTTTTATTTTGTAACAAAGTAAATATGAAGTGAAGAGGTTGAAGATAGTTGAAAATTAAAAAAAATGTGGTTATTTAGTTGCAATAATCTTTTAATTTCGTAATGAAACTAAAATTGTAACATGAATTAATTCTTTTTTATTTCGTGACAATGGTAAAATATTTTGGCAATGAGAGGTAGAAATATCGATTAACTATCTGTTAAGAAACTTTTACTCGTTTTATCATTCGTTCGAATCATTTTTTCAAAATACGCACAGAAGTTACGGACAACGGTGGAGAGACGCAAGACGAAATGGCGTCGTTGGCGCTTAAGGGAACAGACGCCAGACGAAATGGCGTCGCGCTGAAGGGAAGGGATGTCAGTTGGAATGGCGTCGTTGGCGCGCAAGGGGTGAGACGCCAGGCGATATAGCACCTTTGGCCTACGGCAGCTCGCTCCTCATTTTAAGTTAATTAGCCGTTGACCGTGTCTATTGTGAATCCAAAAGACTTGAATTTTGGTATTGTATATGGCCAGCATCCCCATCTACATTGATAATGGTGCTATGTATTTTTATTCTTAAACACAGCATTTAGTGTCATTTACAAGAATGATGATTATTTATCCTTCAAATATTATAATTAATATTATTATTTTTTTAATATTTATTATAACTATTTATTCCTTTGTTCACTAATGATATTAAAATAAAAAATGAGAGAAAAATTTAATTTAAAAAATATATATTTTATATTATGAAGAAAAAATTGTATAATATATTTTGATGGGGTTTATTTATTTTAACACAGTAAATAAAAAAAAGAGTAGATAATTATACGAGTTGTGAAAGTAAAAAATTAATAATGTTAGTTATTATATTTCGGAGATGTCATCATCATCATTTTTTTTTAAAAAAAATATTGTAATGATTTTAAAGTTTATTATTAAAGATATAAGTACCTACGCAAGCAAATAAAAATGTCGTAATAATTAAAAGCATCCTAAATGTTGATGTTTGACAATAAAGTAGTAAGATAAATGTACAATAAACATGGAAAAGAAAGCTAATGTCTACGTAAGTGATGTCCAGTCCCACATCCAGGATCGGTAATGTGGCGGCCATATCTACTGACCCTCTGCGCAGGCTCGGGAGTCACATCCCCGGTGTGTGTGTCTCCTTTACCTCTAGCTCCCACTCTGCCTCTGCCCCTGGCTCCCGCTCTGCCTCTAGCTCCAGCTCCACCTCTATTTACAAGCTCTGAGTCATCTGCCATCATGTCAGGAAATGCTGATCCTTGATCCTGAGTCTGAAAATCAAATGCAGGACGATACGGCTGTGATAGACCAACATCATCGGAAGGAAAGGCACGGAATGAAGATGAAACTCCTGGTATGTGTGGAAATGCCTGGAATGAGGATGGAATACCAGAAGTAAACGGGTACACCTGGGATGGTGGCGGACCATATAGTATAGCCGGGAACATGAGGGAGGATGAAGGATCATGAGGTGCAGTAGGGTACATATGAGATGAAGCAGTAATATTAGGCATCGTCATCGTGGTCTCCTGGGCAATCGATGGTGGAATTTGCTGCCCTGTCGAAGTGGACGGAACATCAGCCTGTGACGTATGTCGTGGAGAAGTGCGACGTCGTCGACGAGAGCGAGGCTGGTCATGGTCACCCTCTGCAGGATCTGGGATATGATGGGCATGGGGTGCTGGCTCCGCATGTGAGTCAATAATCACATGATTAACCTCCTGAATGGCGTGAAGGATGGACTCCGTTGCTGATCTAAACGCTTCGAAGGTGAACCTAGCCTTGACCTTGAGGTGTAGTGTAGTCCTGTAGCGTGGACACCTCATCCACCTGTGCAAATTATTAACATTAAAGTTAGTTACAATACTAATGCATTTAAAGAAAGTCAGATACAGAAAACTAGCATGCAATATTACCACAAGGTCTAGCGCTCCCCCAACAGGTGTAATACACCGCCTGGTAACCCGTCTGTACCATGACATGTAATCGGATCGTGGGCCTAGAACTAGTCGTGCAGTCGGCTTGGCGATAGCACACAAGTCTCGCCGGATATCCCACTGTGCAATATATGGCTGATGGTGGATGTGCCACTCCTTATCATGTCGACCGGACAAGTGAAGGCAATGGACCTCCGCGACCTGCTTCGGTGGCTCAGGAATAGCCTGGCGTAGTCCGAACTATCGCAAAACCCTATCCGGCTAGTGCCACTCGACAATCTGGAAGTGAATGAACGGCACCACTGCTAGTCCACATGTCACTCCCGTCAAAGCAGTACTGAGGCAGTGATGCGGTGACCTCCTCAGTGTACGGGATCCAGGCGATCTGAAATTATACATTTATTTTATCAATTAAATGACACACTGAAATGGGCAAAACCCTGGAATAAAAATATGCATTATCCCCTACATACCTCGTCGAGTTGAAGACGGTCCAACGCGTATCTGTAATAGGAAAGGCTGTGTGTTGGACTATCCTGGAATGTCTTTTGAAAGTGCCACCTACCAAGTACAATGACTAAGTTAAACAACTTCAAAGTCAACTTAATTACAAGTGTAAGTAGAGAAAATTTCTAACCTGCGGGCTAGGAGGCCAATCCCTACATCCCCCTCTGGTATGTCTGGGACAGTGATCGCGGGGGCGATGGTGGGAAATCTATCCCATGCCCACAGCTGCAGCAGTAGACAACACCCTCCTATCTCCCTGTAATCCAGAGCAGTGGCCTTGTAGAGCTCTCTGTAAAGATAGGTCAGGCAAGCAGATCCCCAACTGTACCTCCCAGCCTCATGCAAGTGTCTGATCAAGGGTAAGTGCATGAGGTGGACATATGTGCCGGAGTGGTCCGGAAATAACGTCCCATCGATGAGACGCAAGATGTACACCCGGGTGAATCTCTGCACTGTCACCTCATCCGCATCATCTGGAAGATGAGTGAAATCCTCTCTAACCAACTCATCCTCAAGTCGCCCCCCTCTGAGGACATTCTTGTCCTCCGGTAACTGGAGTCCCAAATACTTCTCTATCAGGGCTCCCCATCCCCAGACAGTGGGTCCCGTCACGGCTCGACTGTCAATGGGTAGGCCGAACTGAAAAGCAACATCCTGCAGTGTGATAGTCATCTCTCCCTGCGGCATGTGAAAGGTGTGTGTCTCCGGCCTCCATCTCTCTACCAGGGTACTAATCAACTGATGGTCGATCGGTACATACTCGCACATCGCCAGGCCGTAAAAACCTACCTCTCGTAAAAAGGGGACAATCAACTCTGGCGGCTGTTGGTGATGGCAGTGATGAGCCCGTCGGATCCTAAGCACACGGTCAGGCTGCAAAAGGGAAAAAAAAGTATTAGTAATGGGGTCTGATAATTCAGTAACTGTTCAACTAACTTTATTAAGTTCTAACAATTTCCATACATGGCCTGCCCAAATGGATTGGGATATATGCGAGGTCTGGGCCGTCAGCAGTGAATGATCCCGTGGACCAAGATCAACACGTCGCGATGTAGATGCCATCTGCCATGAGAAAAGATACATGTGCATTAGGATGGAACCTAAACATATGGTTCTATAAGGTTAAAATACCAAAATACGCGAATTTCATAAACTATTTTCCGCTTTACTGCGGTTTTGAAAGTATTTACCAAAATACGCAAGGCACCATATTGAATGACGTCATTGGGCGGGCGTAGAAGGCGCCTTTCAACATGGCGCCTTCGCTGCGCCTGCCAATTTTCATCGCTGCAAATTTGGTAAAACTTGTGGGGCTGGGAGGCGCCATTTCACTTGGTACCTCCCAGCCACCTTAGCTTTCATTAAGTGAATGAAACTTATGGGGCTGGGAGGCGCCAAGTGAAATGGCGCCTCCCCAGGCCCATTATAAATTAATAAAATTTTATAAATTTATATATTTATTTATATATTTTTTATTTTATTATTATTCATAATACAATTATTATTTTTAAAATATAATTAATTATATCTTAATTTTAAATTATAATATATATAAATAATATCATAAAATATAATTAATTATATTTTAAAATTTATAATTTTATTATGAATAATAATAAAATAAAAACCACATTTCAAAGGTGCCTTCAGCGCCCGCTGCGCCCTGCGTATTTTGGTAAATACTTTCGAAACCGCAGTAAAGCGAAAAATAGTTTATGAAATTTGCGTATTTTGATATTTTAACCGTTTTATAACATACATGTGCAAATTATCTACAAAGATACACATAAGAGTATATAGCACTTGATATTTTTAAGTATCTTGTTAACATTACTAGTGATGGGGTCACGTATATATACATAATGGCTTGCAGTTTTACAACAATCAAACAAAATACACCATGCGGTTGTGACATTTATGACATTGCGTAATATATTTCATAACGTACGCCTGCATAAGTAAAAACCAGGACCGGTGTCAAGGTGGGCTGTGCTCTCCATGTAGCAGTGAGCAGCGCCTACGGTTATGACCCTTCGCCTTACAAAGACCACATTTTTGCTTCACACCACTCTCATAAGGCCAATCCATCTCATTTTTTATCCGGGTCGACTTCGGTCGTCCCTTTGCACGCAATCTTCCATAATTTGGAACCAGGACTGGAACGGTGGTAAGTTATTCCATTGCGACCACTCCCCGATCGACCACCACTCAGATTTATAGCAATTGACTAGTGTGTCAAGTTTGTATACAGGATCAACATATGGTTCCCATGATATGTTGACTGATGCACAAGCAGCAATAATATGAGCGCAGGGATACTTATATGCTTAGAACTGTCCACATTCACATTGCCTTTTATCTAATAACACTTGAACGACCTTTCCACATGATCCCCTGGCCATATCAGGGCCCTCCACCACCTCAAACCTAGTTCCTTGTCTATTATAAGCACGGACGTGGTAAGAAGAAGCACGTGACTGGTTAGTCGCAAGCTCCTGTCTAAATCTGCTTGCGTATATGTGACCTTGTTGTAGTTCAGCATGTGCTTCTTTTGCCCTCTCCACAAAGTACATGACACATCTATAGTATGTTTGTTGAACAAGGCCTGTGATCGGTAGCTTTCTTAGTCCTTTGAAGAGGCCATTGATGCACTCTACTATGTTAGTCGTCATATGACCATATCTTCTGCCTTTGTTATAAGTAAGCGTCCACTTCTCCATCGGAATAGCCGCCAACTTCTTGTGGATCTCCTCATTGACTTTGCCAAGGTTCTCTAATCTCTCCATGGCCTTTTCCCAACTGGGCTCATATGCTGAATAGAAGGAGACAAATAGATCAATCGAGTTGAATTACAAGATACACAAATTTACATATGAAAAAGATCAACAAAGAAGTTGCGTTGTAATATTTACCAATCTTAAGGACAGCTTTTTTGACATTATCATCCTTGCACTTCTTGCGAACGTTGCTGGCAATATGTCTGATACAGTACTGGTGAAATGCATGAGGAGGCTGCCATCCGAGGGCTTCGTTGGCTACAACATCTTTTATAGCTCGATGCCGGTCTGATATCAGGCATATTCCTTGCTGGTTCGTAACATTCACCCGTAGCAAAGCCAAAAACCAACTCCAATTTTCGTAGTTCTCCTTGTCAACAATGGCAAAGGCAAGAGGAACGGGACATTTGTTACCGTCCTGGGTCACAGCAATCAGTAGCACACCTCTGTACTTGCCGTACAAGTGCGTTCCATCAACTTGTATGAATTGCTTGCAGTAGGGAAATGCGGCAATGCACGGCTTGAAAGCCTAGAAAACTCGGTTGAAAACATGTTTTTGTGGATCAACACGGTTGTCAACAGTAACAAATTCTCCTGACTCCAACTTGAACAGAGCTTGGTCACAGTACCCTAAGATGTCCAACCATTTGGGCAGCACTTCGTACGATTTCTCCTAATCACCATACACCTTGACAATTGCTTTTTATTTTGCCTTCCATGCTTTTCTGTACGAAATTTTATACCTGTACATGCCTTCCACCCTCTCTTGTATAAGCGACACTGGGACATCTTGCTTAACTTTAACCATCTCCAGTATCAAGGAACTGATATACTCGGAGTCAAGAGACTTGTGATCCTGTGTCAAACTGACATTAACACATGTGTGAGGCCCTGAAAATCTAGTTATTGTCCAACTGTTACAATTCTTCAGAGTGCTCGCCTTGAGACGGAATCTGCATTCGTCCCCGTAATTATCACACTTCACGATCAATCTTCTAGTATCCGACTCCTCTACATAATAACTGTGGTGCCTTCTGATATGGTAATGCTTGATTGCAGCAATTAATGCCTCCTTGCAATCAAACTCCTGTCCAACCTGTAAGTCATCCATGTCATAATCATAACTCGATTTCATTATTTTCGAAAATTCATTAGGATTCCTTATGGCATCCTAATCAATGTGAGAGAAGACAGCAGCCTGAGGGACACCACATGATGTCTGTGCAGCATTGTCATTCCTTCGCTGCCGAGTTGTAGCACTATCTCCATGTGTAGTTGCTCGTTCTTCGTCATCGGTGTCACGATCATTATCGCTACTGCAAGACACCTCATCGTCCTCAAAACCAGACTCAAGGTGAGCATCCATGAATACAGGATCAGTGGATTCTTCCTCTATGGCTGGCAAGACACTTGTTGAACCCATCATGGTATGTGATATATTTCTTGGGAAAACACTGGCAACAGACGAGTCCAATACAAGAGTATAACTATCAGAAATATGGAACTCGATTCCACCCGTGTAAGGAAGGCCTTCCCGCACCATCGAGCAACTAGTACTGACATTAGGCGTTGGAACGACAGGTGATCTAGTAGTTGGAACTCTTTCTTGTGAACCCTGGTTGGTAGCGTGCAGTTCGTATGTGATCACCTCCGTGTACAACTCCATTGCTGTCATCGTCGGATGTTGTTCGTAGCTGGCTATGGCATATGCCAAGTCTTCATCATCGTCCAATTCGTACGCCATATACTGCGCCTCTGTTTGATGTTGTGGAAACCGTAAATAATTTTCCCCACGGCTTGATCTTGACGAAGCTTCAGTCGAGTATAAATTCTCTCGTGCAAAACATCCATAGTGTTGCATCCTCTCAATTTCAATGCCTTGGGGGGTCCATCGTACATTACGCCCATCGATCCCTTAATCATTGTACCATTCAAATATATAAAAACAATTAAACTTTTCTTCATCTCGTTACTTTTAACTGCAAAATATTTATTGTACCCTCACAACTGACAAATATTACCATATACAATTTCTATTCTTATGAATGAATGAACTACTATTTGAAAATAACCGTAGAAATAAACAGAAAGTATTATAATTTTTTCGAATATGTAGGTTGATCATGCATTCATAATATCTACTATTTTAATAGAAAAATATTCATTTTTACAATCACCTCCAATATTTTTTAAAGCTTCTGCTTATATTTACACATCCTAAGATTTTATTTTTATTACCTCTCTCATGCCATATTAAAATTTCACATTAAAAAATTCTCCAAATATGACTCTCACCTAGGCCCTAAAACTTATTTTAGAAAGTATTTTATCTCATTTTTTCTTCTTTTAATACCACTACTTATCACAGTACATATAAATTTTTACGAATCTTTTATAAATTATAATTTCATATCTTAAATTATACTTTCATATCTTAAATTATACTTTCACACCTTAAACCATAACAATCAATATAAAATTAAAAACTCATATTATTTACATCATAATATTTTAAACAAATTTTTGTACCACTATCAAAGATATTTTCATGATGACTAGTAAAAATTATAATATAAGCACAAAATTTATAAATATACTAACCGGTAAGTATTAGGAAAGGCAAACAGAAAAAAAATCTCTGCATGAATAAAAAATTTGTTAGATATTTTAATAACTTTTATCTCTAAGTAAAAATTATTACATATTACTATATCAATAAATAAATTATGCAAAAAATGCACTAAAATAAATATACTCTACAAGACTATATATAGAAAAGAACAAATATAATAATCAATAAAAAATTTAATTAATGTATATTTAATTTTAAATATAGTGATTGAATTTTATTATCACCAAAGATATTATAACATGTATATAAATAAAAATTAATTTAATTACTAAGTATTTTTTCTTACATTTAATATAATATTTTTTATTTTTAACAATAAAATGCATATTAAAGCTTTAATCTATTTAAAATATTATAATAAACTAAAAATACATAACTTATTATATTTATGTTAATTAATGATGTCGATGTTTTAAATCATAAATAATATGGGTGGATATAAAAAATAATACAATAGAGTAAATAACAAGAAAACAATACGTACGGTATAAAATAATAAAAAATTTACTGTATAATAAATTAATTAATTAAATTAATTACATAATTTATATAAAATACATCTATAATAAAAAAAACCATATATCTTACTATTAAAAAATAGAATCTTTACAAAATATCCTCAGTTGATAGTTACTTATTTTGATATATATTACTCTAAAATTATCCCAACAATATTGATTAATTGGGTAATATATCCTTGTAATAATTAACATATAATAAAAACATTCTTATTTCTATCATATCCTATATCCTAAAATATTTTATACTTTAAAAATATCTAAATATAATTTTTACCTACTTTGTAAATTTTATTTTAAGATACTTTCTTTTATCCCCCTTGTTCTTCTTTTAAAATCACAAACCATCCCAAATTATACAAATTTGTTCAATTTTTTTCCTAAATTCTATATCATAATTTCACAGCATTAATCATAATAATAAATATAAAATAAATAATTTTTTTCATTGTGAAATCTATTCTTGTAATAACTAATACACATTAGAATATAAATACACAAATTATAGAAATATTAACTAGTAAAAATCATCAACTATCACAGATCATATAAAACACCACAAATTTTTTCTGGATCCTAAGTCATAATTTTAAAATATAAATAATAATAATTAACAAAAAAAAATCATCTCCTACTGTAAAATATATTCTCATAATAACTAATAAAAATTACCCTATATATATCAAAATTATAAAAAAATTAACTAGTACAGATCACATACTAATTACAGATAATATAAAGTTTAGCAAACTTTTCCAATGCCTAATATCATTTTTTCATATTATAAATCATAATAATTAACAAATAACATAAATTTTCCTATCAGTATAAATATAAAAATTATAAAAATACCAACTACGGAGAACAGTGAGGAAAGAGGACCGGATCTGCTCCTAAGAATAAAATGTTGCTGAAAAATATTGTCAACAAGAAGAATGCTTGCAGAAAAAATTCAACAACCAGCGTGCGAAGAGGTTATGAATCAGGATTGGGTTTGGGGGGGGAGAGTGGCCGCGCTGCGCTGAATAAGAATGAGGGTTTAATGTCGCAATGAGGGTTCAGGTTTTTAAAGGTGTCCAAGCAAATTTCAAAATTTGAAACATGCTTGAAGGCGCCAGTCAACATGGCGCCTTCCAGCATGTTTCGAATTTGAAACTTGCTTAGAGGCGCCATGTTGACTGGCACCCTCCAGCATGTTTTAAAATTTGAACTTGCTTGGAGGTGCCATGTTAACTGGTGCCCTCCAACATGTATCTGTCCCCAATGACGCCAACCGACCTGGCGCCCTGCGTATTTTGGTAAATTATTTTGAAACAGCAGTAAAACGGAAATAAGTTTATAAATTCTCCGTATTACGGTATTTTACCCGTTAAATTGGCGGTCTCGACCGGTTGGAATTAGTTATATTAGTAATCGAGTAAAATAATGGTATACAATTCATGATTAGTAGAAAAATTGGGTTAAAGATTTGTTCAAATTCATATGTATTTATTCCAACAAGTTTAGCAATCACATTGCTTGACGCGTTGCCCCTGGTGCTGCAATTTATTCTGCTTCGTATGCCCCATAGAGCAAAAAGCTTCACAATTCGCTCGGAACTTACCGGGAAAAATAAAAAATTAAGAAAAAATATAAATGCTATAAATACACATATAATCATTAAGTAATGTTGAACACAAAACAAATAAAATTCTAAAAATCACATGTAATTAAAAATTATTTAAAAAATTTCAGATCATCCTTTATCATATAATTATATATGAAATTTAAAAAATATAAAATATAATGAATTTATAGACATATAATTTGAAAATTCTTAAATTTTTTATTTAAAATGCATTTCTTAATACAAATTACAAAATAAAAATAGAATGATATTTTGTAAAATTTTGGGAGGGTATGTATAGTGCAACAAGTTGTTAAGAAAAATTTTAGGTGAAATTTTATGTGTTTGTTATAAAGTTTATGATTAAAATTATATATATATATTATTTTTACAAGTCATCATTAATAATTATAATTTAATAAATATAATTATTAATTAGTTCCTAATAACTAAACACACAAGTATAATTTTTATTGAAAATTTCTCAACAAACACATTTAAAACTTGACCTAATTTCCTTCTTGCTGCCTCGTTTTTTAAAAATTAAAATAGGGCAAACTTTTGGCTCAACTTCTTTCCCCCAGGACAAGAGATCTCCTCACACCCCATATCCCACGAGATAGTCCCCAGTAGGGATCTCCAACTTCAAAGAATAGTCATTCCTATCCGTCTCACATATATGAAAATAGACTACGAAAACAGACAACGCTTGCAATTGCAAAAAAATGGGTTTGAATGACATCAGTGAGAGCGTTGCTTTTCGAAAAGAGCAGAATTTTTGGTTTCAACTGATTATTTCAACTAAATTCAAGTATCAAGCCAAGTAACTACAACATAAAAGGTATGCTCAATCAACAAAAGTAAAGAGCATATATATATATAAAAAAAACAGTAATGCAATATGTATTTTGAATTTCAAATTTAAATTAATGGATATCAATCAAAACATATATGATAGGACAAATTTATAAAATTGATTCAGATGCCAAGCCCTTATTCTCATCACCTGCGGGGGCCATAACAATTTCGAGAGAAAGAGGTTCATGATAAAAAAAATGTGATAGTTACATAATTAAATGATGCCAAATAATATTATCATGATTTAAGAAAAAAACGGGTTTATTATTCCACTGAGTGACAATATATCAATTATATTAATTGACACAAATGAAATATCGCAAATAATGATAATATATAAAAAGGTTTAAATTTGATCCATGTCAAATTTACGAATCAAATGAATTCATGCCACCAAATTATATAACTTCAATTCAATTAGCATGATATATTACAAAAGTACCAACTTCACACACGTTTTGGATGGTTTAGATCTATAAAAACATTCACAAATAATATGCTTCAGGCACGTTTTGGATTTTCTGTTTCACAAAATTAAAAAGTTTTCCATGGGAAATGAATGGAATATATATATATATATATATATAATATTTACCAAGCTCAAATTATAATATACATCTTAATTCTAAGATTAAAGTTGACATGCTGATATCTATAAAAATATATATTTTGTAATATTATTGCATATCACTAAAAGATAAAATATTTAGAATGACTTAAATAAAAGATTGTATAATTAAAAATGATTACACAAATCTTTAGATATCGGAGCAAATTAACATATAAGTTAATCATGCCCAATCAGAATTGTCTTTGTCATTTGCAATTTGGTTTTTATATTATTTTTTAATATGTTAAAATATATAAAATTTCCCCACACAATTTATCATAGATTGGACTCATCCATTTGACGTCTCTTCCTATAAATATTTTGTTAAAGTGAAATTGAAATTTGAATTCAAGAGCTTCCTTAACTTTCTTTTGAATAGAAGTATGGTTTTAATACTTATCCAGAATGCCATTACAAACAATTAAAGATTTATCTCTCTTTTACCTAAATCACTATTTTTAAGGTGTTTGAGAAATGCAGATCTAAATATAACAAGTTTTTAGTACCAAAATCTTGGACAGACATATATGATAAGAGGATAATGAAAAGTAGGGTAAATAAGGATTCTCAAAAATTCGAAAATATTAGATTTGAAATCAACCTAAAACAATAATCCGGTTAGAAAAAAATATTTAATATGTAGAAGAAGTCGAAAATAGGAGCTTGAACAAAGTATTTAATACATAATGGAAGGAGAATTATTGTTGCAGAAAATACTGCAGCATGAAATTTTGACCTTTCAAAGCTATTGTGTTTGGTTTACTCATACTGTTAGTAGCTTATTTTGCTATGAAATTTACTTTAAAATATAACAAACCTTTTATCTAACTATTTGATGAGGTTATAATAATAAATTCTAAAATATGACAAAGTAATAATTAACATGTTCAAAATGAGTTATTTATCTAAAGTAATGTTCAATTTGGCAACAATGTATCACTTTATCATGATAATGAGTTTTCAACCATCATTTTTTTAAGAAAGATTGTATTATTAATTTAGGAATGAAAATGGGTGAGCCATAGCAAACTAAATCCATTAAGAACCCATCACTTCAAATTCACTAAAGATTCAACAAGACTTGAACATGATCCATCTTAAACTTACTTTAAATAATTGAAATATAATTGCAAATTTATTTATTGAAAAAGAAATGTAATAAAATTATTTTTACTTATTAATAATAATTGGCTACTTAGCATGTCTATTATGATACCAAAATGGACTTGATTTGTAATACATATCTAATTGTTAGACCCAAACCTAAATCATTAAATAGTATTTTATTTAAGAACTAATCCCTTGAATAGATATTAATAACTCAAACAAGACCTATTAAATCTAGAAATAATTTTCATCCCTAAAGGTATAAATGAATCAAGTCAAGTTAAACATTTATATACTTAATTTTTGTAATACCCAATAAAAAGATATAGAAGATAGAAATTGTCAAAACTAAGTTAATAGTGTTTGTTAGTAGATAATAAGCAAAAATATGAATTTTTGCTCATAGAAGCATTTAGTAGTAGAAGAAAAATCTACTAGGAGTTATTAAAAAAAATTAAGAATATTTAAGGTCCAAGGTTGATATGGTTTGGGAGTAATTTAATATTTATAGCCAAGAGCATCCTAAAATAATCCTAAAGTGGCAAAATTATAATTTTAGGCACATCCACAAGGGCATGAACAACCACTAGGAGAAAAGAGGGAATTTGATTTAATTTAAGGGTCTTGGGATAATATGACTTAATTTTGGGATGTTACATTAATTTTCAATTACCTTAGAATTTATTAGTAATTAAAGAACTGGTGGAGGATTTAATAACAAAACTTGGGCATAAAGAAAGAACATAGAATATTCTTGGATGGTGTGAACCTTAAGTAAGCAAGATGATATCATCTTGATGATACGAGCATAATGTCATTGACTCAAAAGTTACTCCAAATCTTTCTATAAACAGCTAAGCACAATTCACTTGCTCCCATGCCTAGGAAAGCTCATAACTAGAAAGGGATTTAAAGAGAGAAAGTACTATTATTGAATATTCTTATCAAATTCTAGTAAGTTTCCATTAGCTCCTTAAGAGTTCTTAAGAGATTGTCAGTAAAGGAAGCATTCTTGATTATTTATTAGAGGTATAAGCTCAAAACTTCAATAAGTTCATCTTCTTTTTATGGTTCTTTCTTTAAATTCTTTATTAGCTTTATATTGTCTTGGATACTAGACTTTGAATTCTTGGTGAAAGGAATAAGTTCTACAAGCATCCTTGAGTGAGTAGAGATCCACTCTTTTTCTTCTTAATTTACTTTCTTGATGATATTTATATATGAGATGTGCTAAAGTCATGATTATTCATGGTGGATTATCTGTTATTCTTGTTTTGTAGTTGATGTTGTGCTAAAGCTATAATTATCATGACAGATTAGTTTGAAAAGTTTTCTTAAAAAATTTTATAATGAAAAGGTAAAAGTGTTAATTTTTTTTAAAGTCACAAAATTTTGGAAACATGATCTTATATGAAAATGGAAGAGAAATTTTGACAAGATAAATACTAAGGAGCTCATAGGCTTTTGGCTTGGAATAAGAAAAAAATTATGTTTTTATTTCTTAAAAGATGTTACACTAAATTCTACTCTAAATTTAAGGTGATCGAATGCATGAATATTAAGTTTTGAAAAAAAATGGATTGAAGGCTCTCGGGTTTCCTATGCTTTCATGGGAAAAATTATGTTTTTCTTATTAAAAATTTAGTAAACACTAAACTATACTCTAGTATGGATTTTATAAAATAATTAAATCAAAATTTTCAAGCAAAAATCACCTTGAAATCAACATGTGTAACTCACAAGCTTTTTGCTATTTTATGGAGGAAAATTTTTATTTTAAAAGAAAATTTTGCTACATTAAATTCTAAATTATTTAATTAATGTTATTAAGTATCTATACTAAGAGTTTATGGCAAGGATAGATTTAGAAACATGTTTGAAAGCTTATGGAAAAATGTAGAAAATCTATTTTTAAAAACTATGTTTTAAAATAGTAAAATTCTTCTACAAACTACTTTGAATGGTAATTATTTTAAATAATCTTTGCAACTTGTTTTATAACTGAAAATGATTGAAACATGTTATATTCTGTTTAAGTATTAATTCTAAATTTTTTTGTAAAATTTTATTAAAATTTGATATTTTTAAGGGTGTCAATTTTAAGTAGTTTTGATATTTGCTCAAAATAATAAGTTGTACAACATATATTGAGCTTGACAAAGGTTGAAATATGAGTTTTAAAATCTTTATTTTAATTCTCAAAATTTTAAAAAAATTTATTAAAATTTTCTATTTTAAATGGAATTGTTAATTATAAGAATGTTGGTTAAAACCCAATAAGGTTTCGTGATTGTTTTCTTAACTTTTGAATGTTGTTATATGATGAAATCATGAAGTTTTATTATTGTTGGATGGCATGATTAAATACTTAATTTGATAAAGAAAAATAACTCTTTTACTTGTTAGAATAATAAACAATGCATATGATTAAAACTATTTGAAAATAGAAATCATGGAATTTAGAATATCCAAATTGAACATCTTCAGTTTGTTGTAAAAATTGTGAGATAAATATCAATCTTAGATTAATATTTTGAATGATGGATCATATACAATTACAAGAAATTAATAATTTAAAAGTATGTTTAGTCAATAATGAGAATTTTATGGGCATTGCTCCATTGGATTCATAGTGAAATCATAAAATTAGTATAAGAATGTCTATATCAGATAATCAATGGTTGATAAATGCACTAATGTGTTTATACATGGGAATATCTTTAAATGAAGATCTATGATGATGAGCTCTTGAAAATGATACAGTAACATCTGAATGAAAGCACCAATAATGCTTATGATCACTAGAAAAATGAAGAGCATATTTTAATTATAGCTATGACTAACATTTTGACCTTACCTTATTTATATGAAATAGGCTATCAAGAGCTCCATGAAACTTACTTTATGTTGCACATGAAATTCTGGCTATATGTCAAATGTTAGACTTTTATGCCATAACTAACATTATGGGCATGAATGCCATATGTGATGTGTGATATATTTATATGATATGAAATATTATAGAAAGTTTTAGGATTTAACCTGATGCCCTAACTTATGAGTCACATGAACATGAAAGGTTGAGTGAGATAAGATTAACTTTAAAGGGATAAGATTAGAATATGTATAGGATAAGGTCAGCTTGAAGTAATTAAGAGGGAAACTTTTATGCCTTCAAGTGATTTAATAGTTGTTCAAATACTTGTATTGTGCTTATGACTAAATTATATTTTGATGTAGTATACAGAATGGTCTAATGAGAAATATTTTCTTGTAAAAAATTAGTTTTTAGTGTATATCTTGCATATAAATGTTATTTGAATTAAAATTGACTAGAAAATTTATATGATATCTATCTTATTAAATAATTTTATTACTTACTCTACTTGTGGATATATTTTTATAGATATCATGCTCGATGCCACTCATTGAGCTGATAGACATTTGGTGGAGCATGCACACATTATGGTACATATTGATAGAAGTTCCATATACCGTTATTAAGAACCATAAGACCAATATGAGTTTTTATGTTTTGATGCATTAGTAAACAACTAAGTTATTAGCTGTCACTTTGTTCCTTTTTGTTTGATGTTATTATATATATTTGTATTGATTTACTACAACATTATCATTGTTTTTTTGATAAGGGTATGGTAAAGCCTTGATACTTTGTTTATATAAAAGATGAATATGTTTAACTATGTAGATATATAATTTACAATATTTTATATTTCATATGTTTCTTTTCACTTATGTTTTATGTAAAGGATGTTATAGACAATAACATGGGATTTGATGGTAATTTTTAAAGAAACACGAGAAAAAGAGTTTTCCTCAATATTGAAGGTTAACATATATATCTTTTTCAAGTTTTTTTTTAATTTGTTCTTCTAAAGTATTTTAAATAGAGTAGGATTTTTTCATTTTCTAAGTTTAAGAAACTTGTTATTATTCTACTATGTTAGTTTTATGATTTGAATAATGGAAATAAAAATATTACTTAGTTTTTAGAAAGTTTTCTTATAAAGTATTTTCTAGGTTTCTTGAAAAACTTTTAAGAAAATAATATTCAAACAAGTTTTACAAATTTATTTCCAAAATGTATTTTTAAATAAATATATTTTTTTGAAATAGTCTTTTCAAAATTGTTTTTTTAAGAACTTGCTGAAAGTAATAAACTATCGAATTCTTTTTTTTTTTGAAATCACTTCATTAAAAAGTTTTTTTAATGTTATTATATTTCAACTATTTCTCATTCAAAAAGAAAATTTCTTTTATTTGACTTAGATTTGACTCTAGAAAGATTCTAATGTGTCTAATTTTTTGAGATGTATTTAAAAAAATTAAACCTCAACAATTGTGAAAACTTATCTTCTAATTTAATGCAAACTTTTAAAAAATGTTAGTGAAATTTATGTCTCTGCATCATCCATATTGTATAAAGCAGTAAACTTCTCATAGATTAGTTAGTTTAGAAAGACTTGTAAGGATATTTAGTTAATATCTTTATGCTAATTACGATGGTCCAAAAATAAGATTCTAACGATCTTGAACTCACTAAAAATAAATAAGATTAGACTTAAGTTAAATTCCATTAAGTTTAAATAATTCAAACTTAAGCTTAAGCTTGACTTAAATACAAACAAATAAGTTTACATAAGCTTATTCAAATGTTAAACTTATTAGACTTGAAATGTTTTATATGGAAATAATAATTTAACTATAATAAGTTTATAAATAAAATTCTTGATGTGAAGTACTTTTTGAATATATAAGTAAAGGTGTTTTAAGGTAAAATATGATTAAAAGTAAGTATGTGAATGATAAGGAGACTATGGGGACCTTTGTTCCCATTTTGCTTCCAAGGCTATCCCTCTTTTCAATTGCCTAACTTTAACCACTTATTTTTCTTCCTAAGAGCTTCTTTTCCTTTCAAACCCTAAGCAACAAATTCAATCTTCACCCTTTCATCTTCTTTAATCAAAGAAAGGTAATAGATCTCATGCTTAAATCTTGCAAAACTTTTCTTCTACTCCTTAATTTTAGATTATGAATAATTTAGGGATTTCAATTTGATTGAGATTAAAGATTTTGGTCTCAAATGTGGATTTTGGGAACTCTAACTTAAAATTTTTAATTTGTTAATATTTAGGATCTAGAAATTCACCATTTCTACTACCCATTACCTCTCCCATAAGCTATAAGTAAACATTCTCTTTGAGTTTATGTGATTTTGAATGATTTAATTTGTTAGAAGTTATGTTTTCTTTATAGTTGTATAAATTAAGATGGATTAATTTAAGATGATGTTTGATATCAAATTTTGTTGAATCTAAGATTCATGATATTGTTATTATGATTTCTAATGGTTTGATTGAGTAATTTGTATAGAGGATAAATTTTGGGTAAATTTCTCCTAAATAAACAATGAAAAATATATGGAATTTGAAAAGATTCATAGGATAATCAATTACTAAAGGCATAAAATGGTCTTTGCTTGATGGTAATTAATTAGATAATTTAGTGAACATTTTGAAGTAATTAATTACAAAAGGCATGAAATTGTTTTTGCTTGCTAGTAAGCAATTGTAATTGATTATCCTAATGAAAATGTTAACATAATTGATTACTATAGGTTAAAGTTACCTTTATCTATCCGTAATCGACTTTATGATTGATTATACCTTATTTTCTTTTCACTTTTGCCAATCTTAAGAATTTCAAGAGCTTTAATTCATTCTATAGTTGTAGTATGAGTATGTATATTTATGTTAGATGATGAATGAGTAAGATAAGGTCAAGCAAAGAGGAATAGTGATATTGTAACTTTTGAATTTACATCATGGCTTGATTAGTAATGAATAAGCTTATTTGTCAATTTTTGTCCATGAGAATTAAGATGGAGGTAAATTGATGACTCTTGTAGCTTATGCTTTAGATTCAATAAATGCTTATGGAGAATAAAGATGACTTAAAGGGACAAGAATGGACTTGTGGGGGATAAGGATTGTCACAACCCCATTTGGATCATGATCAGCATAAGAAGATGCTATAGATAATCACCTAGCCACCTACCACAGCAAATCCGCCAAACTATCTTATTACTTGCCATTATGCCATATGAATTTTCAATATAGGGCTACTTTCAACCAACTCAAATGATAACTAGGTACTTAGGAGGAGAAGCTAATAAAAGAATAACAAAAAAAGAAATAATGAGTTTACTTGAAGCTTAATGAGGAATCATTCAAAATAAAAAGTAGAAAAAGAAATTCATAATGTTTAAAATCTTATTACTAAATTTCTTTGGAATCTTTATAAAAAGAGGGAGATTTCAAACCCCTATAGGGTAAAGATTTATATTCCGTAGGGAAACTCAATTATACCTTTCATTCTTTGAAGGATGCCATAAGTAAGTACATATAAATAACAAGATGATTTCCTTGTGATTGAATATTAAAATAAAGGTTCTATCCATTTCACCACAATTTCATAATTCGATTATAACATTTCTAAAACATTCATTAAGAAAAAAATAAAACATAAAAAAGGAAGTTAGCATGGAAATCACTTTGTGACTCCCTTCTAGTTTTATTCCTCACAAGCTTATCCTTATCCCTTCAAGATCAACCTTATTCCTTCACAAATAGGCATGTAGATTTGGTGTATAAAGACACCATGTAAATATCATTGCCCTCGTCATTACCAAATCTCATTATTGGCATAATATATCAAATTATGACCAAGTGCCTTAACTAGCCCCTCAATCTCATTACTATAATAACAATGTAATCTACATATATAAATAAATGGTTGAATAGGCATATCAATTTGATTGTAAATTCACTTTCATAATTTATGTTTACATGGCATGATAAAACTAAATCTTATAGTGTATTGTGATGCATGTAGGATTTGCCTTAGGTATATTCTCATCTAATATGGAAAGATAATTACATATACTTCTTGGAAGTTAAAGAAACATGAATAAAACTGTCTAATACATGACCTAGAAATAGTGGTGATGATTTTTGCTTTAAAAATATGGAGGTATTACTTGTGTGGAAAAAATAATGAGATTTATATAAACCATAAAAGTCTAAAGTATATATTTGAGTAGAAAAACTTTGAGGTAAAAAAATGGATGAAAATTATCAAAGATTATGATTGTTTGATCCTTTATCATTTTAGTGAAGCTAACATGGTAGTGGATGCATTAAGTAGAAAATATATAAGTAACATGATAAAGACACTTTATAGAGATCAAGATGTATTGTTAACCTTTGTAGTAGTTCAATCTATTCTTATTGAAATAATTAAAGGTGCTTAGAGGGTCAATTTAAGTTACATAGCCTCAGTGAAAGAAGTGATTAAGGATTTAGAAATTGGAATGACAATCGATGAAGAAGGAATAGTTTACCATTAAAGGTAAATTTGGGTTCCATCTAGTGAATGGAACAAATTGTTGCACTAAGTTCACAATTCTTCATGCACTATGCACCCTAGATTAGCTAAGATGTACTATGTTTTGAAAGTTATTTTCTAGTAGAAAGGGATGAAAAAAGATATACTAGATTATATGATGAAATACCTTACATGTTAACAAGTGAAAGTAGAGCATCAATGCTTGGTCAAAATGCATCAGTTGCTTTTAACATTGGAATGGAAATAGGAAAATGTCATGATGGACTTCCTAATGAGACTACCAATGACTTAAAAGAGACATGAATTTATATGGGTCATAGTTGATAAAATTGACCAAATTGACATAATTCTTACTAGTTAAAAGCACCCTTTTAAGAGCATAGTATGCTGATGCATACTTCGATAGCATAATGCCTTTTATAGGGTTTTAGTTGTCATTATGATAGATTAGGGGTACTTAGTTCACATCTCACTTTTAACATTCATTCTAATAAGCATTAGCGATTTAATTGCTATTCAGTATAACTTTCCACCTATAAATAGATGGGTAATTAGAGCAGACCATTCAAATTTTAGAAGACAATCTCAAAACTTGCACCTTAGAATTTGATCAAATTTAGGAAAATTATTTACCATTGATTGACTTTGCTTATAATAATAAGTTTACTTGCAACAATAACTGCTAATTGAGCATTTAGATGGCTTCATTTGAGACTTTGTATGGTTAGAGGTGTTGATCTTTAATGGGATGGCTTAAACTAAGAAAGTTAAAACTCTTAAGGCTAAATTTAGTGAAAGATGCTTTAGGGAAAGTTTAGATCATCTATGTCAGGTTGAAGACCAAGATATATAAAAATCATATGTAAATAATGTTGGGATTAGGAACTAAACAAATGCAGCAAAATTAACCGATCCCAGCCAAGGATCCATGTGAAATATTAGATCAGGGTAGGGATTAAATTACCTTTTTCAAATGCTTCAAAGGTTCGATCGTTAATCACCTTTTTTGACTTGCTTTTGATTGAAGATTCCGAGGTATCCACACAAACCCGCAAATCACCAGCAAATATCTCTCGTCCACTGATTGGAATTCACTTCCTTTTATTTCATAGTGCTAGCTATACCCTTCAAGCGTTCAAAGAGGCTACTAGATTTTTTTGTGTTTTAAGGATGCGTGAATAATCAAATTATTACATAACAAGCTTATTTAAATAGGTGCACGAAAAATTCTAACTAATTGGGCTTTACTCCATGTATAATTATAGACTTATTATTAGGCCTTTATAATTATAACATGGAATTCTCATATATTAGGCTCAAACAATTTGATCCATTAATTCTAAATCTACTAATTTCTAAGTGTGCGATCCTATAGGCTCTCATTACATTGGTAATGATCATAAATCACATTAATGATCATAAATAATAAGTAGTGTCTAACAACACATCATTGTTACCTAAATAATGAGAAAGTTGATGATTCGACTAAACCTTTACATGTGATCATCATCTATGTTCTTTTGTCCTAAACATCTAGATTGAGCACGAGATATGGACTGTGTCATTCCCGTATAGCCCAATCTAAAGGTTTCTTGATTCCTAAATAAGCTGACTGAAGCAACTATAATTAACATCCCATGTCAATTCATCCGAGTATAGCCATACATTTTCTTAGCTTTACTTAATCAAGGGGTCCACAGATGTCACTCATATTATATAGGAGGGTGATGTGCACGCTATATTGCAACAAAATTGTATTAAAACTGGTTACTAAAAAATAATATAGAATTGTAGCACAACCAGGTCGTACCCTTAGTAATCCTTTGATTTGATCTTTTTTAAATAATTTCCTAACAATATATACCAAATAATTAAGTTATTTATGCAATTAAAATAAAGAAAACTAATGCAAATAGAATGATAATGTAGTGAAATAGAATGCTGGCAGAAATAGAAATAAAAATAAAATGCAGAATGCAATAAATGTTGTGTGCAGAACATAGACTTAAATTTGGGGGGTTTGCATGAAATTAAACAAAGTAATAAGCACGAAATTAAGCTTACAATAGAGGTAAAATAGAAATAAAATAGAGGAAAAATCAATGAAATCAAACAGTTAATTCAAGAAAATTGAAAGCCCTAAATTGGATTAATTATATATTAATTAAGATTTAAAATTTTCTAATTAATTCTTTAACCTTGAATTACCTAGAATCCCTGTAATAATTCATAAATTCTATGCAAGACAATCACCTAGGATTCGATCAATTATGATTAGTTAAATTAAGTAATCACTATAATCCTTAAACTAGATCAAAATTTATTTATAATTAGAATTCAGTTAATTTGGAAATTAAATTAGAAATCTCCAAATTAATCCCTCAACCCTTTGTCTCTATGCATAAAATCATGATTTATCAACCATAAATTCATAACAAAATAGCGAAGAATTCAGAAACTACAAGGCTCAACATTAATTATATCAAATCAACATCCAACATAAGGAATCTCAAGAATTCAGTACAATTAAATAGAGAAAGAGGAAAATTAATTAAGAAAGATCAATATTACAAAGTATAATCTCATAATCCTCAAGAGGAGAACTTCAAACTCCTTGAATCAGCCTCAGAAAATTAGCCCTCCATGATTGGAAAACAAAAGCTTGAAGAAGAAGAAAGAAAACTATGTTACTGATTGTATGTAATCAGATTGTATGATATGTTGCCCACCTTCTCATCTGTATTTATATCTGATAAAACCTATAGAATCCTAATCCTAGTCCTCTTAGGATTACAAAAATTAAGGCCTTGCTAATCCTACTCCTATTAGGATTATAAAACTTAGTAATTTCTTCTAGAAAGTCTAGCAGTGAAATCTCACTGGTCTGACTTCCATCTGATGAATGACCTTCAAAATGACATAGTTTCACTAATATTTTAATTTAAGGTTGTAGGCCTTGTTCTTAGCAAAATTTGAACACTTATTTAACCTTAATCAGACCTCTATAGCTCTAGATATAGCCTAAATACAAAAACTGGTTTAGCTAGGACAAAATGATGCCTTCAACTTCTCAGCCACTTTTAACCTCTAAAACGTCCAAACTGGGCTTGGACCAAAACATAAAAGTTGTAGATCTCTCTTTTATATTTCCATCAATACAAAGTTTTCTTAATCTAACATCCAGAGCCCAAGTTATGACTAAAAAATAGAAACAATATTAAAATTTAGCATTTACTAAATAAATTCAGAAACTTGTAAAATTAATTCAAAATTATAAAATAAGGCCTAATCAGTAAAATTAAGAAAACATAATACCTAAGAGACATAAAATAAGAAAAAATAAAATAGTAAATATTTTTCTTATCAGAAGGAAAAATTCCATCTTAATCACACAAAACCCTTCGTATGATATGTGATATATTTAATAACTACCCTTACATTCACTCAACCATGAGTGACATAGAATAGTATCAAAATATGAACTCATATGTAGGCAACTTTAACTATCTCAAGTCAAACGACTATATTAATAATGATTCCTAATAATCACTTATAATACTCATACAACGATTCATATAGTATTCTTAAGGTAGGTCGGTCCAATATATAAGTTTTCTAACTTGTATTCATGTGCAAACTTAATAGCTCATATAAGTCACCACATATGCTAGTCTTAACATATCAAAGTAACCCAATCCATAATGATATATGATTAGAGACATTTAAGAATATAATTATTCTAAGGTTATTATCATAATTAAATATATTATGTAGATAATATATGTATAAATATGATAATTGGAATTACTATTAAAATAACACGATTCAAATTTATAATTATCAATATGATTAGTTTTAGGATATATATACTAACAATCTTCCACTTGCACTAAAGTCAATCATCCATATATCTAATATCTATGGATCTCATATGACTATCATGCTTCTGTTGCATTTGGACTTTTGTTAGTGGATCGACAACATTATCATCAATCAATATTCTGCATATTTTGACATTATTTTTGTTAATGATATCTCTTATGAGATGATAACATCGAAGTATATATTTAGATTTCTGGTGAGATCTAGGTTCCTTAACTTATGTGATGGCTCTATTATTGTCACAATAGAGCTCTACTAGGTTAGCAATGCTAGGAACAACTCTAAGTTTAGTGATGAACTTCTTAATTCAAACAACCTCCTTTGTGGCATCTGATGCTGCAATGTATTTAGCTTATGTTGTAAAATCAGCCATTATCCCTTACTTTGAACTCTTCCAGGTCATAGTGCCACCATTGAGAAAAAATACATAACCTAACTGTAACCTGAAATCATCTTTGTCAGTTTGAAAGCTAGCATTAGTGTAACCACTTACAGTGAGCTCTTCCTCACCTTCATAAATCAAGAACATATCTTTAGTTCTTCTCAAGTACTTAAGAATATTCTTAATAGCTATCCAGTGACTTTCACCAAGATCTGATTGGTATCTGCTCGTCATACTCAAAGCATACAAGACATCAAGATGAGTGCATAACATGGCATATATGATAGATCCAATTGCAGATACATAAGGGATCTTATTCATGCGCTGTCTCTCACACTCTATGGAAGGACATTGAGTTTTTGAAAGACTTATGCCATGTGACATCGACAAGAATCCTCTTTTAGAATCTTGCATGCTTAACCTCTTTAGCACCTTATCGATGTATGTACTCTAACTTAGGCTAATCAACTTTCTCAATCTATCTTTATAGATCTCGATACCTAATACATATGAGGCCTCACCTAAGTTTTTCATAGAAAATAATTTCTTAACTAAGTTTTTATAGACTGTAGTGTAGGAATGTTATTTCCAATAAGTAGTATGTCATCTATATACAATATAAAAAGACTATTGCACTCCTACTAACCTTCTTGTACATACAGGGTTCGTTTTCATTCTTAATGAAATTAAACTCTTTGATTACATCATCAAAATGAAGATTCCAACTTCAAGAAGCCTGTTTCAATCCATAAATGGATTGTTGCAATTTGTAAACTTTTCCAGCATTTTTAGGATTTACAAAACCTTTAAGTTGTGTCATGTACACATCCTCAAGAAGATTTCTATTAAGGAAAGCAATTTTATCATCCATATGTTAAATCTCATAATCATAATATGCAGCTATAGCTAGAAAAATCTTAATGGATTTAAGCATGACAACTGGAGAAAAAGTCTCATCATAATCAATACTGTGGATTTGTTTGAAACCTTTTACAACCAATTATCCCTTAAAGGTACACACATTACCATTCATGTCGATTTTCTTTTTAAAAACCCATTTGCACCCTATGGGTTTTACCTCTTTAGGTGGATCAACTAAGGTCCAAACTTAGTTTGCATGCATAGAGCCCGTTTCTAATTTCATAGCTTTCAGCCATTTCTTAAAATTTAGGCCTATCATAGCCTCTTGGTTGGTTATGGGCTCATCTTAGTCCATAAGCAACATATCACCATGATGAGTCACAAGAAATCCATATCTCCTGAGCTCATGATGTATCCTACTAGACCTACGTGGGTTCTGTGTTACATGAGTAGGTTTTTCTACAACTGGTTATGGATTTAGCTCAAGTTCCATCTCAAGTCAATGTTCTCTCATTGATCTTGAATTTCTTCAAGCTTTATTCTTCTTTAATTGATTCTTCTAGAGATAAATTATCTCTTTAGAAAAACACCAGCTAGAGCAATAAACATTTTTTGCTTAATTAGATTATAGAAATAATATCCCTTTGTCTCCTCGGAATATCCAACGAAAAAATATTTATTAAATTTAATTCTAAGTTTATTAGAAGTCTAATGTCTTACGTAAGCTTCACAACCCCAAATCTTCAAAAAAGACAAATTAGGATGTTTCCCAGTCCATACTCCTATAATGTCTTTTAAACTGATTTTGACGGAACATGGTTTAGTGTGAATGCCGTGGTCTTTAGAACATGTCCCTAGAAGGAATTTAGAATGTCAGTTTGACTCATCATTGATCGAACTATGTCTAACAAAGTTTGATTCCTCCTTTCAGAAACACCATTCCATTGAAGTATTCCTGGTGGAGTGAGTTATGATACAATGCCACACTCCTTTAGATGATCAAGGAACTCTCGTTCTAAGTATTCACCAACTCGATCTGATTGAAGTGCTTTAATACTTTTACTAAGTTGATTTTGTACTTCATTCTTGAATTCTTTGAACTTCTCAAAAGATTCAAACTTGTGTTTCATGAGAAACACATAACCATATCTACTGAAATCATTAGTAAAAGTAATGAAGTACTGATAACTACCTCTAGCTTGTGTGTTTAAAGGTCCACATACATCACTATGTATAAGGCCTAATAAATCACTAGCTTTTTTACCTTTCCCATTAAAGAGGGCTTTAGTCATCTTACATAATAAACATGACTTTTATGCCTCATATGATTCAAAATCAAATGAGTCCAAAAATCCATCCTTATGAAGTTTGGAGATGCGTGTCTCATTTATATGGCCTAAACGATAATGCTAAAGATAGGTTGGATTTGAATCATTAGTTTTAACTTTCTTGGTGTTTATGTTATAGATTAGATTTTCAAGGTCCAGAACATGAACGCCATTCGTTAAGTGTGCATTACCATAAAATATTTTATTTAAATAAATTGAGCAATATTTATCCTTTATTATAAATGAAAAGCCTTTCTTATCTAAACAAGAAACAGAAATTAAATTCCTACTAATAGTAGGTACAAAATAACAATTGTCCAATTCTAAAACTAATCTACTAGGTAAAAATAGATAATAAGTCCCTACAACTAATACAACAACTCTTGCTTCATTTCCAATGCATAGGTCCACTTTAACTTTGGTTAATGATCTACTTCCTTTAAGATCCTACACATTTACATAAATGTGAGTACCACATCCAGTATTTAATACCCAAGATGTAGAAGTAGATAAATTAACCTCTATAACATAAATACCTAAGTTGGAAGTCCTACTTCCCTTTTACTTCTTAAGCTCTTCCAGGTAAAGCTTGTAATTTCGCTTCCAATGTCCTGGTTCTTTACAATGGAAGCATTGCCTTTTCTTGGCCATGCCACCTTTAGGCTTCAGTGTAGAGGAACTTGACTTGGACTTTCCATTAGTCTTGTCATTTTTATTTTTATTCTTAGCTTTAGATTTTCCCTTTCCTTTGCCTTTTTGAACCATTATAATGGAATTAGGCTTGGACTTTTTCAAATTCTACTTAACAGTTCTCAAAATATTAAGTAGTTCAAGCAGAGTCTTATCAATTTCATTCATATTGTAATTCATGATGAATTGACCATAGCTCTCAGGCAACGATTACAGAATTATGTCAGTAGCCAATTCTTGCTACAAAGAAAAACCCGACCTTTCAAGGCTATTGATGTATCCAATCATCTTAAGCACATACATAACAATGGATGTTCCTTTAGCCATCTTGCATTGAAATAATGCTTTAGATACATTATATCTCTCATGTTTTGCTTGCTCTTGGTAAAGCTGTTTAAGATAATCAATCATATTGAACACCTCCATGTTCTCATGTTACTTTTGAAGCTCAGAGTTAATAGTAGCAAGCATAAGACAACTGACATCTAAAGCATCTTCTAGATGCTTCTTATAAGCATCCTTTTCTACTTAAGGGGCATTGGCAGTAAGCTCATCTGAAATAGGTTGGTCTAGGACATATTACTTTTTCTCATGCTTAAGGATAATCCTCAAGTTTTGATACCAATTGAGAAAATTTGTCCCATTCAGTTTATCCTTCTCAAGGATAAATCGTAATGACAAGTTTGATGCATTTGATGCCATAGTTATCTATAATAGAAAAATATGTAGAATAAAAATCATGTATTTTATTTATTTAATAAGGTCTTTTATTAAATAATACTTTCATTATTTTTCTCAAAATAATAGCCTTCACTATTATTTCGAAAAACCTTATCATTAAAGTTTTCTAGTGAACCAAGATCCATATTTTATCAAATCTTAAGTTAGCTTTAGCTAATCACCTAAAAGGTGGCTATTTAGGTAGATAACTCATTGTCAATTGCATTTTATATAACTCTTAGATAGTTAGGTGAATAACATTTATTCAAATTCATCTCATGAATTCATAACCAACTCTATGCCTTTAGGCCTCAGTCCTATTGGTATAGCCTAGTTAAGTTAAACCCAATAATTAGCAATTTGGATATCACTTTTATCCCATCACATCTTACCAAGATAGATTTTAGGCACTTTGCTTTAACAAACCCATCTATAGTTGATCAAAATCTTGATGAGTGCTATTATTGGAAGGCATCTCTTTTGACTGAATATTTTATTTGAGGGATTTTAATGTTTTTGATCTCACCATTATTGTATTTGGTTTTATTTAGCATGCATTACATACATCTAGTATAGGCATCTCATACATATATCATATGCATCTCATACATAAAATATAAATTAAATGTGACATGATCATGGCCTAACCTAAGTGATATTCTAGACCTTAAGAATATCAAATAAAACTAAAAAAGAAAAACTTCTTTCTAAGAATCTTCTTCTTTCTTCATGGTTTGACCTCTACTTCTATTGTTGCCTCTTTAGGTGCTCTAACAAAATTATTACATAATAATAATAAAATCTCAAGTTATATTTGAGAAGAGTAAGATGAGAAGAGAATGTACAATCAAAAGTAATAGAAAGGCATGACATACAGGCTATATTTTAAAATTGCAACAAAAACCAAAGGCCATAATCATACACTATACATCAAGCAACAAAACAACATGATAAGTGAAACATATATCCAAATATATTTTCAATGTCAAAATCTAAATTAATTAACTAATTCTAAATTAATCAACTAATTTGAATTGTAATTCATTTTGTCAACAATTGAGACACCCCTTTAGTCAAACAATTCAATAATATTTGACATTTAAATTGTAGTTTCGAAATAAGATTCATGTCAAAACACAGTGGATAGATTTAATCATATTAAATAGATCTAGTGAAGTTCAAACACATTAAACCATTCACATATATACTTTATACATGAGTCCAAATTTATTTTAAAATTACATTAAACATGTTAAACAGATCCATATATGAAGATTATTTCAGAACTAATCACATTAATTCTATGCAAAATAAATTAAGTATTTGAATACAAGGTATATCACATATACAAAAATAGATTCAAGAAGTTAATTTAATTAATTCTAATTCATAACAAAACCTATATTTTAATTAAAAAATTCTTTTCATATATTAAATCAGATTCACATAATTAATTCTTTTGATTTCGTTCAAAATAGAACCCAGAAATTAATTTCAAATTTAAACTAAAAACCTAGAAGTATTGCAACAAATTTGAATTTAAAACAAAACCTAAAAACATATTCAAATTTAAATCAAAACTTGGAAACAAGCACAATTAGATTCAAATTTGAAATAAAATCTAGAATTAATCATACTAATATTGCTTGAACAAAAAAAAAACTAGAAGATCAAATTCAAGCTAAAATCCAAAATCAATCACCAAATAGATTTGAGTTTGAACTAAAAACTAGAAGATCAGATTCAAACCAATATCCAAAATTAATCACCAAATAGATTTGAGTTTAAACCAAAAACTAGAAAATTAGATTCAAACCTGAATCCAATATTAATCACATTAATTTTACTTTTGCAAGAAAATGTGAAATTAGGTTCAAAGGATTAATCTTACTAATCCTAATCAGAATTCATCTTAGCATGATATACAAAATTATCTAATAGATTATATTCATGAAATTAGCCAATGAAATCTTGATTTAACATTTCACAAGTAACTCTAATACCACTATTGGGATCGGGAAATAAACAAATGTAGTGGAATTAATTGATCCCAACTAAGGATCCATGTGAAACATTAGATTAGGGTAGGGATTAGATTACCTTTTTCAAATACTTCAAAGATTTGATCGTTGATCACCTTTTTCGACTTGCTTTTGGTCAAAAATTCTGAGGTATCCATATGAACCCGTGAATCACTAACAAACGTCTCACATCCACTAATTAGAATTCACCTCCTTTTATTTCGTAGTGCTAGCTATGCCCTTCAAGGGTTCAACGAGGTTGTTAGATTTTTTTGTGTCTTTAGGATGCATGAATAATCAAATTATTACACAACAAGCCTATTTAAATAGGTACACAAAAAATTCTAACTAATTAGAATTTGTTCCATATATAATTATAGGCTTATTATTAGGCCCTTATAAATCTAACATAGAATTCCCATATATTAGGCCTAAATAATTTGGTCAATAAATTTCAAATCCACTAGATTTTAAGTGTGTGACCTTACAGGCTCTCATTACATTAGTAATGATCATAAATCATATTAATGATCATAAACAATGAACGGTGTCTAACAACACATCATTATTATCTAAGTAATGAGAAAGTCGGTGATTCGACTGAACCTTTATATTTGATTATCATCTATATCCTTTCATCCTAGACATCTAAATTGAGCACGCGACATAAATCATGTCATTTTCGTATAACCCAATCTAAAGATTTCTTAATTCCTAAGTAAGCTGACTAAAACAAATATAATTGACATTCTATGTTAATTCATTTGAGATAGCCATGCATTTTCTCAGCTTTACTTAATCAAGGGACCCATAGATGTTACTCCTATTATATATGAGTGACAAATTTCATTTTGATCACACAAATCTCTCCACATGATATGTGACATATCCAATAACTACTCTTGCATTCACTCAACTATGAGTGACATAGGGGAGTATCAAAATATGAAACTCACATATCGGGAACCTTGGTGATCTTAGGTCAAAGGACTATATTAATGATGATCACTAAGAATCACTCATAACACTCATACAATGATCCATATAGTGTTCTTAGGGTGAGTCAGTCTAGTATACAAGTTTTTAAACCGATACTCATGTGTAGACTTAATATCTCATATAAGTCACCACACATGTTAGTCTTAATACATCAAAGTAACTTAATCCACAATGATATATGACTAAGGACATTTAAGAAGATAATTATTATAAGATTATTATCATAATTAAATATATTACACAGATAATATATGTATAAATATGATAATTAAAATTGCTATTAAAATAACATGATTCAAATTTACAATCATCAATATAATTAGTTTTAGGGTATATACACTAATAAACAAAAGGAAAATAAAATTGGAATTTTAAGAGTGAGATATAGTGTTGTTCAAAGTTTTTTGCATGAAGGTGTAATGCTATTTAAAAATAAAAGGAAATTAGCACCTCATTTTATTAGATCATTTTCAATCATCAAGTGTGTAGGAGTAATGACTTATCGTTTAGAGTTACTAGATAACTTGTAAGCCATCCACCTAATATTTCACATCTCTATGCTTAGAAAGTGTGTATCAGATAAGTCTTATGTAATCCAAAAGGAGCCATTATTACTTTATTCTAAATTATCATACAAAAAGTGACTAATTGAAATTTTAGACCACCATGCTTGAAAGCTAAGATCCAAAAAGGTTCCATGAGTGAACATTCATCAAGAATGCTATAAGGTGGAAGAAGTTACATAAGAACTAGAGTTGGATATGTAGCAAAAATATCCATAACTTTTTTTTATGAGTATTAAGTTAAACATTATCATATTCTTATAAGTGTCCTTAGATTAATGAAACCTTAAGAATTCAAGAATGAATTTTTCTAAGGCAAGAAGTATTGTTAAACCATTACTAGAATTTTAGAATTTATTCCATAAATAGAGTAATTAATTAATTATGGTGATGATGATTAAAAATGAAATTTTACATGAAATGGTTGAATTATGATAAGAAAATATAGGTGAGAAATTGGATAAAAGAGAATTAATTAACTAAATGAAATTTAAAATGAGAATCTTGCATGAATTAGTTAGAAAAGGGTAAAAAAAAATTGAAATTTTTAAAGGTTGAAAATGTTTAAAGGTAAGTAATTGTGCATGGACGAGATTTAAGTCATTTTTCCATTTTACCTTTGTTTTATTTCCCATTTTATCCCTCTCAAATTAGCCACCCTCCTTATTTCATTTGCAAAATAAAATTCTCAAACACTTTTTTCTCTTTAACTCCCTTATCAACCCATTTTCTCTTTCATCTTCTTCCTCAATTGAGCCATAAAGGAATTAATTATTATTAAATTTTTATACAATTAAGGTAAGATCTTTCTTGTTATTTAATTCCTTTTCGTTCTTTTTTTAGGTTTGATAGGATTTAAGCATTTTAGCATAAAAGGAAGAGTTTGAGTCTTAACTCAGAAATTCAAAATTTTGGATGATTAAGGATGTTAAATTATAATTTCACTTGGCTAGCATCTCTTCCATACTAGTAAACATTCTAGTTCTTACTTAAGGAATAAATTGAAATTTGTTTAGTTAAAGGCATGCGTTCTTAGTTTTTTATGAATATATGTCAAATGCTTTAATTATGATGATTTGGTTTAAAGTTTATGTTGAATCTAATGTAATGATGAGTTATTAATTAGTTACAAAAGATTGATGATAGTGGTTGGACTTATAAATGAGTTTTAGATTGGATATGATCATATAAATAGTAAAATCATGTTGAAAAATCTATAAAAATGATGTGTTAGTTGACTATAGCCTAAGATCTGCTCTTTGGGAAGGCTATAGTTGATTACTTATTGGAATTTTTGCATTTGAGAAGCCTATGGTCAACTATGGCTAGAAAACTTACTTTCTAAAAGGCTATAATCAAGTATATAGTCAACTATGTAAATAAATCCTCACTCTTTAAATGTTTATAATTGACTATAACCCACTTTCAAATAATCTATAGTTAACTACCTAGCACAAAAAATCTAGCCTTGAACCATTTATAGTTGATTATATAGTCAATTATGCTACCTTTTTAGGCTACATAGCTAACTACTTTTCCCAAATTTCATGATTTGTGACATGAAAAGGGATTAATTGAGTCAATTATTTTATGATATTAAATATGGCTATTTTATGATATTTGATAATGAAAATAAGATGTGAAGCTATGTAAAAAGACATAGAAATGTTATGATTTGAATTATATGTTATTGATGAGATTAAATGTATTTAATTCATAAGAATTAAGATTAGGGTATTATGATATATTTGATAAATCAAACATCGAATCTAGTAACAGCTTGTGAGGGATAAGGTTAACTTGAAAGAACAAGGATAAGCTAGTAAGGGATATGGATGGATGAGAGTCACAAGAAGATTTACTTGCTTTCTTTTGTTATTACCCTTACATCTTATATGATATGGATATGATATGAGTTTACATGAATAATAATATGAATAAATGTCTATAATCTTATGATTAACCTATTGATGCTCATAAAAATTATATTGTAAATTTTATGATTAAAGTATCTCCATACAAAGGAAGATAAATCTAGTTAGTAAGCTTATATTTGATTTTTAAATTTAATATGTTGCTTGAATGTAAGCTTATATTTGATTTTTAAATTTAATATGTTTCTTGAATGTTTAGTCACTAAGTCTTGGATTTACTTGTCTATGTTTCTATTTCTTTTTAGATTTTCAAATTAAGCTTTCTTTACTACCACCTCAATGTTAAACTCTTGGAAGCTTTCTAGCATGGTAACAAGCAACTATGGATGTTTTATTTGCAAATAGATATTTTTAGGCCTTGTTCTATATAGGGTTAAGGGTAAAAAGATATAAACTTAATTTCTTTAGTGTTAATTAGGCTGACTTATCCCTAAACTTGGATAGATTATAAGCAAACCTAACTTCTCTTTGTTATCAAATCCTTTTGATTAATGAAATCCTATTATTTTTTTCTCATTGTATGACTCTTTTGCTTAAATTTAGCTTAATACTATAACATATTAATCAAGAACATAGGTTAAGCTATGAAAATTGAGTAATTAGTTCCTTACCAGTCAAGACTATGGTTAAGTCATGATAAAAGAGGTGGAAAACCATTATAAAATTCATCTAATGGTATGGAATTCTCTTAAAAGACCAACAATGTAAAAGGTGTATTAGTCTTATGGATCTTAAATGTTTTAATAAGGCCATGCTTAAAAAATAGTTGTGTAAGATAGTTTCAAACCCAAATAAACTAATTAGCAAAGTGTTTGTTTAAAAATATAAAAAAGGTGAATTAAAGAATTTACCTTGGAAGCATAGTGAGCCTAGTTGAAGATGGAAAGCTATGAATCAAGCAAGTACTTTGATAACTAATAATCTTTTTTAGTAGGTAAGATTTGGTAAAGATATTTTTCTTTAAAACTCATTTGGATGGTAACTTCAAAGTGATATTTCTTATTTCTTAAGTGAGGCGAAAAGATAGGAAATTTATATATTGTAGATGTTTAGCTTAATTTAATGGATAATTTAATTTGGCAGGAAAGTACTTAGATCATTGCATATCAAAGTAGCTTATTTCTATAATGGTGTAGAGGAATTTAGTCTTAGAGTTGTAACAATACGAAAGAAGGAATCTATTGTCGGAGACTAATTAAAAATGCTTGGATCAACTTGTAACAAATCTTGAGTTTAAAATACTAAAAAGATAAGAAAAATCATTGCTGCAATTACCAAAAGTCTCATTATCACATATTTGTCCTTTAAAATTGGCATATTGAGATAGCTTAAAGTGAAAATCAACATAAATAATGGCATAATATCATTTTTAAAAATAAGTATAGCTTAAAATGTTGGTTAACATAATCAATCAATGTTATAAAACCTAATTTTCTAATAGGAGATGAAAGGTTAGTTTAGGAAAACTTAAGACAATAGTCATTATTTACAACTAATGTCTTTTATAACTTACACATCAATATTATCTTAGCTAATATCTAAAATTATATGAATCATTGCTTACTTTGAAAAGTTTGATACACAGGACAATAAATTTTTATTCACACTCTTTTTTGTGTTTATGCTGAATTTAAGCATAGCTACTTCATTCTTTTGAAATGGTTCAAATTTGATGGAAGAACCTAACCAAGACTCTAATGTCTTCTACTTTCAAATAGCAGAAGGCATTATAGTTTTGGATAGGATGTTTTCATAAATTTGAAGAATTTTTAAATAGTGATAATTTTCCTTCAATAAATGAGAATTTACAATAAGGATCATTTTTCAAAAGTGTAGTTTTTGTTTAGGTTATTCTATGGAATACATATAACTATAAAAGTGTTTTGTGTTTTCATTTATAATTTTCTTCATTATAATGATCTATTATAACAAAAGTTTTCTTTTAATCTTACTTTCAAACACATTCAATTTTTTTTTCTTATTATCATCTTTGATCTTTACTTTATAATTATTGTATAGAATTATTCGAAGTGTTGGAGATGCAAAATTGTAGTTAGAGTATATAAGATCCATTAAAATATATAATAAAATAATGTCAGTTATTTAATATAAAATGACGTTACGATTCCAAATAAACTTATTTCTACTTTACCACTTCAATTTTTAAATACATATCATACAAGGAATACCAATGTTGTATATGTGGAATATTAGTCATCAATTATACATTAAACTAATAACTAAAGGAATTTCAATACTTAATTAGTGTTTGTATTTACAATGTTATTGAAAACTATAAAGAAAATTTATATTTTAGATGTTCATTTCACATGAAGAAACCAATGTCCAAAGGAATATCAATAACCAATTAATGTTAATATTTATGTTATTATTAGAAACTATAAAAAGAAGTTGTATTTTAAATGTCAATTATACTTATAAACCTATAGCTAAAGGAATATAAATTGTCAATTAATGGTTGTATTTGTGATATTATTAGAAAATGCAAGGAACATTTGTATTTTAGATGTTAGTTTTATGTAAAAATTGACATTTAAAAGCTATTTATAACCAATTAATATTCGCATTTATAGTATTATTAGAATATGTAAATATTATTTATATTTCAATGGTTTGATTATTTAAATTGCTCTATGATGTTTTCATTAATAATGCTAGTATATCAATAGTCTTAACAAGCAAAAAATCCATTTTTAAGATGTCAATTACATGTTAATGATTGACATATAATATCGTGTATTACCTATATATTTTTCTTCACTCTCCATTTAAAACATCTATACAATGCCTTAGCTTCCATTACCTAATTTTAATGTTTGGTCTTGATTTCAAAGATAGCTTCTCTTACATCTTAAGAAGCACATTTAAAAATCCTACAAATTTTATCAAAAAAATTTCCTCTTTCTTAGTATATCAAAGGAGTGCCTAGTCCTTTGATAAGATTTATAACATCTCCAAATGTGCTTCACAAGATTGGAGGTAGGCTATCCTTGAATTCATTCCAAACTTTAGCATTAACAATGAAGGCAAATGTATTATTTAGACTAATAACTCAATATTCAACAAAAGAGAATTGATAGTTATGAACATGTTAAAAATTAGTATATTTATTATTGCTGAGATAGGATCTTACCTCCATCCTAATTTTTCTATAATGGTGGAGGAAGGCTCTCGCTTTAACTTTACCAAGTTCTATACATTGCATATAATTGGCCTTGTAACTCAGAAGCTTTTAAGCATGGAGAATTGATTATTTATTATTTTAGTGGTTTAGTTTTATATATACTAACTTGTATATACACTATCATGCCTATTATATTTTATATATACAAAACTAGATATTTGCAGTATCAA
Organism: Sindora glabra; assembly: GCA_020226215.1. NCBI lineage: Eukaryota > Viridiplantae > Streptophyta > Magnoliopsida > Fabales > Fabaceae > Sindora > Sindora glabra. The sequence goes on from CM035225.1 coordinate 25,600,081, forward strand.
TGTTTTAGTATATTTGTTTATGATGTAACAATATATATAATGGAAAGTCCATTGTTTATTCTATTTAGTCAATATAATGATGTAAACAAGCTTATATAAATAAATAAAATTGTAATTTCATAATTCTTCATAACTTTTTTTCTCATATATTTCTTTATTTACTTTCAATTTGCTATAATTTATGCTCATTTTTTGTATTTGGATAGTTTTATATTTTTCAATAAATAATGATTTTGAAATATAACTCTCTTTCTCTTTAAAATATTTAAAAATAACTATTTGATCTAAAGTTTCAAAGATTTCAATATATTGATTTATTCTATGCATAAGAACAAAACATATATGTTAATTGGAAAATCAAATAAAATTTAAACATAACACTTTTTTAGTCTTTCATGTGAGATTTCAAATAATTCAATGTGTTGAAAAAAATAAATAAATCACATTTGTTTCCTTGTCATGACATCAGCTTATTATAATAATTGAGGTATTAAACTATATTTATTATAATTAGGCACTTATTGCTTTGCAAAAAAAAAAAAAGAAATCATATTAGTTGTTGTGTTAAACTAACATGGAAGGTTTTGTTAATTGACGTGTAATATTCAATTATTAACATTTTTACATCAAATATTATATATTCCATATCGATTTTAGTATATAAATGATGTGAAATATCTTACAACACCATTTTACTTTTCAAATAATTTACAAATACAAGGATAGGAATTAAAATAGATAGTAATCTCTAACCCAACATTAGAAAGCAGAGTATAAAGTTCTTTAATCTTTCTTTTAAGATTCATTGTGCCCAAAGGAGATATTCCCACCAAAGTTTAGCAAAACTTGCGTACAACTTCTCATTTGTTCCCCCAACTCACTGAAGTTTTCTTTATTGCATTCATGATGCTCATTTTTCTTCTGAACACAAGAAAGAATAGTATAATGCTATGATTATATATCTTTATTTTTGTTTGGATTTTGTATGTTTAATTCTTTTTCTAAGGTTTTAAGTGGACTAGGTCATGATATATGTTTAGCAATTTCATTAAAACTCTCATATTCTTAACATGTTTGTGCGTTCTTTGATATATAAATTTCTTGTACATTTATTGCATTTCTTCTTTAGATTATGTAGTCATGGATTGTGATGGATGTCTGCTTATCATATAAGCATTGAATATGCTAAAAAGGTTGATGAGTTTGTTAGATTTACTATAGGTAAAGGGAAATAAGAGGAAATTGGTAATAAGCTTATTAAGTATCCTTATAAATAATTTATTTGTGTTAAAATGCCTAATCTAATAGGGATAAGAGAGTATTTATTTTCCAAAGGCATTAACTAGGGGTATATGCAATGGATATGACATGAAGAAGGTGAGTGTTTTAGTTTGTCTCATAAAAAAAAAGGCAAAAGAGTCCATAAAGATGATAACATAGATATAGGAGCAAATGGTCGATTAAAGGATATGATTCATGATGTTAAAGATAATTTCCTTGAAAGCCCACATATCCTTACTAACTTGTTGTCTAATACAAAAAGAAAAACCACTATATTCCAATTGCACCAAATTTACACGATTATTTGCTATGATAAGATTATTCAACTTAAAGGTGGGGATTAGTTTGAGTGACAAGAGCTTCATGACATTATTGCCATTATTGAAAGAAATGCTTTCCAAAGGTAATGATCTACCAGGTGGTACTTATAAGGCTAAGAAAAACATCTACCTAATAGGTATAGAGTATAAGAAGATATATGCTTGCACTAATGATTTCATGCTATATTGAAGCCATAATGAAGCTTTAGAAAAGTATTTAAAATATAGGGCACCACATTATAATCTGAGGAAGAAATATGAAATTAATAGTAAAAGGGCTCTAGTTAAGGTGTTATCTTCCAATAATACCAAGATTTAAATAAATGTTTTCCAGTGCAAAAGGTGTTAAGAACTTAACATGGCATAGAGATTAGACTCCACTTAATGGTAAGTTTTAGCATCTAGCTGATTTTTCTTGATAGTAGATAGTTGATCCATTATTCCTTACATTTGGTAATGAGACAAGAAACCTTAGGCTTCCACTTTGCACTAATGGAATGAGCCCTTATAGTAATATGAGTATCAAACATAACACATGGGGATACTTTGTGAAATAAGAGGTTTATATTCTTCAATCTTCTATATTAAAAAAAGTAATTTGTGAGACATTACATTGATGTTATGCATGTGGAGAAAAACATTTGTGATAATCTTGTTAGAATACTATTAAACATATTAAGAAAGAGTAAAGATGGAGTTAAAGTCAAGTCAAACTTAGTTGAAATATTTATTTGAAGAGAACCGGTACTAGAAAGAAGGGATCAATGTTTGTATCTTCCACTAGCTTGACATACTCTATCTAGAAAGAAGAAGATAAGTCTCTATGAGTGTCTACTTGGTGTTAAGTGCTAAAGGGATATTTTTCAAACATCAAAATCCTTATATCAATAAAAGACTTGAAAGTGGTTAACTTAAAGTCTCATGATTGTCATATTCTGATGTAACAACTATTACTAGTGGCTATTCCATCAATCTTTCCTAAACTTATCAAACATGCTATCACTCTACTTTGTTTCTTCTTCAATGCAAAATATAGTAAAGTTGTTAACCTTGAAAAATTGAATAGCTTGTAAAAATAAAATATGGTTATGCTATGCTGGCTAAAGATGTACTTTCTACCTTCATTTTTTAATATCATGATGCATCTTATTATCCATTTGGTTAAAAAGATAAAACTATGTGGGGTGGTTTACTCAAGGTGGATGTATTTCTTCAAGTTATATATAAAAATCCTAAAAAAGTATATGAGTAATTGACATTGATTGGAAGGATGCATTGTTAAAGGCTATATTGTTAAGGAAGAGATGGTTAAATTTTGTAATGACTACTTTTGAAATACGAATGCTATCAAAGTTTTAAGTCTAATCACAATGGTAGAATTGCAAGTAAAGATATATAAGGTACCCGAGTGGTGAGCATGAGTCATAATTCCTATATGCAAATCCATCTTTACATCCTACATAATAGTGGTGAAGTTTAGCTTTATGTGAACAAGCATATAACCCTTGTAAGGGGACAATATCATAGAAGGAATGATCAATAGATTCAAGCTAAACATAATCAATTATTCCTCTATTGGTTCCAGAGCTAAGTTCATTATTAGATAGTGCAAGGAATGGATGCTATTTTCAAGACCATCATATGGTTAGGATAGCGTTCATGAATAGATGTCATCTCTTATCATGCATATAATATCAATAAGTATTCTTTCTATACAAAAGGCTAGGATGATAAGAATACTATGCAGAATAGTGAAGTTACTTTTATGGCTCAAGTTGTGCATACAAGCAGTTCCAAATATAGGAACCTTATCTACTCTAATATATCATATTATAAGGTTATTGAAGACATTTAACAGTTGGACTACATTATGTTTAGGGTGCTTCTATTTTAATAGAAATAGGTTGAGAATGAAAATGACATTTAGGTTGATGAATTAGGATTCATGTTAGTAAATCTTGATAAGGAAAGTCATAAAGGGGAGCTATTCATAATGGCATCCTAGGAAAATTAAGTATTCTATAATACAAACCTATACATTCATAAATGGTATATAGTTCCATTAACGAAGAGATAAATTGTTAGTGACAGAGATGAAAAAGATTGGGGGGATGAAATCAAAGAGATACCTTTTTTTTTCCATAAGAATACTTCTAATGGATCATAAAAATGATGTGGAGGAGTTTTATGTGATGACCATGCTAAGGAAATATAGGTTGAAGATCCTTCTAGACATATTAGGAAATATTGAGGGTAATTGTATTCATAGTTCTCATACCTATATTATATGTCGAATAGGTAGCATTTTAGAATTATTAATTAGTTTTTAGTACATGTTTATGTATTCTAATCTTCTAATAAGAGGCAAGTTTTACATGTAACCTCAATTTTCTTAACATTTAATGGTGAGAATGGTGCTCCCTAACTCAAAAAACAACATATGATATTACTAAAGTTTAATGACATAAGCCAAGTAATAAATATTTCTTCAAGAGAATTAGATAGTAGTTGCACCTATAACATCAATTCTGACATGTTTGTGCCCTTTTTTTGCCATAATGGATTTTGCCAAGACTTCTATCAATAGCCATATCATTGCAATACAATGTAACTTCCTTTTTTTTTTACATTTACAAGTATTAGCCCAAAATTTGCAATAAGTACATATTATACATCTTCAATTATTTAGAATGATTTTACATATGAAATGAAATCATTACTTTGGGTGTTTATTGTATTTGTGATATTATTTTTTACTACAGAGACATTGATGAGATAGGGCTTTAATACCAATGTTTGCAATAATACTACATGTATCATAATTTGGTTGTTGGATTATATAATTAGATTCAAATACTACTTTAGGTGTAATGGGTTATAAATGAATATGAGAGGTGTTTAATGAGCATGTAGTCAGTAGGAGACCAATTTACGAGTTTTGCGTGGACTAAATTAGGAAAAATTAAATTCGTTAAGGAATAAACCTAAATGAGCTCAATCTATTATGTCACATACCAAAATGAACTGGGCCAATTTGCAAGCCTAAAAAAGTGCTTAGTATTTTTTTAAATTTATTATATGTAATGATTTGAATGGTATTTGTATTAAACAAAAAAAAAAAAGAAGATAACCTATTAATTGTTTTGCATTACAACTCAATATCAAACATAATTCAATCGTTCAAAAACAAAACTCAATTACTCACAATAATTACACATAGCAAAAATAAACACAAATAATAAAATTAATGAACATAAAACCAAAGATGAAGATACAAAAATAAAATATAAAAATATAAAAAATACAACAAATAATAATAGATAAAATAAAAAAATTAAATTCAAAAAAGAAAAAAATGTAGGTCAACCCATTGGTCAGTTTGGTTTGTTTTAAAATAAATTGAATTACTCACTCCATTATAAATATTGGCCTAAACAAACTTTGATTTGATCCGTCCATTACGTGCTCCTAATAAATATTGCTAGAATAAAAAATAATAAATAATGTCAATTATTATAAAAATTTATTGTTTATTTTGGACATAATATGCTGGTTATTTAACATAAACCAAAGTTATATGTAAAATTTATGTTGTGAAAAAACATTAATTTTTAAAAACAGTTTTTCAAACTATATTTTACATTGGTTTATTATAATTTATAATTGATATTAATTATAATATCAATTATAAATTGATATCTAAAGTAAATGATTAATTAATATACAAGGACTAAACCCATCATTTTTTCAATGTAACAATTGACATCGTTACATATATTCAATGTCAGTTTTGAAACTAACATTTAATATATTGAATATAGAATAATATTCATATATACGTAAGATGATAACCGACGTCAGAACCAATATTAAAAGGTAGTTCTGCTGCTCATTTCGTGATAGCTATTGTAGGAATTTTAAGTTACCTATTAAGTAATATCTTTTGGTTGAATCAGGATCTGAATGGTATGTGGGCTTTTAATAAGCGGTGGCTTTTCTCTGTTTAACTCTGTAATTGTTTTTGCGTGAAACAGAAAAAAAAATTCTTGAAATATCAAATTCAAAACCACATCAAATACTAGCTCGCTTAGACACTTTGCACCAATAGAATCTTATGACCAAGTCGAAGAATCAAAAGTAATTCACTCGAATTGTACAGAAAGAGGAGACTTACTCCGGTTGAAATTGCAGATGAGTGGACACTTGACACCTCAAAACTCCTTTTTTCTTTTTAAGCTTTGTACATGGTGAGCATAGCCAATATGTTAATATGGAATTTGCTTTAAAATATAACAAATTATTTATCTAACTATTTTATGGTGTTTCAAGAGAGTTACAATGGCAAACTTTAAAATACTTCAGTTATAATCAACATTTTCAAAATAAGTTATTTAAATAAATCAATGTTGAAGTGGGTAGCAATTTCTAATGTTGTATGTAGTCCTGGTCTTTTCACCATCATTTCCCTAAACAAGATTTGAGTATTAATTTAAGGATGGCAACGGGCGGGTCCAAGCGAATTTAACTCATACAAGAGCTTGCCATTTAAATGCACCAAGACTCAACAAGAATCTGTTAGAAGATCCGAACTGCATTTGTTTTGAACCTATTTTAAACAAGGGAAATATAATTGTGAAATTTTTATTAGAAAAGAAAAATATAAAATTACTTTTTATTAACAATAATTGGCTAGTTATAATATATTTTCTTACATGGATCTAATATGATGCTAAAAAGAACTCAAGAATATTAAATGTAATTTAGATTCAATCCGTTTGATAAATATTCATCGGGTTTTGAAATGAACCATAAAATACGGATATAATTGTCATCCCCAAATGTGATTAGAGTTTCAAGAGTGCCCTGCATCCTCACAAACATCAGACATTGTGAATGTCATACGAGAAACCTATGTTCCTGAAAATACGCAAATACATTGAAGGAAGAAGCAATATAATCGTATTAAAAAGGCTAATTAGTCAATTTGGTGTTGTTGCACTTTGCAAAATAATGCATAACTATAGCAAAGATCATGCTTTCATTTATTCTATCTTGGCGGTGGATAAACCCTACAGTCGGGCTGGGCAAATTATCTATAAGCTTTATAATATGTGTATTACTCAATATTGTCCTTGTTGCGTTCAAGTTTGACAAAGAGCTGTAAATAGGTTTAAAATTTTAAATGGTAAATTACATAGGCCTCCTTTTTGAATTTGCCTTCGCATTTTTTGTAATTATACAATTTCACTTTTTGTAATACTTCTACTATTCTGAAATACAATAATATTAACTTATAACTTCCTTTCTTAATTTTCATTCCTCATGGTTGGAAAAATATATTTTCCTTTATTCTTACGTCAAAAAGTGCCTTTTTTTTAAATAATAAAACAATCTTTCTGTTTTCATGAATAGTTACATTGCAATATTTCTACATAAAAGTATAGTAAAAGAGTTTTTAAGTTATAAGAGATGATATTAGAGAAGAGGTTGCACTTAAAAGGTTAATATTATTACATTTCATAATGATGGAATTACTTCAAGGTGCATAACTCAAACAATAAAAAGTAACAAGTGTAATTAGGTCAAATATCAAAATAATTTATTCAAATTTAGTGGGTCTGGCCAATCCAACTCCAATATATCCGAGATGTCAATAAACCCATCCCCCAAGTTAAACTGTTCGAAGGCTTGTGAATTTATGGAGCAAACAGCTTACTCTTCTGAAGGAAAAATAGAACAGCAATGTCCTAGAAAATGTCTAATTTTGTGAAACTCTAGGGAGGCAATTGTTTAGCACTCCTTGTTAAGTTATTCTATGGACTTTGAGAGCGGCTTCAAACTGTACTGCTGGAATTGTCCATCTCTTTTGACGTTGATGCAATAATAATAAAAAAAAAATAGATATCCCTACCAACAAAGTGTCATTTGAGTAAAACATATTGATTTCAGAAGAATTTTGTTTTTCAATAGACAAAAATTCAAATTAAAAAAATAATTTCTATTGAAAAAAATTCATTATTTAATATTCTAATTCTCATGGTAATTATCTCATTTAGTAATTCACTAAAAAAAAATTAGATTTGCTTTTAATGTATAGGTGGGGAGGGTTAAATGATTTATACATGCTTACATTTCATTGTATTTATTCGATTGAATTCAACAAGCGAAATTTGATATAGAATGGATATCCAATCCTACCCAATCCATCTAATATATACTAAAATTTTAAATTTTCGTCGTGGGGGTAGGCCGTAAGAGTAGGCCATTCGGCTTATATAAATTCTTAATGGCCAAACTAACCTATTTCTGTTCGGACCTAATCTAACCAATTGTTTATATGTAAAATAAAGTATTCTTCGGCTAGAATTTTGATTTATTTTTAGAAAATAGACTATCTCATATTATTTAGAACTCAACCAAAGCTTGTTAGGCCAACCCATACTTTTTATATATTAAACTTAATTATAACCATGTGATGCATGAGTTCCATAAGTTGCCATTTTACTTAATCAAAAATTAATATTATAATGAATATATCAATCGACAATTTTATATTGTTAACAATATACAATCAAGTATCTCTTGAAAAGAAAAGTATAAAATTGCATTTACATTGAATAATTTATAAGTTTTGAAATAATTTCTTGAATACAATATTAGTTATAATATTAAAATTATCAATGAATTTATTATGAATTAGCATCATTGTAAATATTTTTATTAATTAATTAAGAAATATTCTATGTAAATTAATTTTAAAAAATATTATTAATTTATTTATTATAAATGTATCTTTTCAGCTATGTTTAAGAAAGAGAAGTTGTTTGAGGAATAAAAGTTGATGTTACACTTACATGAAATTATAAGTTTTGATACACTTTTTTTTAAATACTATATTAATAGTAATGCTTGAATTATTATTTATTAATACTTTAGTCATTATTTACTGGTTACTCCCCGAAAATAATAATATATATAGTTAAATATAATTAAATGTAGGTTTTTCTTGAAATTATTTTATTTTTAAATTGTATATTTTATAAATTTAAAAAATATATTGTTATTTATAGAATTAAAATTTCATCAAAATTAACTCTAACTTATGACTTCCTCCATTCTATTTTATCTGTTATTTTAGATAAATTCTTTTTAGAAAACCAAAAATAAATTTATTAACTTTTTTTTAATTTTACTCCTAATATCCTAATAAATAATTAATTACTTTATATATTGATTATTAATTTTTAGTAAAGAATAAATTTGTAAATTAAAATTCTTTTTTTCCTAAAATTGCGGTTAATAATTGCCTTCTTATACATTCACTTTAATGATAGATAAAAATTTATGGGGAATTAATAATTAGAAAATTTTTAAATAAATACTTTATTTATATTACGTGTCAAATAATTATATTTAAATAATTCAAATTGAGTTTTCATATTATATATCTTGTAAAATTCATGAAAAATTTAATATTAATGAATTTTGAAAGTTTTATGGTTCAATCATTAATTAATATGTACAAATCACCAATTTATTTAAAGGAAAAAAATTCTAACTTGACTATTTATATGGTTTAATCAACTAATTTTTTAGTAATTATTAATTTTGAACTTAATTCAATTTGTCAATTAAAATTTCTAACTTTTAATTCAATTATAATTATTAATGTAAATTAAATGTGATTGAAATAAGAGGAATTATGACAATGCAATACATAAAGGAAAGGAATCATGGAAATTACTCCAGGAGGAAGAAAATATATCAAAATTAAAAAATTCAATAAATCAGTGAAATAAATTAGAAAAATTATGAAAATATAATAAATAAGAAAAAAATTAATATTTTTTTCTCAATTTAACATAAATTATTATATATAAATGAGTGCATGAGTATGATTTACTATGATGTAATATTTATTAAGAAGAGATTAATTACACAAGTGTGGCTTCCCCCAGTATAGTATTCATTAAGAAGAAATGATAAATTAATGTATAATAAATTATAAAAATAATACTTATTATAATAAGAGGTAAAAAATATTATAAATAGTATATAACATAAAAATTATACGATATATAAAATATTTAAAAAATTATATATTAAAAATATTTAAATTTAAAAAATTCATTTTTTATTTTTAATTTATATCATAATATAATATAATATTATAATCTTTTACATAATTAATTTATAAATGTTATTATAATATTTAATATTTATTTTGGAATCAAATTTAACTCAAATCAAGTTTAAATTATGTCGAACTTCAAGTTTTATAGTTTCCAGTCAAGGCAGAGCTCGACCAATATTTTATATTAATTGAGCTATGTTCTATAATATCAAATTTTAGCTTTATTTATCATTTTTTAATCATAATGTATGGTTATAAATTATTAAAATAAAAAATATTTTATTTATTCATCATTAAATACAAAAAATTTAAAGAAAATAATATATTTTATTTTAAAGAAGAACTTGCTTTATTTCACTATTATATTTTTAAGTATCCTTCGATATATTTTTTAATAACAAAATATACAAATAGCAAGTTCTTCTTTTTATCTGTGTATTTGTAAAAGACATTTTTGTCCGAATGTCTTCCGAAGAAGCAAAGAGCTTTGTAATTTTAGGTTTAGGCACATCGCACATGGGCAGTGTTTGGATGATGTGCAGGACCAAACTTTTGAATCCAACGAAGAAATCCCTTCTTGTGATCTCGGTGACAAGGACTTTGTACCAGATTCAGTGTTCCGTCCCGGGCAAGCGAAGCCTCGAATTGCTCCAACACCTTAACAACCTGCCAGAACTCAGGCCGCTTATCTGGTTTCCGGGACCAACATTGCTCGATGAGAGCTCGCATAGCAAGCGGGCAATCCGATGGAATCACAGGCCTCATGTTCTGCAGAATCACCCAATTGCCTCGTGATCTCATGTTTTATATTTACTTTTGGTGTACCATATTCTATACAACTACAAAGCATATCCCTGAAGCATTCAGATACTGCAGATCATATTACGTAGTAGTATTGAAGCATACCTTGTTTACTACAGCATAAGCAGCCTGGATGGGATTCATATCCTCATATGGGATAGTTCCGGTCACCAGTTCCCACAAGATGAGCCCGAAACTGTACACATCGACCTTTTTCCCGTAAGATTTTCGTTTGATCATTTCAGGTGCCATCCACCGGTAGGTGCCAGCCAATTGATCACAATTCATCTGCTCACAAGCAATTCCAAAATCGGCAACTTTAAGGTGGGAATCATTGCCAATAAGGATGTTGTCCGGTTTAATGTCTCTGTGAATAATGCCGTGAGAGTGTATATATTCCATTCCGCGAGCAATATCCAGAGCAAACGCTATTAGTTTCTGCGGAGGAACAGCTCTGCGCTCTAGCTTATTCATGTATGCCCTCAAGGAACCCTCTGATAGATATTCTGTCACAACACAATGAACAGGAGGCTTTCGGCAAGCTGCAACAAGCTGCAATCGGATATATAAGAAGATATGAGACTATTTGTAGATTATTTAAAACATCATGCATGCTATATAATATGATCAAAATGTGTGAGAACAATAATAATAGAGTCAAGGACTGTTAGCAATCCGGCAGCAAAACACATGACACAATTTGAATCAGTTTGGTCCTTAAGGAGGCAATGTGATAAGGCGGGGGCAGATCAGCGATCCCAAACCCATCTCTCACTATTTACCATCAAATACTAAATATTGATGTAAAAATTTCATGAGGGCTCATCGAAAAATAACAAAAGTAAAAAAAAAAATTAAAAATACAAATGTTTAAATTAAATGTTACTAATTTACATATAATCATTAAGTAAAATCAAACCCAAGTAATCAAAACTTTAAATTTACAAACTTCAGTTTTGGCCCATTCTGATCCCCGCAGGGAAAAAAATCTCCCCATCCCGTGGAGATCTTCAACTTCATAACTAAAAATTGCCATCCTTATTGATTTCATGTACTTGAAAACAGGTGATGCACTCAATTACAAGAATGGGTATGAATGATGCCGGCGAAAGTATCGTTTCCCCAAAAGAGCGGAATTTCTTTTCAGTTAACTAGTTCAATTAAATTCAGGTATCAAGCCAAGTAACAAGAAGTACAAAATAAAAGCTATAATCAACTTTTATTCAATCAACAAAAGTAAAGAACATGTAACTAGAAAAAGAAAAAAGTGGGAAAGGGAATCTGATCAGCGATGACCTTAATAACATTTGGATGGTGCAGACGAGACAGAAGCATGACTTCCCTAATATACTGCATCTCTAATTCAGAGGCCAAGCCCTTATTCTCATCACCCGCCGGCGCCAAAACGATTTTGACAGCAACAGCTTCATCTTTGTAAATTCCACGGTAAAGCCGGCTATGCGCACCATGAGCAAATCTAACGCCAAGAAACAGGTCTGAGAGGTCAAAACTCCGTTCGTCTGAAGTTTCCACAGTAGTAACTCTGCCACCATTATGGTCAAAATACTTTTTGCATGCTGAATCTTTCTTATTTTTCGACTTGTCCTGAGATTTCATTGATGTCAATTGATTAAATGCTGGATCCCACCTATTTTGCATGAAAAGTAGAACAAGTGCGAGAATGTGAACGTGGATTTAGATTTTTCTGTGCGCTATGCGTCAGTACTTTGCCCTCTCCGTAAGATCTCCTGTACCTTTCTTCCAACATAAATATTTTATATTTATACAATCAATTATTACTTGCCCAAGTAATTGCATTACTTCTTGAAGATATATATAAAATTTTTGAACTGTTATAGACCTACTTTTAGTTTAATTAACCTAATTTGCATGTATAATTAATTCAGACTTATCTCCTACAGTTGTGAAAGGCTTTTAAAACCAAGCATTATTAATAGAAAAATACGAAAATATTTAACAAGTTATTAGTCTTATCTTACAAACAATGCATATTTATCATATGTTATATTTTTCACTAGTGAAAATTAGAGTTTCTTTAAATTATAAAGACTTCACATATTTTTAGTTCTATATAATATTTTATTATTTTAAAACTTAATTAAATATCTCCCGAGTTTAGCTAAAACATTTAAACATAGCATGGAACTTCATTTATTCTATAATTAAAAGGCAGAGTAATGAATTTCGTGTATAGGATAATAGGGAAAAGAAAAAACGTTTGGTGATTTCATCATAGCAAATAAATTATTTCAATCTTATAGACAAATGCACTAATAGTTTATAGGTAACTTTTGATAATTATCGTTTTGGATGAATTACAGATTACTTTCTTTTACAAAGAAATCCTAGTACAATTTTAATGTGTTCCTATAATGGCCTAATAAAAATCAAAATTTTTTTGGTACATTAATTAAAATCAATTATTTGTTTTACTTTGAATAGCTATATATCATCTTTGAAATTTTCATTATAGCCTTTTAAGATATTAAAATGCACAAAGTTGATCTTTTTAAGATAAAATTTAAGTAAAATTCCTTAAATGTTTGTTTTACTATTTTCCCATCAATGAGATTTTAAATATCTAAAAAAATTTTACTTAAATGTTATCCTTTTTGTCAATTAGATTTTAAACACATATATACCAAAACTACGTGAAATTTCCCATGTGTAATACTTTGGTGTGAAGATAGATATACCCATTTATAATCTTATGGAGGGGTAATTTAAAGAGAATATTCTGAATATAATAAAGCAATAGAAAATAAAAGCAACGAAACGAAACTTAAAGCGTATAAGTGAATCAGATATGCAAACTAAATATAAGCCAAACAAAAAGAATGAGTTTAAGTAGTAAATTTCTAATATCTGTGCAACAAAATTTCTCCCTTTTTATAATTATTTATGATTTGAATTATATTTTAATTTTATTTTTGCTACAAAAATTTAACATTTAGCTTCATAATAATTTCGTCATCATATAATTGATAAAAATAAACATTTCATGTAAGTTAGCAAAAAATTTAACAATGAATAATAGAATTTTGTCGCTAATACTTTTGTTCCAAAATTTAGTTAGTTTCCTCCCTATTTTATCATCGATGGCTAGTGATGAACCTGTGAGGATACCAATGATGGGTGATCCCACATCATCATAATTTAAAATTTTGAATTTAAATTTAAAAAAAATAAAATTCAATTATTTTTTATCATTAATAACAAAATGGGTGAAAGAGATAATTACCCACAAAACAAAAAAACTGGAGATAACCACCCACAAGATCAGAGAGAATATATTAGAATGCATTCAAAAAAAATTTTAGAAAGCAAACCTTCTCTCTTGAAGTGTGTTTCTTTTTTGTGAGAGTTGTCTGGATAGAAGACAAGAGTTCCTGATGATTCTTGGCTGTGGAATACAGTAGCAAATCAAGGGACAAAGAACAAGTATGTATATTGTTCGCAATTGATTTAATTCATTAATTTTTCCCAACATTAGTTTCAAAGCTTGATTTATTTGGTTTCTATGATTCCCTATGTGTATTAAACACAATTGAATGCAAAGCATGCATTATATGAGATAAACTGTACGGATTTGTTCTTTACTATATATTACTAATAATATTTTTGTTAAAAGCATACTTCCTATTTTACTTTTATGGTATGGCATATAACCATTGGATGTAAAATTACTTTTTGATTCTATTGTTCCTAAAAAATAAATGTTAGAGACAAATTTTATAATTGACAAGAGCACATAAAACACTCCTAAAAGGCAGAAAATAGCAAGAATACCAAAAGACTCCATAATGCCCATAATTATAAAATAATGGGTCCCTTGAATAATGAATTTTTTAGGCCATGAAATTAGTCTAGATTTGTAGATCATAAAATTATGAAAAAATTAGGCTTTTGAATCACCTAAAATAGAGCTCTGATTAAAAGTTATCGTTGAAAAATCATTTCAAGTTGTATAGACCTAACTAAGTCTACGAATCGAGTCAGGTTGACTTGGTTGACCTATTTAGAGGTCAGAGACGACCTAAACAATAGATCATTTTTCCCTTGCAAGTAAGCAACACATCATTTTAGGTAAACAACCTACCATTTTAGGTCAGGACCGTTTGAACTAAAATCAAAACGACACATTGTTGTACACATGGCAAAAAATGACCTATTATTTCATCAATATAGAAAAAAAATCCTTACTCTCAGGAAGCGCATGTGTGGGCTACCCTTTGCCCTAAATGCCATGTGTTATATATTAATAGAAAGAGGAGAAAAAATTCTCCCTAGCTAGCCAGTTTCGATGATCGAAAAAACCCCACACGGCAGTGCATGGACATCATGCATAAATGGTTAGAATGGGATAACTTCTTTTTTTTATTTTTTTATTTTTGACACCGAATCACTATGGTGACATGTGTGGGTGTGTGCAGTGTCCTTTTGAGGCAAAGTTTGATTTAAAAAATTCCTAAATTCGAGATTTACACATTGATATATAATTTATATATTTTTTGAAATTTTTATGACACTATTTTTATTTAAAAAGTGGCAATAACAACACATTTTGATTTTCTGTCTATTTTTGGTAAACAGACATGGAATAATAGTTAATAGAGAAATATGATCCATATGGCTTTTATGGAAAGTGTAGAAGAAGACCTTAAAGAGTCAAATTGGATAGATACCCCTAAAGACCTTAAAGAAGTGATGCACTTATTATATCAAAGCAATGAATGTACAATGTATCCCATGAAAGCCTTCTTGTACAAAGTCAAAGCTCTAAAAATGAATCTCGGCTACAGAGAAAAAGTATTTCCTAATCATTTTTAGGTTCATACCCTATTGAAAGAAATTCTAAATGATAATTTCTAGACACCAATTAAAAAGACACTACGGCAATGCAAAGATTATAAACTAGGAATCGTCAAATACATTAAACTTGAAAAATACACGAAAGAACTGAGGCTACAAGAAATTCACTATGTCAAAGCAAATTGGAGTAAAACAATCCTGTTGTTACAATTCTCAAACATGAAGAATGCAAGACATTTTAGGTACAACACTCTAGAGAAGGGAATACATTTGAAAAGTCCAATCAAAGCCATGAATGTGCAAAAATTTGGACTAATTCACTTCACAAATCCACCAAAATTATTCAATACTTTTGAAGAGATGAAGACTCTGAATTCAAAATAAGAAACTAGGATAGAAACATTAACTATTAAATTTATGGACTTTTCATATGTCTTTATATTTTGTTTGTTAAGATTGCTTTATGCACTTAATATGGTTTGTTAAACTTATTTATTACTTGGTGAATGTTTAATCTCTTTATTTCATGTACAATTATCTTGTGGAATCCTACATTTGAATGGGAGCTCTTAGACTATGATTTTTTTAAGAGCGATATAACATATGATATTTGCATAAGAACAATCTTGATAGGAAATAATAATAGTATTTAGGCAAATATGCGATACGAGTATGACAAACGTAAACTCCTTACTATAAAATAACTAGTGTCATTATTGTTTTATGCAAGAATTGTATAAATAAATGATATTGTATACTCATAGGAAATGTTCATGCATCATGATTTAGCAAAATGGCTAGCAAGAATATAATTGCTGAACTAAACAAAGATGACAAACTGATGGGGATAACTGGGATATATGGCATCAAAAAATATCTTATATCTTAGAAGAGTAAGATACTCTTGAAGCCTAGAATCATGTCATGATGGAACCAGAACATAGGAACACAACCCAGCTTAGAAGGGATGTTGAGACATATACTGTTTAGAAGAAAAAGAACAATATCACTTACATTACACTTTTAAGTGCAATGGCGGATAACCTTATGCATGAGCATGAGAATTACCTAACTGCCTAGGGTATGTAAATTGCCCTAAAAAAGAAATTTGGTGGTATTTCTACTACCAAACTAAGGAGATTTACAATCTAATTTGACACTTATAAATTTCAATCTAATACACCAATAAAATAATATTTACGTGAAATGTCAAATATGATTTATGAGCTAAAAGTTATAAGACATGCACTTTCTGATGAGTAACAAGTGTAAGCTATAATTAGGTTACTTCCTACAAGATGAAAGCATATGAAGGTCAACCTAACTCATAATGAAAGTATTCTTACTTTTGATGATATGGAGAAACATTTGGAACTCGAAGATGAACATTTGGAGGCTTATAAATCCTCTGGACAAGCATATATAGTGAAGGAAGTAGGACCTTCAAATTCCAAACCTATGTTCAAGAAAGGTAAAAAGTTTTAGAAGAGAAAACCTAGGTCCAATTTCAAAAGTAAGAGAACCTTCAAAAAGAAGAAGGGAAAGCATGGCCTAAAAAACTTCAATCTTAACAAAATAAAATGTTTTGCCTATTAGAAAATGGACCATATTACTTAAGATTATGCTTAACAAAATAAATAGGAAAAGGTATTGTTGAATACTAAACTTACACATTTTACATATGTTTCCAGTACTAGTTTTCTAACAGAATCTCATCCTTTATGGATTTTGAATTTAGGTGCCACAAACCACGTGAACAAGGATCGAGGATCCTATATAGAATATCATTAATTGTCAAGTCAAAGTAGATGGCTTTGCATTGGAAACAATACAAAGATTGAGGTCAAAAGCATTAGTACATGCAAATTAGATTTACGTGACGAAAAAACCTTAATCTTACATGATATACTTTATACACCAGACATTCAACAGAACTTACTTTCATTTTGTTCCTTACTTCAATTTGTTTTTTCAATTAATTTTTATGACAATGTTGCTGACATTTTTAAGGATAATGTACTTTATGATTTTGGCTTCATTTCTGATGGATTTATCATTTTGGATGTTATTGAAAATGCTACTTACAATTGCTTTACCACTTCTATTTTCAATTTAAATGCTGATATGGGCATTTGGCATGCTGACTAGACATATAAATCAAAACAGAATGATTAAAGTAGTAAAAAAAGGATTGCTAGGTTCAATTTCAAAATTGGAGATGTCCTACTATGAACATTGTCTAGTTGGTAAAGTAACCAAAAAACCATTTAGAAAAAAGATTAAGGTAGAAACTCCATTACAATTAATTCACTCTGATATATGTGATCCTTTAAGTGTGAGGGCAAGACACGAAGCTTGGTACTTTATCACTTTCATTTATGATTACTTACAATATGGTTATATCTATTTAATTTCACATAAGTTAAAAGCATTAGAATGCTTCAAATGTTGTTTAAATGAAGTTGAAAATTAAATGAATAAGAAGGTTAAAATGCTTAGAACTGATCATGGATGTGAATATTTATCTGAATAATTTAAAGAGCTCTATAAAAAAAGGGAATAATAAGATAATTAATAATTCCTGAAACTCCATAACAAAATGGAGTAACTAAAAAAAGAAGTAGAGCTCTTCTAGACATGGTTAGGTTGATGATGGCACAAGCCAATATACCGTTTTCATATTGGGGAGATGCCATATTGACAATCAATTTCATACTTAACCATGTGCCCTTAAAGTCTATTACATCTACACTCTATGAACTGTGAACAAAATGTAAACCTGATTTGAGCATTTTCATATCATAAGGACCTATTGCATATGTCCATGATACTTCCCATAGATATGAAAAATTAGGTCTAAGAGGGAAGAAATGTATCTTTATAAGATATTCAGAACTATCTAAGGGAAACATTTTCATTGATGAATCAAAGGATATCACATTTTTAGAAAACATTTTCATTGATGAATCAAAGGAAACATTTTCATTGATGAATCAAAGGATATCACATTTTATGGAATAGTAATGGAACTAGAATCAAAGGATATCACATTTTTAGAAAGTGAGTTTCCTAGTAAAGGAGAAATTGATCACACTGTATCTTTTTATGAACTACAAGATCAAGTGGATAAAATTGAATCTTATTCGCTCTATCCAAATGGGAGCTCTCAGAGAGTACTTTTCGATCTGAGTGGGAGTTCTGAGAGAGTGAGTAAGAACCTTGTATTAAAAAATGATGTAATACAGCAAACCCCATTATGGAAGAGTAAAAAAGGAAATGTATCAAAAAGATGCTTTTTAATTGAAGGATTGGCTCTTATGGTTACTCCTCAAGATGAAGAAGAGCTAAGAACAGTTCAAGAGGCTTTAACTTACCCTACTAAAGAACATTGGAAGAAAGCGATGGAGAAAAAAATAAACTCAATGAAAAATAACTAAGTTTGGGAGTTAGTTAACCTACCATCTAGCCGAAAAGTAATTAAGAATAAGTGGGTTCTTAAAATTAAAATCAAGGTAAATGGATTGATCGAAAGGTATAAGGCTTGGCTGGTTACAAAGGGGTGTACACAATAGGAAGGAATATATTATAAGGACATTTTTTCACCTGTTGTATATTTCAACTCAATAAGATTACTCCTAACCATCGTAGCAAATCTAAACTTAGAATTACATAAATGGATGTAAAAATTATTTTTCTCAATAGAGAATTAGATGAAGAAATTTATATGGAACAACCAGTAAGTTTCATACAAAAGGGAGAGGAAAACAAAATTTGTAAACTCCAAAGATCCATTTATGGACTCAAACAATCATCAAGACAATGGTATTTGAGGTTTCACTAAGCTATAACCTTATATGACTTCCAAATGATTAAGGAAGACCATTGTGTTTACATCAAGCAGTATGAAGGTAATCTTGTAATATTATCCTTTTATGTGGATGATATACTATTAGTTGGAAATAATTTGAATTCGATTATGACTATTAAAAAATAGCTATCCTTGAATTTCAAGATGAAAAATATAGGTGAAGCAGATTACATTCTTAGAGTCAAAATCTTTAAAGATCGTTCCAAGAAACTTATTTCTCTTTCTTAAGAAAATTATATATGGAGAACTCTTAAAAAAATTTAATATGAAAGATTACAAACCCAAGGATACTCCTGTAAATAAGAGTCAATTGTTAAGTCATGAAATATGCCCTTAAGATGAATCTAAGAAGAAATCAATGGAAAGAATCCCTTATTCTAATGTGGTTAGTCGTCTGATGTATGCAATGATGTATACTAGACCGGATATTTGTCATGCAGTTAGACTCATAAGTAGATATCAGTTAAACCTTAAACAAAAATATTGGAAAGCTGTTAAAAGAATATTAAGATATTTGAAAGGCATAGTTGACTGCGCACTATGCTATCAAGCAAATAATTTATACTTGGTCGGATATTCTAATGCAAATTGGGCAGGAGACCTAGATGAGCAAAACTCCATATCAGGATACTTATTCTTGCTAAAAAATAGTGCCATATCATGGTGTAGTAAAAAGCAGACATGCATTGCATTATTAACAATAAAAGCAAAGTTTGTAGCATGTTCTACAGCAATATAAGAGGCTATATGGCTAAAAAATTTTATAGAACATTTAGGGATTTATGGTGAAAATTCAAACCTCATCCTGATATATTGTGATAGTCAGACAGTCATCGCCTATACAAAGGATCCAAAGTACTGTAACAAGACTAAGCATATTGATACAAAGTACCATTTTGTAAGAGAAGGTATACTATAGAAAAAGGTCACCATTCAATACATTCTTATACAAAAGATGATAGCAAATCCTTTTACTAAACCTATACCTAGAGATGTATATATTGAACATGTAAAATCTCTTAGTATGCATATAATGTAATTGAACAATTTCTAAATTGGAATGAATGGCGTATGTTTTATTCAATTACAAATGTCATAATATATGTATGAGTATCCAAATGTCTAGTATGTCGTACAGATTGATAAAGTTATTTCTCTCACATGAACAACCTTTTTTGATGCTCATGAGGAGTAGGTAGAGATGAGACATGTATTCACTAACATAATAATGAAAAATGTTATATTTTTAGTAGAGAAGTAACACAAAATAAAATATGTCACCTTAACAAGGTAAACCTGAGATAAGATTCAAGATACAAATATAGATCGACTTGTAGATTATCCCACTTTCCACAATACCTGTAACCAAACAATGAATTCTTCACATACTAATGTCAAAAGGAGTTGAATGATGTGGAAAAATTCAAGTTAGGTATTATGTGTACTTAAACTAAAGTCTATATAGTGTTACTAACAAAATCAATACACACCTTAATACTATAAGGAAAATACTGTAGCATGTGATTCATACCGCATGTGATTTATATCACAAGTGATTCATACTGTAGCATGTGCAAAAGAACCACAAACGGAAAGCAAATAAAAGATCCCTGGTTCATTGCTATATGAGTCCTAAAAAAGAAAATTCTTTTCGTGAATACCCTTTGACTTTGATGATATCATGGAAAAATGATAAAGTGTTCACTACCTTAGTATGTATCCTATGATCATGATATATACGATCCAAGAGGTAAAATGTTAGAAAAGCAATTATTTCAAATCAAAGTGATATGCGGGCAAAAGAAATATTTCCTAACATATACACAATTATACTAGTGTTTGAGACATACCTGTTATGAAATTAATTTTAGTAACTACTGATTGGGATTAACATACACAACAGAATTTTAAAATTTTGATCCAAAACATTCCTAGGATCTATGCAAAAGTTATAAACCAGTATTAGGGTTTTACCTTATTTAAGCTCGTGTTCTTTTCGAACGAATCCTTGAGAGATTGAGATGAATCAAACACCGGCCGGAAGGTACAGCTTTCTACAGTATCCACACGAAGTGAACAATAACTTCTCCCTCTATAAAGCTGCTAGGATTCATTTCTCTCACTAGGATTAGGTTTGGACGTTTTCTAGAGTAATTTAGGGTTTGATTGAAACTAATTTGTTTTTTGTAATGTGCTGCCTTCAAGTCCTTTCATAGAATTAAGGCATGTCACAATCTTAATCCCATTAGGATAATGCTTCAAAAATCCTAATCACACTAAATAACTATCACCTTATCCTTATCCAAGAGAGAGTGAGGAGAGATAGGACTTATCTATTAATTATCTAATATTAGGTAATAATAATAATATTATCTCATAATATAATTATCTAATATTAAATTAGCATATAATTATCTTATATTAGATAATAATAATATTATCTCATAATATAATTATCTAATATCTAATAACTTAATTATCTGATATTACTTTAATATCAAATAATATCACATAATATATAATATATATATTACATGAATAAATCTTAATAATATATATATGCATGAAAATAAGTCCAATTAATTGAATTTTAATCTAACTAAAATTCAATTAATTATTGTCTCATTCCTACTCCTTTTGTGTGACCTTGTAAGTTCTTACTATGTTAATAATGACTCATTTTGGACCATAAACAATGAGTGGTATCTAGCAATACATCACTGTCGTTCAAGTAGTAATAATGCCTATAATTCGACATCTACCTAATATATGATTAACATTTTGTTTCATAATCTCTTTTGTAACAATATCCAAATCGAACTGGAGGCATGGAGTGTGTCATCCTCGTCAATGTTCAATTTATATTTCTTGATACTAAGTAGACTTAAAACAAATTATTAATATCATATATTGATCTAATTGAGCATGACCATGCATTTCTAAGTCTCACTCAATCAATGGGCCTAAGGATATTTCTCTTTTATACAAGAGTAACAACATCTCATCTACATCACTCACTTCCTTCTGCATGATTCGTGACACAGCCAATCAACATCTTACTCGTCATTCCGATTAAAGGTGATATAAGACAATATCAAAGTGAGTAACTCCTCATGCAGGAAACCCTAGTGACTTCAGGTCAAAGGACTATGTGCATTTATGATCATATGAAAATAATTAATGATACGTTTATCCATGCAGTATTCTCACAATGGATTAGTCCAGTACATTGTTCACTAACGATGTACTCATTTATTGACTTAATATCAGATATCCATGATTTATAATCATCAGTCACTATACATGCTAGTCTTAATATATTATTGCTATCCTTTCACAATAATACTTGACTAGGGGCATTTAGGAATAGCAAAGCTATTCCAAGGATAATTATTATATTTAAGTTATAATTTATGTAAAATAAAATAAAATAAAATAATTATATTGCCAAAATGAAACATAATACATTATGTAATATTACAATCATCTCTATGATTAGCTCCTAGGACACACATCAACAGTAATATTATAAGTGTGGATGCTACGTAAATATGAATGGCAATTTGAGCTTACAATAAAGCTCATGAGGGATCAGATTTGCAAATGAGAAGTGTATATGAAAAATTTTAGGGCATCTAAGGCATAATATAAATAAATAGAAGATGGGGTTGTTCTGTGCTGATCCTATATAAGAATTTCTAGTACAAGAACACCTGATGACGCCATGTCTATATGATCACAATAATGCACTGAGTATGAAAACCCAAAAAGGGATGAAGTTATATGATGTGACTCATCCCATTATATACGAGTAGAAGATGATGAATGTGAGGACACTCATAATGGGTGACCTATATCATCATGATTTAAAATTTTAATTTTAAATTTAAAAAAATAAAATTAATTATTTTTTATAACTGATAACAAAGTAAGTGAAAGATATAACTACCTACAAAACAAAAAAAAGGAGATAACCACCTACAATAAGAGAGAAAACATATCAGAACACATTCAGAAAAAAAAAAATTAGAGAGCAAACCTTCTCTCTTGAAGTGTGTGTGTGTTTTTTTTCAAAGTTGTCGTGGGTAGAAGACAAGAGTTTCTAGTGATTCTTAGCTACCGTGTGGAATACAGCATCAAATCAAGAGACAAAGAATAAGTATGCATATTTTTCATAATTGATTTAATTCATTAATTTTTCCCAATAGCTAGAACTGACAGTGAATCAAGCCAACTTGCAAATAAGAGTAGAAATAAATTAAGCTAAACTAGAATTCATTTGAAATAAATTAACCATACTTTATAAATTGTTAGCCCAAACTTTATATATTAATATGTACAAGATCAAAATTCAAACTCAACTTAGCTTAATTTATTAGCCTTTTTAAAAGTCTACTTACAAAAATAAACTTTCAAACAAATTAATAACGGAAGACATTCAAGGCCAAAAGTAAACTAATTAAGTTTATATTTATAATTATGTGTATTAAAATTATATTAATATTGTATATATATTTTATAAATGCATATATTATGAGATGATATTATATTATATTATATTATATTATATTATAAACATATTAGTTATTAAATAAACTAGTTTGATAAGTTTATAAATTGAGTCTGAGTTAGGTTATAAGCTCTTGATAGGCAATCTAATCTATTTCCATCCTTATTCGCAAGTGACTCACAACTTAATTCAAGCTTTGACTTAATATGCCAAGTTCATAAGACAAAAAAGCAATACATGATCTAAATTATATGGCTTATGTTTTAAATGAGTTAAGTTTAAATTGATAAAAGCTTGATTTATTTGTATCACAAGCTGACTTGATATACATAGATATAAAATAAAAAAATATAAATATATAAATATGCATATAATATATATTACATTTTAGAAAATATTTAACAATATTGAATTCTAAAATTTAAGATAATATTAATTTTTATTACTAATATATTACTTCAATATTTTTTAAAATAATTTCAAATATTATCATAAGTAAAAAAATATAAAATAATTAGATTAACAATGGTTAATAATTTTTATTTGTAGATGACTAAGTGCCCTTTCCAATTTTTGACAAAATTGACTTTATATTAATCTCACACCTTAGAAGATGTAAGTATTATTTTATTTTTTGATTGATAATTTAATATAACATAAAATATTAGTTATTCTATCAAAATAAATATTAAAAAATTATTAAATTTAATAATTTGACATTTTTATTCCTATTTTACCACTCCCCACTTTTTTTATTATTGATAGATTACATTAGCATCAATTTCATTCCTCAGAAAAATTAAGTATTATTTTAACCCTAACTAATGATTTAATGTAATATTTTAATCCTTTTACCATAATAAATGTTAAAAAACTTATAAAATTAATAATTTGGCATTATTATTTCTATTTCATGACTCCTTATTTTCCTTTTTATTCTACACTCTCAAATGATGGATAATAGATTATTTAACACTATTATTCATTTTATATCTCTGTTATAAAAAATTATAATTTTTTACATATTTTTATAAGATTAAATAAATTTTGAAAATGAAATGAAAAAAATTAAAATATAAGGATAATCTATTTTTATATTCAAATTAGAGAACAAGTAAGTGAAAAACTATAAATTCAGGAAGTGGAAGCTAACCTATTAGTTTTAAATTTTGAAGAATTAATTTTTAATTTATTTTCCTAATTTGGAATTAATGGATTAGTTTTATATTCTCTTAATTTACAATTTTTCTGATTATTATTCTTTGATTTTTGTTTAGACATAGCTAGATTTTCCTTATATTTTTTTAAAATTTTTGCTTTTAATTTTTTTATTTAAAAAAATATGGCAAGAGTTATAAATTTATTTTTTTAATATAAAGACAAAATATATAATCTAAATTATTTATAATGCATTGTTTAGGAGTTTAGAAATAAGGTTAAATAGGATAGTATAATTAATGGTTGGATCAAAATATCACACTAATCCAATTAGGGATCAAAATAATACTTATATTTTCAAGAGATGATATTAATATAAAGGTAATCCATTAATAATAAAGAAAGTACGGAGGGGTAAAATAGAAATAATAAAATACTTATTAATATTTTAATATTTATTTTGATAGAAAAACTAACATATTATACTAAATCATCAATTAAGGACTAAAATGTCAAGGACTAAGAATAATATTTATATTTTCTAAAGGACAAAATTAATACAAAAGCAATTTATTAGAGACTAAAAAAGATGTCTAATCTTTGTAGATTTATCATAAAATTGAAAATCAAAGGAAAAATTTTTAACAGATAATTTATTAATTTTACTTTTATAAATCAAATAATTAAGTAATCAACTTTTACTTTAAATTTGATTCTTTTAAAAAAATTATAATTTATAAATTTATAAGCATATTAATTAGATAAAATTCCTTTTTCACTTGTAATTTCTAAATAAGGTTTATCATTTTTAAATAAGATAAATCAACAAAGTTATGACTATCAATTATAAAAAAATTTAAAAATTCAAACAAATTCATCTTTTAGAATCTATTGTAGTGGTAATGTACTTTTATATTTTAAGATAAATTATTATTTATATTATATTAAATATGTTTATAATGCATCATTTATATATTTTTATCTATATTATGAAGTTGCTAAAGATATTATCTTTTGGAAGTATTTTAAGGTATTTAATTGCCAACAAAATATTTTATTATTATAATTGATTTGAATTAATGAATCAAGCCTAACTACTTGTAAACTCAATTTGAGCCGAGCTTGAGCTGAAAAAATTACTCAAATCAAGCGAAAGCCAAAATCAAACAAATTTAATACAAGTTAAACTTGAGTTGAGATTAGCTAAACTCAGCCTAACTCATTACTAGCACTAACAATAGTTAGCCATGAATTCAATATATTATTTTCAAAGTAATATATCCATAATTGACATTTTAAAGATTAATTAATAACAAAATATATGATATTTTTTAAAGAATTAATTCTTCTCTAGTTTAGTGACGATATTTCAATTTTTGAGTTTAGTAACTGATATAGCAATAGAATTTATTTAAGATTATACCATCAAAGTTTATCTCTTAAATAATACAATTTATTTATAAATCAATTCAAATAATTATTTACACTACTTCCAAACTTTAGAATTTAGTTAAAATAAATTGAAATAGTTTCAATTGCAAAAGAGGTTTTGAATGTAACTTTAATTTCCTAATTTAAAATAATTTATTTTTGTCCTCCTAAATATTTAATTGGTGCAATGTTAATTCTTCTATTTGATTTGTTTTAATTTCTTAACTTCATAATACTATTTTCACATAATACTTTCCCCGCATTAACTTGAAATAACTTTTGTATAAGTATGAAAAGAAAATTTTTTCTAAGAATATTAAAAAATTTGTACAAAATCAATTAATGGATTATATATGAAATTCTGAATCTTTTTAAGAGTTTATTATCAATAAAAATCCCAAAAATTTGATTTATCTAAAAAAATATAGGAGATACTTGAATATCAAACATGAATGTGTAGTAGTTGATAAAAGGAGGACCAAAATTGTACCAATTAATTATTTAAGTAATATAAATATATTATTTTAAATTAAAAAGACTAAAATTGTATAATTTATATTTCATTGAAATTAAAATTTCATTTAAATCTTGAAATTAGATGGAATTCAATTATGAAAAAATTGATTCCAAACAAATCATATCGTGATTCCTTGTCTAATTCTAATCATAAGTCTTATTTTTTCTATATATATTTAACTATTCTTTAAAACATTTGACTTATATAATGGACTTACATATATCCTAATCTTATTAAAAGAATGTTTTATTTTTGTTTTTTTAAATACATGCTCATATCTTGTATCATTGTGTTGAATTGTATTAGATATTACCATCTCTATCTATGTAATATGAAATGTGCATATCAACATTCTTAAACTTGAACCAATCATTGACCCGATAAGATGAACGAGTCAGAGTTGAACTAATTCAATCGGTTGAACTAAGTGATTGAATTGGCTAGTATATTTTATATATACATAAAAAGACCAAATGAATTTAACTTGTACAAGTATATTTATAAAGCAAAAAATAATAAATATTAATTTTACTCTAATTACAAATATCTACCACAATTTTAATATTATTTTATAATATTAAAATTATATTTCATTCCAATCTAATGAAAATTTTAAATTAAATATTAGATAAATAATAATAATTTAATTATATAATATATAATATAAGATATATAATATATTTTATTTATAAAAAAATTAAATGAAGTAAAATATGAAAAATGAAAATTATATACATTATGTATAATATTTGTTATTATAATAGTAAAGGAGGCATTGAGCTGAGTGGTATGAGATTGAAGGTTGGCCTCTAGATCTTGTGGTTGACACTTCTGGATTGCAACTTAAAATTTTAATTGAAGTTGCTCTTGACCCACCCAAATCAGGTTGCATTAGTTCAGCGAGTTTACTAAATAAATAGTTAATTAGGTCAATCCAAACTGGTTTAAATATTCATCCAAGTTTTAGTTAATACCCAAATTAGATTATATTCCTAATTGGACCAGTTGAACTGATCAATCCATTCCAAGTCTTAAAATACTAGTGCATGTATCTAGACCTAATAATTAGTATAGAAAATAAAAATTTTCCTTGAATATTTATCAAAATAGATATCATGGAGTTATTATACATACAAAAGAAAACCTAAGTGGAAAAACACGGGCAAGTTTCCTGTTTACTTTAAATTCAAACTCAAATTGCAAAAAGTTGATATAGAAAAAGAATATATATCCACGGTTAATTAATTAGTATCAAGACTAATCCAAGATTTTCAATTGCAACGGTGATCAATATTATAACTCAAACAATTTAATTGTAGATAAATACAAAAAGATGCGATAGTTATAGAATTAAGCGATACAAAATAATGTTACCGTGATTTAAAATTGAAGTGTTTACAAAGAAAAGGATCTGTTGGAAGATACAGAGATAGAATCTTTCTCAAGTGGCCCGGATCTTTCTCCACAGCCTTTTGTGTGGATGGGAGAGGTTGCTTGTCCTGGCCTGCTATAACTTCTTATCTTATCGGGTATATATTGATCCGAAGAAGGTTTATATATGTATATATGCATGTTGAACGGTATATTATAATTCAAACAATGCAATTATAGGTGAATAAAAAAAAGATGTGAAAGTTATAGAATTAAGTGATACCAAATAACACTACGGTGTTTTAAAATTATGATAAAAGCAATAAAACAAAATATAAACATATATACATATATATATCTTATTGTAACATAAAAAAATGGGTTTATTACTCCACCAAATGACAATATATGAATTATATTAATTGACACAAATGAAATATCGCAAATAATGATAACACATAAAAATACACTTTTGACTCTAAAATTTCTTCGATGATAACAAGCAGGCAAAATGGCATTGGATGAAAGCAAACAAATACAATACCATATAGTCATATGTCCAAGGACAAATTTGAAATAAAAGAAATCTTCTATTTTTTTCTCTATTTTTACAAGATTAAAAAACCAAATTATTGTTAGAGAGGATTTGGCACAATTAAATTTGACAAAATTAACCAATTAATTACACGAGAACAATAATACGGCAACCAAATGTCATGTGAATAATACGAAGCCATTCTACCAAATTACAAAACTACAATTCAATTAGCATGATATAATAACAAAATACGAACTTCATCAAACACATTTTAGATTGTTTATACCTATAAAAACATTAAAAAATAATATGCTTTAAGCACGTTTTAGATTGTCTATATCACAAAAATAAAGAGTTTTTCATGGGAAATGAAGATATAATATTTACCAAGATCAAATTTTAATATGCATTTTAATTCATCTTAATTATAAATTAAAGCTAATATGGTGACATCTATAAAATTATATGTTCTGTAATATTATTTCATATTACTTGAAAGTATGATATTTAGACTGAATTAAATAAAAGATTATATAACTAAGAATGATTTCTCAAATCTTGAGATATTGGAGAGAATTAACAAAAAAATTAATCACGTCTAGCTAAAATTTTCCTTATAATCTGCAATTTGGTTTTTGTATTGTCCTTGGTTTAAATTTTTGCCTAACTCCTACCTTGATTTTATATATCATCATTTACTATCAGGTGTTGAGTTTA
Source organism: Sindora glabra (assembly GCA_020226215.1). Lineage (NCBI taxonomy): Eukaryota > Viridiplantae > Streptophyta > Magnoliopsida > Fabales > Fabaceae > Sindora > Sindora glabra. The sequence continues at coordinate 25,629,560 of CM035225.1, forward strand.
ACATAATTAAAAGAATATAAATTTTTTTCACAAAATATATCATAGATTGGACTCTTTCATATTTGGCATCTACTTTTATAATTATTCCATTAAAGTGATACAAAAATTTGAAATCAGGATATTTCTTTTTTTTTTTTAATATAGGTATTGTTTTATTGCTTATTTGCTTTATAGGAACGCTATTAAAGTCAGGTCTAGATATAAGAAGTCCTCAATATTAAGTTTTACGAGAAATATAGATGTTAAGAGAATAATGAAAAATATGACACCAACAAGGATTCTTAAATTAAAACATTGAATTGAAAATCAACCTCTAACACTAGCCCCAATAGATACTTAGTATTAATAAAATCTGAGGAGAAGTAAAAGACCAAAAAATCAAAATGATTCCACTAGAACAAAGTATTTAATACATAACAAAAGAAAAATTACTGTTGTGATAAATACTAGAGAAAGGACTTTTGACCTTTCAAAGTTGTTTTGTTTGGTTTACTCTGTGTTAATAGCTAGTTTTACTATGGAATTTACTTTAAAATATAACAAATCTTTTATCTAAATATTTTATGGTGTTGTAAGATAGGTTATAATATTAAATTTTAAAATATGACATAGTAATAATTAACATATACAAAATAAGCTATTTAACTAATGTTCAATTTGGTAATAATGCATCATGTTGTATATGATAATGAGTTTTCACCATCATTTGGCAAGATTGTATTATTAATTTAGGAATAGAAATGAGTGAACTTAAGCGAGCCTAAATCTAACTCAATATGAACTCATTTAGAATCCATCATATTAAATTTATTAAGGATTCAACAAGACTTGAACTGGATCCATCTTGAACTTATTTTGAATAAGTGAAATATGAAATAATACCAAAAAAATAATAGGTTACATATTTTCATATGCATAAATAGTAAATAATATAAAATAATATCAAAAAAGATGAATCAAATCTAATTTCTTGCCTATACAAACTTGTAAAAGTTCCATCAAAATAATAGGTAATGAAGATCACGTAGAAAACTAGAAAGTAAATTATAAGAATAAATACAAAGGCAAAAAATTTCACATTTATATTATGCATTTTTTAAATTAGTATTAAACCTCACATATTTAGCCACATGTTAATTAAGTTTCAATCTTACAAAAATAATTAGTAAATAAAAATACACAATTAAAAATAATCATCTTAAGGTTGGAAGAAGAACACACGTATTAGAAAAAAAAGAATCATTTTAAGGTTTAACTTTTCATTTTTATTTTGTGCTCATGACCTAAGTTTCCACATTAGTTATTACAAAAAATTGAGGCCTAAAATTTATATTACATATCAATTTAAAAACACCACTGTCATCATTAATACAATGATATTGCCTTATTAAGTAATGTTCCATATCAATTACAACAAAAAAAATCAAATTCATAAAAAATGAATGTTTTTTATTCAAAAATAAATTTCTTTTCTTTTTAGCTTTGGTAACTTCTTCCATCATTGATTCTGAAATAATTTCAAAACCTTTCCAAAATCATTCTAAAATTGCTAGATACAATAAACATATATATCAGAATAAAAATGATTTAATTATACACATCATATGCATTGAAATTTACAATTTATATGTACATTACACACACACACACACACACACACACACATATCAAACTAATATCCAAAACATAACTTACCCTAAATGAAATTAATGACAATAAAATTCTTTTTTGCATTACAACTTTTTTATTGTACAATTAAATAAAACAATAACAAATTGAATGTAAGTAAAACAAATAAGAAATTAGATAATTTATTACAAAGATATATTCTTTCATTTTATTTATTTTCATGTCAATATATGAACATATACAACAAAAATACTGTTAGTTATAATAAACAACAAACTTTATATTTACAATACACATACATGATATCCTTACACAAATTAAAAGGAATCCTTTACTTGTAATTTTTTCATATTACTTAATGGCTTCTAGGGTCCTTGATCTATTAATTTTGTATCTATTAATCTTAAGGTGCTTGATTGATTTATTTTCAATGAGCCTCTGAGGATTTCTATTTTTCAATGTAAAAATGGTTGTACATCTTGCTCTATGTGTATCAAAGTTTGACACAACACATAGAGCAAGCAACATAGCAATTTTTACATTGAAACATATAAAACATCCAAGATTCATAGCAAATAAAGCAATTAAGTATAAAAGGAATATGAGGACAAACCATACCATTAATATTGCATAATTAAAAATGTTTCAAATCTTATAATCATGGCAATTACATTAAACCATAACTTATAATCATATATTTGAATGTAGAAAATAACTATGATTTGATTCAATGCTCAAGACCATAGAAGATAACCTTCGAGGTTGAGATGAAAGATGTAAATAATAGTGTTCAATATTGAGATTGGAATGTCCTATAATTCCTTCTAAGGCTTGTTTCCACACTTCAACTAGACCTAGTAATCTTGACCCATATCCATTTATCCATCCTTATTTTGACCCATCCATATTCATCCATTTTAGTTTTAGGGTAAATATAGGTTGGGTCATTATTGATCCATTAAAATAAGGGTCATATTGGGTCAACCCATAGATAACCATTTATCCATTTATATTCATAAGAGGTAGATTTGTACACTATATAAATAAATATTATAAAATAAAAAATATTATAATAAAATATCTTTAAAAATTTAATATAAATAAATATCTTTAAAATTAATTTTTTGAAAATAAATATTATAATATTATTATATATGTGACAATATCAATTTTTTTATAAAAAATTAAAATCAAGTCTCTGTTATTTAATATATATATTAAAATTAAATATCTCCAAATATATAAGAATGTCTAAATGAATATTTTTTATGAAGAAGTTTAAATAAACGAAATTGAATAAGTCCGAATGAATGAATTTAAGAAGAAAAAAAACTAAAGAAGTCTAAATTGAAAAAGTTTAAATGAATGTAAATGAAGATGACTTTAACAATGACATTTAATGAATAACATCAATTTTTTTGTGGTGACCATTATGTAAGTCTATCTCAATTGTCTTGACTATTCAATAATGAGCAATTATAACATCAATTTTATGTAGTGACCATCATGCAAGTTCATTTTAATTATCATAATTGTTCATTAATAGTTTTTGCATTATTTCATTATTTAATTGACATCTTAAATCATTATAATTGTGCATGGCCAAACTTATAATGTTAATTTTTAAATAACTTACGTCTAATTATTTTGCTCACATCCTATAAATAAGGCTCTGTGATAATAAATATTGTTGGGATGTTTATTAATATTAATAAAAAGTAAAAAGGAACAACTCATTGGCATATATAATAAAATGTAATATTATTAAATATTTAATATTAAATTTACTAGTTGCAATTTATTCATCTTACATAAAAACACTTCTCTCTCTCTCTCTTTCTATCTATCTATCTATCTACATACATACATACATATATATATATATATATATATATATATATATATATATATATATATATATATATATATATATATATATATATATATATATATATATATATATATCATGTCAAAGGAGACACCTATCTCGCTAATCCATACATTAACAAGTTAGAAAAACTTCATTTTCAACATAGACCCGTGTGATTTGTTAGCGAGTGTCGTGAAAGCGTACTCCACCTTTATTATAATTTATAGTGTTGAAATATTTCTACGTCTATTAACAAAGACAGCATATTGGTATTAGATCCATAGGTATTAGATACATGGATGATTAGCTTTAGTGCAAGTGGGAGATTGTTAGTGTATATGTCCTAAAACCAATCATATTGGTGATTGTAATTTTGAATTATGTTATTTTAATGGCAATTTCAATTATTATATTTATATATATTGTCTGCGTAATATATTCAATTATAATAATAACTTTAGAATAATTATATTTTTAAATGTCCCTAGTCATATATCATTATGGATTAGGTTGCTTTGATATGTTAAGACTAGCATGTGTGAAGACTTATATGGGATATTAAGTTTACACATGAGTACAAGTTAGAGAACTTGTATACTGGACCGACCCATATTAAGAACACTACATGGATCGTTATATGAGTGTCATAAGTGGTTTTTAGTGATCATTATTAATATGGTCCTTTGACCTGAGATCACTAAGGTTCCCTACATGTGAATTTCATATTTTGATACTATTCTATGTCACTAATGGTTAAGTGAATGCAAGGGTAGATATTGGATATGTCACATATCATGCGGAGGGATTTGTGTGATCAAGATGGGATTTGTCCCTCCTATATAACAGGAGTAACATCTATGGGCCCCTTAATTAAGTAAAGCTGAGAGAATGCATGGCCATACTCAGATGAATTGACATGAGATGTCGATTACATTTGTTTCAGTCAGCTTACTTAAGAATCAAGAAACCTTAAGATTGGGCTATACGGGAATGACACGGTCCATGTCTCGTGCTCAATCTAGATGTATAGGACAAAAGGACATAAGTGATGATCACGTGTAAAGGTTTAGTCAAATCACCGACTTTCTCATTACTTGGGTAACAATGATGTGTTGCTAGACATCAATCATTGTTTATTATTATTAATATGATTAATGGTCATTGCTAACGTAATGAGAGCCTGTAGGGTCGTACACTTAGAGCCTAGTGAATTTGGAATTAATGGACCAAATTGTTTGGGCTTAATATTTAGGAATTCATGTTATAATTATAAGGCCCAATAGTAAGCCTATAATTGTACATGGAATAAAGCCCAAATAGGTTAGGTTTTTCTATGCACCTATTTAAATAGGCTTATTGGGTAATAATAGGATCACTATCATTATTCACGCACCCCAAAAAGGCATAGAAAATCCTAGCACCTCTCTTTGATCAAAACCCCTGAAAAGGCGTAGCTAGCACTACGAGGTGTAAGGAGATCAATTCCAACCGGTGTGTATAGTGGACATTTATCGGTGATTCACGGGTTCGTGTGGATACCACAGAGGTGCAGCCACATAAACGTTGTACTGGTGATCTGATCTTCTAGTCTCTATTTCAGTTCGTGATTTGGAGAGCAGATTGGATTGGAAAATGGACAAAAGTAAATCGAATTTGCTGTGTAGCGGACAGAAGATTTTTGGCCAAAAGGTATAAACCCTAATCCCTAATATGTGGCGTTCTAAATTCATATGGATCCTTAGTGGAAATCGTGCAAAATTTTTATTCTGCTGTGCATGTATGATGCGTGATTTCCAACAGTCACATATATAATATTTAATTAAAAAAATAAAATCAAGTCTCTATTATTTTTGCTCATTGGCATCACCTGTCCTTTTTTTATTAATATATATATATTAAAATTTAAATTTAAATTAAAATTAAATAAAAATAAAGAATAAAAAATTTGATAACATAAATTTATTTTGAAATAATACTAATAAATATAAAATAGTGATGAAAATAATATCAATAAAAATAATAAAATATAAAATAATAATAATTTAACGAATAAATGGATGGATTAGGTTAACTATATATCCAAGGGTCATGGATCATCTATGACCCATTTAAAATTTTATATTGGGTCATAAATGGATAAGTGGATCAATAATGACCCATCCATTTTTAACCCAATCCATATCTATCCCAACCCATCCATCTACCACCTCTAGCTTTAACCATGAATACAGGCAATTTACAAAGAATAAGGAAGGAAACTTGTCTAAAATCTTTTCAAATACTTTGTAGAATTCTTATGTTTAGAGATGAAGTATAGATACAACTTCTTGGAAAGAACTTTGATAGATTCCATAACCTTCTAAAAGTATTGGTATTTAGAATCCATCAATAAAGAAAGCTTTTGAGATGAAAAGTGTAGACTGTAGTATTAACATCACTTAGGCTATTAAGAAAATCTAATAACTTCTTAAGGTTCTTTCCAAAGTATGAATATAAGTCCTTATAAGAAACATTGAAAATTTCTTAGGCCTTCCAAAGAACCATGGTAATACTAAATACTAAGATCTATAACCCCTAACTCAGAAGTCCTCTTTTTAATGAAAAAAAAAGATCTATCTTGAAATATCATTAGTTTATTAGCAAAGAAAGCCTTAAATATAAGTCAAAAGCAAAATAATGATGTTAGTTATTAATTTATAAGCAACATCATAAGTTCAACCATCTATAATGACTTAGGACATTGATTATGTACTAAAATGATGCATAAACTACTAATGAACTATCATGACGATTGAATGGACTTACACAATGATCACCATAAAAAATCAATGCTATAATTTCCCATTGATAAATTGTCATAATGATTGAAATGGACTTATACAATGATTATCATAAAATATTGACATTATAATTTCCTTCTAAAATACTATTAATGTAGTCATCTTTAGTTCCCTTCATTTACACTTCTTCATAAATGCCATTCATTTAGAACTTTTCAATTTCATTCATTTAAATTTCTTCATAGATGGCATCTATTTAAACTTCTTCAATTTCATTCATTTAAATTTTTTCATAAATAACATTCATTTAGAAGTTCCTAACTTTTAAGAAAATATCATCATATTACACATCGATTAGTCCTAAAATTAACATTTTTATGTTTGTCATTTCCTTAGCAAAGACCTTTTGATTATTACAATTTTCTATTATGTAAACAAGCAAATATAAAAAGAAAATTATTTTTGAATTAATTTAACACAAAACATTATAATTATTTCAATATGTCTTATCTTTGCTAATCTATGTAATCCAAATGTCTATTATAAAATTTTAAGATAAAAATAACATACAAATGAGCAAAGAGAAACAATTCTATAAATTTATACAATTTTAATTGTCATTACTCTGTACATAATAAAAGTACAAATAGAAGATTAAAGAGAAAATATATTTTTGCAAATTTATGTAAAATAATTACACTAAGTCATTAATAAATAAAAATTACACGTTTACATAAATACACAAAAATAATAGGAAAATTACTATGTATAAAAATCTTTATACTTAATGCAAACTTTAGTGTTATCACTCAAATTTCTCTAATTTATATACTTTAGGGATATAAAAGAGGAGTGAGAATAAGAAAGAATCACATATCAAATTATCATTTACTAGCTCTTCCATTCCACTTTTACATCATAGGAATGAGAAAGTATACAAGGGGAGAACTAAAAGTTAAGGTTCTCCAATTATACACTTTGTCAATGTAAATAAAGTGAAAGATCAACTATATTTTCATTCCACTTACACTCCATAAGAAATAAGAGAGTATAGAATGTGAGAGAATCGATGGTTAAGGTTTTTTCATTATACATTCTCTTAATGAAAGTAGAATGAGAGATTAATAATAATATTATATATCAAAATTATTATAATGTCAGAAGAGATTCATATGAAAAAATAGAGTTAAAGTAAAAATTTATAGGAAAAATAATAAATGTCAATTATTGAATAAAACTGATGTCCTATGTTTTTATGGTTTCCAATGAAACTCTTGAAATACCTTTTAGATACTGGTTGTTAAATAAAATTGATGTCCTATGCTTTTGTAATTTTCAATAAGATTCTTGAAATACTTTTTAGACTACGGTTGTTAGCTAAAACCAACATCCTATACTTCTACACTTTCTAATGAAACTTTTGAAATACCTTTTAAACAACAGTTGAGTAAAAAATTAACATTCAAAGTTTTCATATAAGATTTAGGATTTAAAGTTTATACAACTATATTCAAATTTATTATTTCTCTTAGACATAGGGTATAAAATCTTGGCTAAAGTATGCATAACTCCCTTAACTTATAGTCAATGTGCAAAAAACTCCCTTAAGTTTAGAAATGAGAAATTTGGTGCTTGAACTTTGAAGGTGGTGCAATATACTCCTTGAAGCTATTTTACCATCTAAATATTAATGATAACAAATGTGAAGATAAGAGCTACCCATGAAACTCCATATTTCTTCATTTTCTCTAACCATGCTAGGATCTTCATCTTTCAATCATCAACATCTCATGGTAGCCATCACAAAACCACTTTTATCCCTTCCAAAAATATTCAAAATCCATCCTAAATATGAGCACTCTTCTCCCTCTCCATATTTATCACTTATAGCACCAATAAAGCTTACACAACTTGAATATCCCAATTAATACTCATAACTAGAAGAAACCTCCTTTTTTTAACAATAAATTAGGCATAATTTATGATACTTGAAATCAGAAGAGGGAAAGGGTTAATACTTTTGAAGTGGTTTTAAGCTTGTAGTAACAATTTGGAAATTTTAGTGATTCATTGGTTATAGGTTCAAAATAGGAGATTTTGGAACTTATATTATGTAGCAATGGTCTATGCTAGAGGCATATAGAGAGAAAGCTAATATTGAACTAGGGAAAGAGAAAAATGGAAAAGGATTACACACTTCACATGCACCATAGTTTAAAGGGGTAGGTTGCACCATTTTTAAAAGTTAAAGTACAAAATTGCTCCTATTTTGAAATGGTTTTTTGGCACATGAACTATATTTTAATGTTGACATGTATATTTTAGTCTAAAATCTTAAATTTCACAAGTAAAATTGAACTTAAATTTATTAATCTCTTTTTATTTATCAACATAATTTTTTTCATAACTATTAAATTTGTCAAAATTATCTATACGATTGTGATACAATATCAATAACAATAATCAACAAAAAGTAATATCTATTAGAGAATTAATTACTTTAACTAAAATATCTTACTTTGTCATATATAATCAACAATTACTAATGTAATTAATTTTTTTCATGTTATCTTATTTATATAATATAAAAGTAAAAATATAACTTTTTATTATTAGACTTGTGAATAATTCAAGTTAAGTAATATCAAATTTAAATTCGACTTATATATTAATTGAACTCAACTCATTTAGATTTGACTCATATAAAGTTAAACTCATTGAACTTTTTGCTAGTTAATCTTTAAAGGCTTCGAAGTAGTTATAGCTTAACTCATTTATACACCTAATTATTTCTAAATATTATTTAGTATGTGCATTACTCAATATTAGCACTATTTGACTAAAGATAATAATGAGTCAAGTTTAGGTAAACTTAACCCAAATCCAACAAGAATTAGATCTACTAAAAACTCGAAACATCAAATTTATTTTGAATCCAAGATCTAATAGGACCCATCCAGGTAAAATCTAACAGGATTTACTTGATCTAAAAAAAAATGCTATTATACTTTCAAACTAAATTTGAAATATATAAGTTTGATAGGATTAAGTATTTGATCTTTCAAACTTTATTTTTTTTATTTGATTTCTAATTTTGATATCTTACATTAAATTTTTCATTAAAAAATATTTTTATAAAAAATTTAAATCAGGGGAGTAATATTTGCATTTACATATGTATATATCTTTATATTTCGACTTTACTTTTTCTAATTAGTAATAATTATACATAACAATTATGAATAATAAATAAAATATTTTAACATTATTTATCTTAAATAAACTATTACAATATCCTTATATATGAGATAATATTAATTTTTATATAATAATAAGTTAATTATAAAATATATTATTCAAATATATCTAACGCGATATAAAAAAATATATGAGTCATTGTATATTTACAAAAGATAAATTCATGTGTTACGCAAATTAATATTATAATGGATCAAATATAGTATCCAAAAAGGATTTAAAACCTTTTGGATATTTAATGAATAAACTCGAACCTAAATTATTAAGGAGTGCATCTAATTTTAATAAAATTTATTAAGTAAATATCTATCGATTTAAATAAAATTAATTAAGTATGGATATTTTTATCATCCCAATGTTTCACTAAAAATGATAAACAAGTTCAAAAGTTTAAAAGGCCAAGTTCTTTTGTTTTTGATGGGTGACGTCAAGTGTATCTTGAAAGAAAAATTCTAAGATACACCACTTGAGATAATTCTAAATTAATTTATTCAAAGGCTTCTGTATTTTTGGACCAAACGCCACTAGTTATTATCCTTAGATTCCATTAATCTTAGCTATACTACATAAATAAATGAAATCCAACAATAATAATTAGTAGTGCACTAGTGCCATCGATGAACCGCAGACATTACTAACAACTTAATCTGAGAGAAAGTAGAACTTGAGCAATGTCTTGCAAAAACTCTCTCTTATGAAACTCTGTGGATGCCCCACCCGCGCTAGTAGTTTACTGTAGGGGTGGGAAAAATCAAGCCGGCTATGTGTTTAATTTGTTCAAATTTGGCTCAATTGAAATTTTTTGCATATTTTTTGTATCCAAGCTTGACCGTTCTTGAAATAGGAATGTTGACCAGTTTAGATTCGATTTTAAATTTTTAATATACATATATATATTATAATTAAATTTTATAAGCATAAAAATATATTTATATTTGCATATATATTAAATTTAATATATATAATAAAAATATTATTAAAATATTATCATGTATATATATATATTAATTCTTCATAATTGAAATTTATATCACATAATACATGTTAAATATATAATATAATAACATATTTAATATATAATTATAAAACCGGGATTAAAGTTGATCTAATTTTAAATACACAAACTCAAACCAATTTATTTATAAAATAGGATTTAAAATTTCACTCAAAATCGCCCCTTAAACATAATATCTTAATTCAAGCCCTATTTATTTCAAATTAATTTTGGACTAAAAATCGAATTGAATTACATTTACCCGGACATTAATATGCCTTAAAAATATGATATCTAAGAATGGGAGTTTCCAAATTTAAATTTCATCCAACTCATTTCCCCTCTCCTTAGATTAAAAATAAATAAATAAATAAAAGAGAGAGCGGATGGGAGAAACTTTATGGATGCAATTTTTTAGTACTCCTTGTGATGTTATTCTATTATTCTATGGACTTTGAAAGGTTTCAAACTATACCATCATAATGATTTATCTCCGTAAATTTTTCCTTTTTTTTTTAATACATTGACAGTAAGGATTGAGTTCCTTTAAAGTGCAAAATGTACTTTAGAGAGTAAAATGTTCAATCCCATCATTAATTTTTTTTTATTATTATTATTTATAAAATTATGAGCTAAAATCAATGGTAGAATTTGACACTTTACTCTTTAAAGTACATTTTGCACTTTAGAGGAGTTCAATCCTTAACAGTAAGGACTTCAATTTAAGAATTCCAACATATCATTTAAATATATATCATTAGCTCACTACTTACATGCACTAATAATGAAATTAATTAGATATACATTTACCCAACTCCAAGAGGCCGGACGTTTAAATGATTTATATGCGCATATCCCTTTTGCTTCGTTTGAACTCAAACTGCGGAAAGCTGATATATAATATGTAGTCATTGTTAACCATACTAAAAATTTAAATTGCAGTGTTGATACGAAAATTATAATTGTAAATAAATTATAAAAGGATGTGATAATTACAGAAGTGAATTTATAATCAGGGTAATGTGTTTTACATTATTAGAAAATAATAAAATAACACATTATTAAAATTATAATAATAATTAAAATTTTTTATTAAAAATAAAAAATCAACTATTCTTATTAGTGTGACATATATTAATGGTAGTGTAAAATTAAGTTACATTGGCAGCATATATGAGATTTAAATTCTTAAATTATGTCAAATTATGTTACCTACAATATTATGATTATCTATATTGCAATTTAAAATTATGATTAACACATTAAAAAATATAGACATAATTAAATATCTTATTGTAATTTAAGAAAAAATGGGTTTATTAGTCCACTAAGTGACAACAGGTAAATTATATTTATTGACACAAACGAGATACCACAAATGGTAATGCAAGAAATCATACTTCTGGTTATCAACGTGCACATCAATGGATGAAAAATAACTAAGTAGAAAAGAATGAAAGAAAAAAAAAATGATATGTTTCAAGTTTCAATATATATAGCATTCCGCTGACTTAGGCGAGCTCTTTTTCTTTTTCTTTTTTTTTTTTAACTTTTAAAATAGCTATGTACATAACTAACAATTAATGAATACCAACACATTTTTTTTTTAACTTCTAAAATAGCTATGTCCATAACTAACAATTAATGAGGACCAACACATTTAGTAATCCAGTAATAACTGAAATTGTCTTGGTGCTTTCTCTTTCTTAAATTCTTTTTTTCTTTTCAGAGGATTAAAGAAAGGATTTAAATTTATTTATTATCAATGTAAAATCATTTTTCATTATTATTTATCTATATATTATTGTATCATTAAAAAATTATTAAAACTCTTTTATTATCGATAGAAATTCTTAATTAATATTATTTTTTTAATAAAATGTATTATTTTTTATTCACTAATGATGTAGAAAATTTATATCATTAATAATAAATAATAAATTAAATTTAAACTCTTAAAAAGAAGTACAGACATTGTTGGCGGACCGTTGCACAGGGAAAATAAGAAATAAGAGGGATTGAGGGATCTTGATCTTCAAAATTATTAAAATTATGTATTAATATCATATAATTTTATAAAAAAATTTAAAAATATTTTTATATAAATTATCCAACCCCCAAAATATTATGTTTAGATTCGCCACTGGATGATTAGCACATGAACAATAATATTGCTGCCAAATGTCATGTGAATCATATGAATCCATCCCACCAAATCAATAACTGCAACTTAATTAGCATGACATACTGCAAAAATATCAACTTCACGCAGAACTTGGATTTTTATATTTATAGAAACAATCAGCTGCACTTCTCATTCACAAAAGATAAATATATCACAAAAGTAAGAGTTTGTCACCAGCACACATGTTTCTATTAGAAAATGAGAAGTGAAGAAATGAAATTTATCATGACCAAACTTTAGGATGCACCTTAATTTTAAGACTAAGTTGGCATCATTTAAATTGCTTGTTTGGTGATATTATTTTCTGTCATTTATAAGTATTATATTTAGAATATATTAAATAATTAAATAAAAGATTGTACAACTAAAAATGAATCTCAAAATCCTAAGATATTAGAGGGAATAAAAAAAATTAATCATGTCTAATAAAAATTGTCTTTATTATTTTAATCTGGTTGTTATATTGTTTCCATAAAAAATTGTTACTTTTTATATAAGAGACTAAGGTTATATTTGAAATGAGTGAAAATAAGAGGGAATGGAATGAAAATGAAACAAAAAAATGTGTTCAATGGTTTGGATGGAAAATAAGGAAGGTGGAAAAATTGAGATGAAAAGCCAAAAGATAATTTAATGCCAAAGATGAAAATGGGAGTAAAATGGGCAAAAGCAGTTAACTTTCGGCAAAAAAAAGGGCCTCTTTTAAACTTTATTTTTCAGTATTTATAACTATAATTTTAATGTGAAAAGATATTTTATCTTAGTATTTTTTTCTTTAAAATAAGAAATTGTACCTAAGGTTTCAAAATTCAAGGTGACATGATAAATTTTAAAATTATTATATTAAAATTATTTAATTATAACTATCTATTTTTTAATAAATATAATCAAATAATTGTAATCTAAAAAATTTTGAAATTGCTACATCACTTCAAATTTTGAAAGCTTTTAAACATGATAAAATTCACAAATAACATTATTCCTCTTATTTTCATTCATTCCACTTTGCATTTGACTTAATTTTTATTTTTCTCTGTTTTCCATTCATCCAAACTAATAATATACAAAACATTACCACTTAGTGATGTCAAATGATATCAAATACAGATTGATCTGTATTGCTAGTAAAAAAGAAACTAATTTTGAAGTGTTGAAGTCTGTCAAAGTCCACATATTTTACGAATTGGTTGGTAAATTTTAATTATAAATTCATAAATTATTTGTATTCATTCCATCCATAATAAAACAATCTATATTATTACCCCTATTAACTCAATTTTAAATGAACTCAATTTTAAATGATTTTAATTTACCCAAGTTTACAAATTTAAATCCGTTTATTACCCCTATTAACCCTTCTTCTTAGTGGCCCAAAATGGCGGAACTCCCTAATATTCGAAACTACGTAATTTTATGTATTTTAATGTGAATGTGTAATCTCTCTAACTTTTTTAACATATGGCTCCGTTACTGCTTTCGTTCTTTCTATGACTACTGGCTTGAGATCTAAGTGCAAGGCCCAACTTAGCTAGACACATATGTGCCTTTAAGTAGAAAGAATTGGCCCAATAAAGAATGGGGATTCAAGCTAGAAGCCCAGCCTTTCTATAGCTTCCGTGCCTACCGTACCTATCAATACCAATCATCGTAGTTAGCTGCGCTGGCCCTTTTTGTTAGTCGTATACATACCTCATTCCATCCGACAAGGACGCTCGGATTCCTCCACTAGCCACTTTCTCAAACAAAACACAATCACAAAGACATACTTCTGACTTTGTCTATGTGGGGCCCACCTTCCACCACCACTAGCAGCCGTTATCATCCCAAGCACATCCACATATATCCCCTCATCCCTGCCCTACACCACGCTTCATTTCATCATTGGCATAAACATGTCATTATCTCTTCGCCAAAATATTATACTAAAATGGTCGATATGTTGATATTTTTTAGAATATATAATATACTCTCTTCTCATAATTAGTGAAGTTCTTAAAATTATAAATTTTTTATATACTCTCTTGTAATGGATATTAAAATTTATATAACTGTAAATTTTTGCTTAATTTATAAAGGAAATAAATTTAGAAAAGTGAGAATCACGTTACTCAAATATAAATATCATCCCATTTGGGTCTACGGTCCCAGTTTTTCAGAGATTTGTATTCTATACGTATAATTATACCATTGAACGTTTTAATTAAAAGGTTTATATATATATATATATATATATATATATGTTTCTGTTGCGACTTCTCACTTTGCGTTTGGGGAAATGGAATTAGGTGCAAGACTTTTATGGCCTTTCAAGCATTGAAAAGAAAGAAGAGAACTTTCTTATAAAAGACAATTACCCTTACGGCGATGAGGATTTCTCCACCTTGGTGAAAGCCATGTTCAAATGCTGTGGTAATGTACTCATGGAATGGATGTTTATTTATTATTTTTTTCCTGATTTCTTTTTTTAATATTTCTGGATGTGATGCAATTTGTCGTGTTTTCTTCTCTGGGTCCTCCTTTCCTGTGAGTGTTTTGATGGATTCAGGATTCTCCCTGAACTGTAGCCATTAGGATGTAATCATGAATGTTTCTGAATTTTTCCAAGACGAAAAATAATTATACTTTTCTTGGTGTCTGTTTTTGGACTTTATTATTATTTTAAGCTGTTGTGTTAAATAATTTATTCCGTATCTGTGTGGGATTTTCCAGGCTTTTACGGAAGGTGGGATTTGACTTAGACGCCAAAAAAGGCTTTAGCTGTTGAAATTACGAAGAAGGTCAGGCCAGGTTTGATCAGAGTTCTGTTTTCTTTGGGATTCTGCATGTTTGTGGGATTTACTTATACTCGAGGTTTTTCCCTCCTTATGGAACTCGGGTCTCCCTCTGCAATCGACCTATTCTTACTGGATCTTCATTGCTGTGAATGGATTTTCCATTTTTCTTAGGAAGAAATTGAATCTTTCCCTATTACTTGCTGGTCATATGTACCAGGAAATCTGGTTTCTCAGTCTCTCAAATCTGTTTTCGGGGCCCCTCTAATTTTCAGTCCTGTTTTCAGCCGGGAGCTTAAGGTCTTTTAGATTTTTAAGGAAGAAGAACAAGAAGAAGCAGAGATGGAGGAGCACTCTAATTCTTGGATAAGAAGGACAAAGTTTTCTCATACAGTTTGTCACAGATTGGACTCTTCCAGATTGAGATTGACATCTATTCCTCCTACAAGAATTCCATCAGAACGAAACCAAGGCTTGAGCTTGAAATCAAGGCCTTCTTCAAATTCGTATGGTTTCAGCAGCTATCCGCTTCAAAGAAACCCCATTACAAACAAGCAGAGATCTGTCTCTCCTCTACCTGAATTACGCCATTCAGAAACCTTCAAGGAAGCCAAGTCTGAACAGAAGAGATTCTCAACACCAAGTCCTAGAAGAAAGGAACATGATAAGAGAATAGGAAATGGTAAGAGAATAATGGGAAATATGGTGATTAAGGATTCTCGAGAAGTTAAAACTTTGAATTCGAAATCAGCTTCAAATACTAGCCCGCTTAGACACTTGGCATCGATGAAATATCAGGACAAATCGAAGAAGGGGGATTCAGCCTGGACAAAGTATTGGGACGGCAGAGTTACTTCTGTGGAAACTGCAGAAGAATGGACTTTTGATCTCTCACAACTGTTTCTTGGTGTTAGGTTTGCTCATGGTGCCCATAGCCGGCTTTACCATGGAATTTATAAGGATGAACCTGTTGCTGTCAAAATTATTATGGCGCCAGCTGATGATGAGAATAATAAGGACTTGGCCTCTAAATTAGAGAAACAGTTTATTAGGGAAGTCACGCTTCTGTCTCGTCTCCACCATCCAAATGTTATTAAGGTGATCAGATTCCCTTTCCCGCTTCATTTTTTCAATTATAAGCTCTTTACTTTTGTCGATTGAATAAGAGTTGAACATGGCTTTTATGTTGTAGTTACCTGGATTGATACTGGAATTTAGTTGAAATAGTTAACCAAAATGTAAAAAGTCTGCTCTTTTTGTAAAACGACACTCTAACCGATATCATTCATAACCATTCTTGCAATGATTTCAGATATGAGGGACCAAATTGACTTAAATTGTATCATGTGTTCTGGTTGCAGGACTAACACTATATCACTGTTCTTATAGTTCTCACATATTTTGATCAGATGATGCAGTATGTATGATGTTGAAATAATCTGCAATAGTCTCATATACTCTTTTCTGGTTGCAGCTTGTTGAAGCTTGCCGAAAGCCTCCTGTTTATTGCGTTGTCACAGAATATCTATCAGAGGGTTCCTTGAGGGCGTACCTGCATAAGCTAGAGCGCAGAGCTGTTCCTTTGCAAAAACTATTAGCATTTTCTCTGGATATTGCTCGTGCAATGGAATATATACACTCTCAAGGCGTCATTCACAGAGACCTTAAACCAGAGAATGTCCTCATCAGTGAAGATTCCCACCTTAAAGTTGCTGATTTTGGAATTGCTTGTGAGCAGGTGCATTGTGACCTATTGGCTGATGATCCTGGTACCTATCGGTGGATGGCACCTGAGATGATCAAACGTAAATCTTATGGGAAAAAGGTCGATGTGTACAGTTTTGGGCTCATCTTGTGGGAAATGGTGACTGGAACTATCCCATACGAGGATATGAGTCCCATCCAGGCTGCTTATGCCGTAGTAAACAAGGTATGTTTCAATATCATATAGTCCCCATTAGCAATGTGAATCTTTCTCTTTACAATTCTCACTTTTTTGCAAGCATTGTGAATTTGTGAATTTTAATTGCTGTCTTGGTCCTTCAGTTTATCTTAAATATCTATTAGTCCTTTGAAATGATAGGGAAAAATGCCAACGGTCCTATTAGGCCTCCTTTTCCTTTTCACACTGCGTTATGTAATATGATCTGCAATATCTGAATATTTCAAGGATATGCTTGGGAGTTGTAGAATATACACCAGAAGTAACCATTATTCACTAATTCAGTCTGCCTGCATTTACCCTAGCCTCTTGAGCATGTTTTCTTACTAGGAAGACTTTCCCTCCTCAAATTTTGATATTGTGTTGAAGGGGATATCTTATTGTCTCATATCAGATCTGCGCCTGTCATTATTTCATATTCTCTGTTTTTAAAATTTTCCATAAGCTAATGAATTCTGTTTGGCAGCACTCCTATTAGGTTCAGTAAGGCCACTGATTAGTTGCTATTAAGGCTCCATCTGTTTCAGCTAAAAACATTTTTCATAAGTATATAGTTATAAAAATGCAAGATGATGGAAAATGATTTGTATGCTTAATGTTAAATATAAAAAGGTTAGTAAAAGATAATATTTCTTTTTCAAAAAAGAAATTATTTTCGTCCATTATTATGATTGTAGGCTATCATTTCTTTTTTTTTTTTATAAAATCACAAGATATAAATACATGGTGTATTCCTTCATTTATATATAAGAAAATAAAATTTTCATACAAAAAATATCTTTCGAAAAACAAATGGAGCCTAAGTTTTTCCACTCTGCTTATTAGCTGAAAAACTAATATTAGTCATATCCAAATTCATGAAGAGTCAAGTCTTGTACTTTGCATATTGACTGAATGATTTAAAAGCTGGGGACAATGGAGCCTAAACATAAATCAAGACATTATGAAGTAGTTAGGTGATTGTGAGCAAGATTTTATTATGAAACTCAAGTCAGATTTATAATGCAGTTCTAATAATTTTTTCCCCTTTGTTTCATTTTCTACTTCATTTCTGCAGAACATGAGGCCTGTGATTCCTTCAGATTGCCCACCTGCTATGCGAGCTCTAATCGAGCAATGTTGGTCACTGAAACCAGACAGGCGGCCCGAGTTCTGGCAGGTTGTTAAGGTATTAGAGCAATTTGAGACTTCGCTTGCCCGGGATGGATCACTAAATCTTGTACAAAACCCTTGTTGCCAAGATCATAAGAAAGGACTCCTTCATTGGATTCAAAAGCTTGGTCCTGCACATTATCCAAACAACACCCCAGTGCCAAAGCCTAAATTCTCATAAATCTCCAACTTGGCCTGGCTTTTGTAGTACACCAGGTCATTGTAATTAAATATCAAAGGTTTTTTCTTTTTGAGACTCTGGTTGTTGTAGTTTTCTGCATACATTCATGTGAGAGTAAATTGATTTGTAGGTATGCCTTGAAGTGAAGTTGCTTCTTTTTTTTCCCCCCTTTTCGGTGAAAATGAAACTCATCAAGCAAATTAAGGTTCAACAGGGCATCAAAATAAACCTCCCCATCGGCAACACCAAACAACACTTCTTTGTCTATAAGCCCTTGGGTTCTTTCAGTATATAGTACTTAGCAAAGACTGAGAAAGAAAGTTATTCTCAATTTTGCATCCTCTGCTCTCTTCTAGCGTTACTTATTAGATCATGAGTCATATTCTTGAAATTATTTTGGTGACATTGAAATTTAAGTATTATTTTTACTTGTATTTTGACAAGTAAATTCTTTTGATACAATGGTTGGGCAGTTTATAAAATTTAAGTAATTTACTTATTTATTAAAATGTAAATAGAAATAGAAGTAGTATCAAAATTTTGTATTTTGACAAGTAAATTCTTTTGATACAATGGTTGGGCAGTTTATAAAATTTAAGTAATTTACTTATTTATTAAAATGTAAATAGAAATAGAAGTAGTATCAAAATTTTCAATACTATAGTTACCTACTCTCAATCGATACAGGTTTTTCTTTTTCAAAAAAATATTGGAAGTTCTTATACTAAAAAATTTTTACTTTTTGGTGGCTTTTGTGTTGCAAGCTTGATAGATGAAAATTTTGAAAACTCAACTTTTATGTGCCTGTTATGTATAAAATCCTAATAAAGTTATAACTTTATTAAAAGTATTTCAAAGTCTCTATAATTTCTTTCTGAGAAGTTACAAATTTTCTGTAATCTCCCCCCGCCCAGGAGAAAAGAAAAGAAAAGAAAGGTGTATGTGTGGGATTAAATGTGAACGAATAGTCATATGGTCGGTTGACTTTACAGGTGATGGAAAAGCTATCTAATGAACGACTATGGTAAAGTCAAAAGGTTTAAAAGTAACATTATTGTTTTTAATTTGATCTTTATTTCTTTGCATGTTATTATTATTCTTTAAATGCCTCTCGTTGACTATCAACCGAATTACATTTTATTCTTTAAGAGCCTCCGGTGAATCATGGATGGAAAGTCATAGCACGTGGTTTAATTCGATTCTAAGCGAAGAACTTCAGTAGGGTTTCTCGTGCCGTGAATTGTCACGAGTACCTTGGAAAACGTGGATATAAATAAGTGGTCCATGGCTGTGGTTAGCACGTGCCTGTGTGAAACTAATATTTAAAAAAGATGGTAAAAATATATTTTTTTTATTATAAAAATATTTAATACTAAATAGATAACTAAAAAAAATATGAAAAAGATGAAGGAGAATTATGAGAAGAGAAATATATTATATTTGATTGTACATAAAATAATTCATACAACCTATATTTATAGAATAAATAAATCAAATTTTGTAATTTCATAACAATAGTTTATAAAAAATTAAAATTTAATAATTGATTATAATGAAAATATAATATTTGACTTATGAATATTCACATTTAATTATCATTATTCATAATATTTTTTTATTTCTTAATTTATATTAAAGTTTCAATTAATGTTATTTAATTTGTGGCATATTTCGATACGTTATACAAGTATGAATATGGTAAATTTAATTGATATGCTAAGTTAGATTCGTAATACGTGTAAAAATATTGTTTAATGTGCTTTAACATATAAGTATAAATTTTAAATAATATAATTTTAAAAAAAAGTAATAATGTTTCATTACTAATGATATTAAATATGAAACATAAAAAAATAATTAATAAATTAACACAATTTAGAAATAAATTAAGTTTACAGTTTCATATTAAATTTTTATATTCATAAAATCATTTTAAAAATAATAAAAATAAATCCCATTGAAAAAATATATAAATATACATGATGTAACAAAGATGAAGGTTTGAAGTAGGCAGTGAGGGGCTATTATTCAAATATAAAGATAATAACATTTATTGTGATTTCCCCAAACTTTAAGATTATTTAATAAAAAAGAAAAGAATTTGCTCATTATAATGTATCAGTTCGCAATTGTATTGCATTTTTATTTGTGCAAACCAATTTGCAATTTGCAACGGTCACTCATATATTTAGCAATATTAGTTTCCATCTTATTTTTCAAATTTTTATTTGAAATAAATATACTTTCTAATTTTTTTGAAATGTAAAATATTATTTAACAACCTAATTTCATTACGTGTTTAATGATAATGTTTATATAGCATCCAACTTAACATTCTATATAATTCTCATAAATTATATCCTTCATTTTTTTTAAAAGAAAAAGAGATTTTTTTTTATCCCTTTTAACATTGACTGCCTAAATTTATTGTATTTAAATTGTGGATGAATTCATGAATATATTGTTGAGGAAGTAACATAAAATCTCGATGTCATGGGTAGTGCACCAACCTACCATTATATTTAGCAGCGCATTATATTGATAATTTTTTATGATAAGTCATATGATGTTATATTAAAATATATATTTTTAATGTTAATTTATTTATTTTAATATTTAAAAAAAGGTAGAATTTAATGATAAACCATTATATTTAGCAGCGCATTATATTGATATTTTTTTATGATAAGTCATATGATGTTATATTAAAATATATATTTTTAATGTTAATTTATTTATTTTAATATTTAAAAAAAGGTAGAATTTAATGATAAACCATTCAATTTTTTTGAGGTTAAATTTTACATAAAATTATTCAATTTTGAATTTATCAACTTACATCATCCTAATTTTAAATTAAGCATCTCTTCCTCAAAATTTAATTTAAGTTTATTTCATTATTTATTTTCATAAATATATTACTTTTTTATTATTCTATCTTAAAATTACACCTACCTCTTGTACGACAAAAAGAAATAAATAAAGAAGAAGATAGAAAAACAAGAATGCAATTACCTAAATGTTAAGGAATTGAATGTAATTTTTCTTTAAAAATAACAATATAAATGCCCTCTCCTAATCCTCCAAAGAATTGAAAATTCAATATTTGTCCTTTGGTTGGGTTTATTTAATGGAAAATTTATAAAAAAAACCCTATCTCCGCATAATAAATTTTATAATTTCTAGTTTCCCATTTACACCGGCTCCAGAGAATAATAAAGAACCCGTGTTTGTTTAGACTTACTTGTGGTCCAAATGAAGTGTGGTTGATGCAATATTGGACGGTGGGCTATTTATGTCAATTTGATCACCATTTCTTTAGGAAAATGATGTCTTTATTTGACTTTGACTCCCAGTCTTATTTGCATCATCACAATTTATTACTATTGTTATTAACAAAAATAATAAAGAACTTAAATACATAAAATATACATTAAATTCAAACTCTAATATAATGTGTTTAAGATTTAAATTTAAAATTTTACTTACGTATCAAATAAATTACTAATTTTATTATTAAAAAAATATCGTGTATAACAAGAGATATTCTCAAAGTAATATTGAATATTAATGTACAGCGGAGCAATTTCACAAATTTTGACTCTTCTTGTACGTCGAAATGCGATGTCTCTGCTGACCTCATCCCTCCGTGAGAGGCATTAAAATGTGAAAACGAAACGTTCATCGGTTGATGTATGATATTCCCAAATGGGCTTGGACTTGGATCGGATTGGGCTTTATCTCTTCTGGATTTCAACAGTCTGTGTGTAATCGTCTAACCCAAAAAAAGGGCTCTACAGTTAGCAAATAAAGGCCCTAATTGTTCTTTTATGAAAATTGCTTATTTTTTCCGACCAAGAGTAAAATCCTTGTTAAGACCCAAAAAAAAAAAAAAAAGACTAAAATCCTTGTTATTGTGTAATCAAAATGGAAAATGGAAAAATCCTTGTGCAATTCTACTGGTTACACACCCAGGCATTACAACCGGGGGCCACTCTCACTCATGGGAGGGTGGGTCTCAAATGCGGGCCTACTCCCATATAGGGTTGCTTAACAAGTCACTGGCCCGCGGGCTTAGCAAATTGATCTGCAGGCTTTTTCCGGATCGGACTTGCTAGAATTAGGCCCATAAAAAATGTAGGCCTAAACGGGCCAATCCATGCAGTGCGGATTGATGCAAACCGCGAGCCAAGCCTGTTTATAGTGTAAAGTCTGCGGGTTTTGCGGACTTTATTACGAACCGGATCAATTAAAATTAGCCCATATAAAATGCAGGCCTTAACGAATTGGGTCTAAATGAGCCCAGTCCATGCGGGCCAACTCGCGGGTTGTGCAGGCTGACCCGTTAAACACCCTTACTCCCATATGAATGGGCATGCCTTGAGCATGATGCTTTGAACATATAAGCAGTTTTTTTTTTTTTTTGTATAGACATCTCCAAAGGAGAAAATTATATAATAAATTTAATTAGTGAGAATTAAACAAAAGATTCATAATTATCCAAAGGCATAAAGAGTACTAAAAAAATATCATTGATACCAAAAATAAAAATGAAATCAAGTTCTTAATTTTTTATATCTATCTAATTAAACTTTATAAATTTATTCTATCATCATATATTTAATAATAATAATCTTAATTTGTATTCAAAATCTAATTTTGAATTCTATTTTAAAGCATGTAGCATTAGGGTTTAGAATAACCATTTCACGTTGGTGGTCCAATTTGAAATATACAATGATGGTATGAAAAATTCAAATTTACGGCATCTCATTGCTAATTAGTAATTTAAGTTTAGCTATGTTGTTTAAAAAGAACAAGGAGGGTCATAGGTTCTAAATTTTTTTTAAATGGTAAAATGTAATTTACCCTTTGAACTATATGCCATGTGCAAAAAAAATTCTTAATTTTAAAATAAGGGCAATTTAACCAAACTATGGTTAATAGGTTATTAATTCCCTCCAAATCAAATTCACATCTAAATTAATTGCAACATAATGAGATCTTAAGAGTTTTTCTTCATTTACAAGTAAAGTCCCAACCATATTCTTCCTTCATCTTTTTATTTCTTTCATAGTTAATATGTATTCCATTCTTTATCCTCTCATTCTTTAAAAACAATTTGAGATTTTAAAACTAATGCATGCACAGAAATAAAGTTATACATTAAATTAAGATAGTCATGTGATGTAATACCCCAAGGTAATATCTAAATTTTCATTATTAAATATCCTGGAATATTTATTTTAATTAAAGAGGATAGTTAAATTATTCTAATTATATTAGGACAAAATGTGAATATTTTGAATTTTGAATATATAATATTAGCATAATTTTATATAGCAAAAATGTTATCCAAATATTATTAGAATTTTAAATTTTATTTGAAAGGAAGGAGTTAAAAAAATGAAATAAATCTTTAAAATAAGGATGAATGGCTAGGATTCTATAAAATCAATTAGAGATATGAGATTTAGTTATATTAGAACCTATGATGCACCACAAAACACTAGATAATAGTCCTTAACTCATTTTTGCATTCTTTCTCTCCCCTCCTTATTTTTATTTTTTAGTCTCTCTCTCTATCATTTTCTTTTTCTTCTTTCTTTTTCTTCTCACCAACTTCCTTGTCTTCCTAAAATACTACCGCTTTAGGCTACCAAATTGCTACTACTCTCCATCCATCTTTCTCGCACATGCCTATGTCTTTCTTTCTCATCTCATCTTGTGAACTTTGGTAAAGTTATGTATTTCTAGAAGCATCCAATCTAACTAAGAGATGGGAGCTTTCATTGTCATCGCTCGTCACCGATTAGCCATTATTAAGGATAGTGCAAAGATTATGATTATAGTTATGCAATCTTGCATAAAAGTATATCAAAAAGCTCCTTTCCACTGGCAATCCAACTTGGTTCTAACATCAAGGAGCTACCAACTTGTCATCTATTTTTCTGCTGATCTCTCTTTGTTTCCATTGGTAATAGGCTACTAACTACCTTCTTGTTGTGAGATAAGTAGTTTTTAAGCTTCAATAAAAAAATCCATTTTGAGAGCATTTTGAAAATACCATGATACTTATGAAAAACATAATTTTTATAATGTCAAATGCTAAAATATTATGATTAAAGTATTTATGAAGTGTTGTATTTTCACAATTTAAAGGATTGCAACTTAATATAAGAAAAACCTATTTTTTATGTATATTGGACATATGATAATGTTTCTAAAAAATATAAATTTATGCTATGAGATGATTAAATAAGATGATAATAGCCTTTCTATGTAATTAACCTTAATATTTTTACATGATCAAGATTTAAGCTAAGAGAAATGCATTTTTACTCATATTTTGAGAAACTTAATAATAACTTAAAAATATAAAAATTTTATGCTATGAAGTGTTAGAATAATATTGTTAGAACATGCCTTCATTATAAAGTTTTAATATTTATGCTTATACATGTATGATCTATAAAACCAATTATAATTATTTTGGGTATATGATAATACTTATGAAAATTAAAAATTTAATACCATAAGATGGTTGAATGAGATAATTGAAGTCTTTTTATGTCATATTTTGTGTGTTTAAAGTTAATTTAGAAAGTACATTTACATAAGCTTGATATTTAAGATGATGCATAGGAAGAGTATGATTTTCTTATAGTAAAAGATGTCATAATAAGATAATTAAAGTATTTATGAAATATTACATTGTAATAATTAGAGAGGTCCAAGTTTGATTCAAGAAATCTCTTAAAAATGTGACAAATGTGACTTGATGATTTAATTAAAATAAAGCTAAATATATTAGGAACCAAATGTATAATTTTATAAAATAATATGATTGTGGCATTCTTATATCATAAACTTTCAATATTTTAACGATTTTATGCCTAATTCAAGTAAATCCTTAAATTATGATATTTTAGTTTCATAACCCCATATTAGGAAATGTAAAAAGTCAATGATCTTGAGCATCAAAATAGTTGTAGGATAAATCTAGATCAGTAATGTCTAAAAGGAGAATAAGTAATTACTCATATTTATAAGTTATCATTGTAATTGTGAAGTAAGAAGAAATAAAAGATGAAAGCGAACACTTGGAAATCTTCAAAGCAAATAAATGTTACTAAGTAAGTATATATTGCATCCTAAATTAATGATTTAATAATAATTTATTTATATGTTAGTACGGAGCATATGTCTGTTCATCTATGAATCTTTAACAGTATAATTGTGAATCATAGTTTATTGTTGAATTATCCTTATAGTTTTACATGAGTAATATGGAAATAATATCTATGATAAGATAGTGATTGCAAGTTAAATAGGTATTGATCGACCATGCTTAGAAAGCATGGTAACACTATTATTGTCTATTGATAAATTGTGAATGAGTTCATATTGTTACCCATATTTTTTAGAATATAGTATGCACTATATTAGAATGTAAATGATTGTTGTAGTCATATAAAAAGGCATGGAGATGTTATTATATATATATATTGTCATATGCTTAGATATAGCTCTGTGATAATGGAATGGTTGCTTTGTATTGATATTGCATCCAATCTTGTGATATGCAAAGTTGAAATCTAGTGAATTTATTACATTACAAATTATACCATGAATGGTATTTAAATGACAAATGTGATGGGGTCGATAATGTAAAAGCTAAATGGAAATTTCTTAACAAATAATTTATGAAAGGTACAAGGCAAACCTTAACAGGATAAGGATAAACAGTTTGTAAAAGGTATAAGATTATTATTATTATCCCATATTTTATAAATATATTATTATTTATTGTGTTGTGAAATGCAAATCTAGTTATCGTTCAATATTACAATTTAATGTGATTGAGGTGACTTAATTGTAATTGAACCTTATTAACTTTGTGAAAGTTTAATAAATTTTCTCAAATAGGTTATGTATGTAATGATAATGATATTATGCACCAATAAGTAATTAATGCGACTATGAATTGTGATGTGAAATAGAGAATTTGAGCTATGTGCAGGTAAATACAACAACCTAAGAATTGGTAAAGCATGCTTTAGGATTTTAGTTTGTAGTTATCTTCCAATTTGACATTTACTTGATATATGATCATTTATATAATCAATTCTAAAAATGGTTTTGTTAGATATATGCTTACTAAGTTCTCATAACTCACTTTGTTTTATTTTCAATATTTTCAAGTTAAAAAAAATATATATGAGCTTTATTGCATCTATGAAAAATCAAAGAGCATTTGGTTAGAAGATTTAACTGTTGAGATTCTCTTAAGATTAAATTCAAAGAATTTAGATAAAGACTATATTGATTCAATATTTGATAAGTTAAATCATTTATCTGTGTATGAGTTTTAGGTAGTACAGTATTGTGTGTATATTTGCTACTGTCATATCTATGAAAAAAATTTTAATTTCATAATTTAGAGCATGTGACCCTCAAAAAGTCTAAAAACAGGGGAGATTTTATCCATTTTTTTCATAGATTTGGATATGTATTTCGGACCTTTACAACAACAAAGATTTCCAATGGGCAAAATGGGTATAAATAATGTTAAGGCCAATGGAAACCAAATATCAAGATTCACACCAATCATGATTGAATTCAGGTCATGACATATGATTACTTTAATTATTTGAATCTTAAAACTTCAATTATTTGAATTAAGTTTAAATGACATATAATCACGTTTTTCACATAATAATTGTATAGATTTGAATCATGTTTAATGATTTTTCTCTAACATAGAAAATTAAACTCTTAAACTAACTAAAATTAGCCTTTTAAATTCTCCTATTGCCATAAGAAATAACTTAAAATTGACATTTAATTCTAATAACACATTTCTAAGTCTAATACTAATTGGTTTGGATTGATATGTTGTTTACTTATCAAACCTAATGTCCATGAGATAAGAAATCAAAGAACTTATTATTTTATTTTATAATTTGCTAAATTATATCTTATTGTATTTTGTCTATGATTAGAGAGATGAAGAAAAGGGTGGTATGCAAATTAACTGTGAAAAAAAATAAAAAGATGAACGAAGGACATGATTAGGATTTTATTTGTAAATGAAGAAAGGATTCAACATTTTATTATGTTAATATTAATTTAGATGAAAATTGACATGAAGCTATTTAATTACCTACTACATATAGTTTAAGTGTCAAATTACCCTTACTTTAGAAACTAGGTTTTTTTTTTTTGTGCATATGACATGTAATTTAAGAGGATAAATTGCATTTTACCCTTTTTTAAATTATGTATAATATCACATAATTAAGTGAACTTTAAAAAAAAGTTACATGTGTTATTCAATCCTTTAAACTTTTTAACCTTTTGGTTCTAAAATTATGTCAAGAGATCCGTCCTCAATAAGCTTTGTTACTTGTGTGTTGAAATTTGTCGTTAAAGTCAACCTTTAAAAATGAGGGTGTTACGGTGTACAATTGAGATAAATTTGATCAATTTAACGAAATAAAAGTGAGAAAAAATTGATTCAATAAAAATTAAAAAGAAATTGATCAATTTAACTTGTCCAATCTAGCTAAAATAATTATCATGAGTTTAATTTGAATTAAATTTAAATTGAAAAAATTTGATTTAAATCAAACTTAAATCTAATCATAAATTAAATAAATTTTAATTTAATCGAACCTAAAATCAGTATGGATAGGATTCATTGCCAACCCCGGCTAAAACAATGAGGTAGAAAAATATATGAATCTCTCTAATTTCTCTGGAAAACTAGGACCGAAATGTTAAATAGGTTGGGGGGGGGGGTTGTGCTTGAGAATAACTCAAAAGAAAACAAATGTAAAATGAGAGTGAGTTTTGAACGTGAAAGGTGGATATTGAGTAATAAAAATGGATGAAGGAAAATTTTTCTAGGAGCACGTCCATTAATGGGAGAGGATCCCTACCCTAACTAATAATTACGTCATTACTAATCCTGTCCTCTTTGGTAATTGTGGAGAAAAACGAAAAATGAGGAAGCAAGTTTAGATGCAGAGACTACAACGCCTTGTTATTATTCAGAAGGTAACCCATTTCAATTTTATTGACAAATGAAATGATGATATTTGCCTTGTCAAGCCTAATTACTCATTATCCTTTCACTCTTGGCTAATTTTGCTATATAGTTGTTGGAGATATTTAATTTTACTTGCTTCCCATTTCCCTACTTTCACATCATCTTTTATCTGTCAGATGCTTCAAAAATCATACCATGCAAAGTGATTGCAGCCATTACTTCCGATGACGCACCATAAAAATCGACGACATGAGCTATTTTTCACCTTTGGCTTTGAGTGAGGGCAAATTCTCATATTAAATAAACGAGCCGATGCATTAATTAGAATTAAATAACATAATTTGTACATTTTGGTGTGTTAAATTTGCCTTATTTTGTATAAAATTTTACATGAAAAAAGACACTACATTTACTAATTTTAATACTTAAATTTTAAAGATTAAATTGATTTTCCGTACAAAAAAAATTAAATATTTTATTTTTCTTGACAAGTAAAATTTTAATTTGGTTTAATAGCTTTGCACTGAAGTGAATAATCACTAAAGATTATTATTTTCAAATTCCAGTTTTTAAATATCCTCCTAATATAATATTGGACATGATATTATCATTGTTATGTCAAGTTATTCTTAGAGCAAGTATATTTTACTCACTCAAACCCAAAGGATGACCATTCCTTCAATTTATTCACTCCACTTCATATTTTGTCGTTTAAAAAACCCAATAAATCATTCCCTTATTATAAAAATATTTTAAATAACTTAAAATTTTAATATATAAGATATATATATTGATCAAATTAATTGCATAATCTCTTTTTTAATAAAATTAATTGAAAATTAAAGTCCATTTTATTTAAATATTATCAATTTTTTCATATAATTTTTTAATGTTACATTTTAAATTAAATAAATATACATAATTTGATATTCTGTTCAAGGGTTTATAAAACATGTACTTTTCTCTTCCTTTTATTAAAATTGTTTAAATAACTTAAAGATTCAATTAACTAAACTAATTAATTACATATTTTATTTTTAAATTTTATTACTTTACAGATAATATACTATTTTTTTTTTGCCATTTTCCATTTTTTTATATTCATTTTATTTTTTACAACTTATATGCAAATATTACAAAATAGTATAAATATAATATGATATATTGAGTAAAACAAATTATAAAATTTTTCATTTATTTAGTTTCTAATTATTCTCTATATTATTTATTTTTATGTTAAAAGTTTTCATTTGGTTATGGATTCAAATTTTAGCAAATTTATAAAGTAACATATATGTTCAAAATTTGTAATTCACAAACTCATATATATGATTATAAAGTAAATACAATAAATTATATTTTTAACACATTTGTAATATTTTTATTACATGCACTTATTTAAAATATATTTATATAAATATATATTTAATTTAAATAAAATTAAATATTAAATTTATATATTGGATGAACTTAGGATGTAATTATGATTGATAACTTTGTGTTATTAATTCTATATTAACAGGATTATTGAATAGTGATATATATTAAACAAACTAAATAGTGCAATAAGTAAATCTGAAAACCAATTCAAGTTTCCTTTAAAACATAAAAATATTATACTTAAATTTAAATTAAAAATTTTATTTATAAAATGATGAAAAACGATAATCATGAAGTTCAGATTAGGAATATAGGCTACTTTTAAGTATTTATTGTTTATGTTTATAGGAAGACTTGAGTAGGATTTTAAAACCTCAATGGTTGTCCTCATATTCCATTAAATTTTAGGAATGATGAAAATATTTTTATCTTAAATTTTCAATATTCATTTATGTAATAAAACTAATATGAGAATTAAATTAAACACATTACTAACCTTGAAAATGAAATAAATTAATTAAATTATATATTGCATTCATTTTTTCAATATAATAATTAAATTTCATGTATTAATAATTAGGTTGCATAAATTAAAACTAAGGAAAAACAAAATTGATTAGAACTTAATCGGGTAGGTAGTTTTTGTACTTGCAAAGTGTTTTGTCATCTTGTAAAGTAGGAAATGTCGGTGATCTATGGACCACAAGTCATTAAATTACTACCATCCATTATACTTTGGGTTACTTGCCCACTTTATCCAACGGTTGGTAGCCAACCCACAAGGCAGGACGAGTTACCGTAGTTTCTTATTGGGATTTTGCAGTTCTCGCTTCAGATATATTTTTATCTTTATATTTTTAGGAAGTATTAGTATATCATTTTTAAAATTTATTTTTAAATTAAAATAAAATAAATATTAAAAAATATTTAGTATTATAAATAAGAAATATTTTATATAATTATAAAATTAACATCAAGAATAAAAAATAAATTAAGAAGATATTTAAAATTATTTCTATTTTTATTTTTAAATTACATATTTAAAGAATAAATTTTAAAAAAAAAATTTCTATTTCTAAAAATAAAATTAACAAATCATTTTTAAATTTAATAAACAATCCCAAATTTCTGAACTTAAATCATTGATGCGCACACTAATAATATTAAAATAATCTATTTATACTATCATTTTGGTTGACCGACAACAAGGGTAGTAATAATAACAAGAGGATAATATACAAATCTTCTCTAAATGTTAATGACACAAGTGTGAAGCCCGTGCCAAACACAGGTAGGTTTTAGATACTATATTAGCTTCATTTTATATATAAGAAGTGAGACAAATGCTGGATCGAAACAAATTATAAATTACATAAGATTAAATAACAATTATTATAATAAGATTCATTGAAATTAATATATGTAAATACTCATATGTTTGAAGAAAAAAAGGAATAGAAAAATTAGTCATCATGAATATAGGTATATATGGGTTGAGTTGGGCAGGTTTCGAGTCAAGCCGTCCGAGTCGAACTATATAAAATTCAACGCTTGAATCTGACTTGACCCATTTATATTTTTTCAAAAATTGGTTGGCTAGGCTTGAAATTTTAAATAAAAAGTTCGAAAGCTCAAAAATTTAATTTTTTAAAATTTGTTTAATGAAAATAGTTTTTGAAAATAAAAAATATATATTTAAATAGATAATATTGTATTTAAATATATAAAATATTTAATTATGTTAAATTAATATTTTTTATATTAAAAATAATTAGATATAATTATATTTTTTTAATATATAATTATATTATTAAAAATAAATTTATATAATTGAACCGGGCTAAGCTTATCAAATTTTTTTCTTTTAGCCTAAGCCTGACCTTATTATTAATCAAGTCATAAAAAAAGTCTCATTGGGCCTATCAAACTTAAAAAAAGAATTCAAATACTATATTTTTTCCAGCCGAGCTCATCGAGTTAAGCAACCTATTTACACCTCTAATCATAACTATGTCAACATGACAAATATATATCTATAGGACAATTTGTTTTATTCAACCATGACATACTTTAACTTTTAAATATTTCTTTAAAGACAATGTCTGTAGTTTTGTTTGAGTTTTCTAATTGCATCACAAATTAAAATCTTCAATCTACTTGTACTTCATACCCTTGACAATGCAACATATAGTTGATTATAACTAAAAGTTGGCCTCGCCAAATAAAGACTAACATGAGATAAAGATTAATATTAACTCCTATTTATTATCATACAAAGACAAACTTAAATTGGAAATTGTCCTTCGTTAAAATTTAAATAGCAAATGTCAATTTAATGGGATAAGAAATATTCTAGAGATGTAAACAATCTTTCCAACATTGCCACTTGAAATAACTTTAGCTTTCAACACATAAGTAGGGAAATCAATAATGAGTAATTATGTACCCTTGCAAAGAAATGTTGACTCATTAATATTTCTCATAAGCATAATTGGAACTCAAATTTTTAATTTTAATTTTAATTCATGATTTGAAAGATTAGATGAGCAAATTGTATTGAAAAATTCGAGCAAATGCAATTTAGCTTGACCATAATTATTGACATCCTTTTTACAAAGGCTATTACTACTTAAGTAACTTTTCAATTCACCAAGCATTATAGAAAGAATGTGATCATTCACTTCATCAATAATTTCATATGTAGGTGCTATTATAGCTTTTGCTTGCAAATAATTACCATCATGCAAGTTTTGTAATAAGGAAGACATATGCTACCTACAATGCACATTGGAGTATTAATAGAATCATCTATAAGAAGATTGTTAAGGATCTCTACAGTGGCTTCATCCTCATTAATTTCAC
Organism: Sindora glabra; assembly: GCA_020226215.1. Lineage (NCBI taxonomy): Eukaryota > Viridiplantae > Streptophyta > Magnoliopsida > Fabales > Fabaceae > Sindora > Sindora glabra. The sequence goes on from CM035225.1 coordinate 25,662,618, forward strand.
TAGTATTATCATCTCCAATTTTGAGTACCCATTAAAAGAACTCTTTAATCAAGTTTCTTTTTGTGAACTTGTTAACAATCTCATAGTTTTATTTAGTGTTAAGACTCAACAATGCTCTCTACCATTAATTTCAACAACATTACCATCTCCAATATTGAGTATCCATTAAAAAAACTTGTTAATGTCAATAAAAGTTTCTTCTTGTGAACCTATTAACAATCTCATAGTTTTATTTAGTGCTAGAACTTGACAAAAAAATAGGAAGAATTAATGGTGGTATGCATAATGTCTTGTCTTAATACTTTTAGAATAATAGGCTTGTTTTGCTTAAAATCTCCACCAAAAACAACAACTTTGCCTGCAAATGGTTAATTAACATTGTTAGGATTGGAAAATCTAAGTAAATCTTTTATTGTACGATCCGAAACTTCAAATTTATTAACCATTGGTGCTTTGTTCCATATGATCAATTTTGTTTCAACCAGTAGATTAACCATATCGATTCCTTATTGAATGTTACATGTTGATGACTCATCAATTGTTAATGGAATATTAAATCTTGAATAGGCTATTCTACCTTCAGGTAGTAACAAAGAAGTAATTCCACTCAATGAAATATTATGAACAATTTGTCCTATAGAACACAAAGCTATTGATAATATATTCCATAAATAATTCTTTATCATTCATTCATAACCATAAAATTAAAAAAAAAACTTCTTTGTTATTCAACATAACTACCATGATTATTTTGTAAACACATTTTTACTTATTTGTCATATTTGAAAGAAAATTCATATGTTGACTTATCAATGCAACTCTATTGTAAGCAAGCTCTTCTAATATGAGCTTATCAAAAATTTTAATTTGATTATATTTAACAAGAAATGGCATAGAAGGATAATTTCTTAAACTCTTTCCATTACCTTGCAAAATTTCTTAATTTAACAGAGCACAATCTTTCAATTGATTATCTATCATCTTTAAATCTACAAGACAGATATTCATCTACTTAGATTAATTATTATTATCATAAATCAAGAAGCTTGTACATAATCCTAAAATGAAATTTAATAAATGTGAAACTAAATTTGATAAGAAAAATTACTCTAATTTTTGGTGAGACATCTTTGTTTGTAAATGCCATCCTCGATTAAAATTTTTCATGTTTCTTTCTAGATGGGCTTAGGTTAAAAAATGCTATTAGACATCAAGATCATTGCAAGTAATTTGCTTAAATAATCATTTATTCTTCATAGACTTGCTTTATTTATGCCATCAATGTATTCTTGATTACCATCAAGCAAGCAAATACATAACATGCTTCTCTAAATATCTTGCATTCAACATCATTCATTGTTTAATTTTTTTTTGAACTTTTTAGGATCCTTGCACAAAGGCAAAAGAATTCTCATGTAGTATTTCTTGTTGTCAGAGAGAGGCATATAAAATAATATGCCAAGTGCAAGTCCCCTTCTTTTAATGTTCCATTCTTTGATAGGTCTTTTAAATACAAATTCATTGAGAGATTTTTCATCCATCAAGTTTTATGCTTAAGCAAATTTCTTCTTTGCTTCCATCCATGCCATAAAATAAGAAAGATGGATATTTGGTATTTTGATAACTCTTTCTAGATCATCATAATCATTATATGTAACATATAATTACCTTTTAAATGAAAGTTCAATCTTTAGATAGGAGGATATTTATATTGAATATCAAACCTAAATAATCTCCAAAGCATTTTACATGCAAATATGTACCTAATAATCAATAATAATACAATTATTTTCAATTTTCATATAGTACAACATAGCATAATAGACAAATGTATGAAACATTACAATAATAAAGGCAATGGAAACTATACCTATAACTATAATAGATATTGGTTTCATCTCTATTTCAATTAACTCTCCATTTAGGCCTTGTTTAAAGAAAGTAACAGTAATTCTATCATTACTTTTGTTGACGTATTAGAAAAGGTACTTAAACGACCTTTCTTGGTTACAATATTCAATATTAATGTAAGCAAGATACTTTCTGAGAAGTTATACATTGTATCAGATAACAAATATATTATCTAAACATATGTTATTTTTCTTAATTATTACTTCATGATCTCTTCTTCTATATTTTGAATACTCATCCGCATCTAATTGGATTCTATTATTGACCATTTTTGGGAAATGCTTAGAACAAATGCATGCCATCCAGCATACCTAGGATTAAAAATACCGTATAGATTACATGTTATGTGTTTTTTCACAATATAAAAAAGAATAGTATCATTCTCTTTGTTAGGTATTTCCATTAATATAACACTATCAATCTGATCTTAAGATCAAATTTTGTCTTTAAGATAAATGAATAGTAATATACAAGCATAAGGTAATCCATGCTTTTAAAATTCAACAATGTACATAACTAAAATAAAAAGTTACCAATAAATAAAAATTAAAAATAACAGCGTATATTGTGAAATTAGTGTGTGAACAATGTAAATATTGTATACTTACTTATTTTGATCTTTCTAAATATTTTTTCCTATATTAAGTTACCTAGTTTCAGTTTTAAGACTCGAATAATATCAATATAATAATCTTCAAGAGAAAGGCCAAGAAGTTTTGCTTTTTATACATATATAGCCACTTTAGGTTAGAAGTAAAAGTTAAGAAGAAATTTAGAGATACAACTTACTTGTAGATTGCCATTGCATATTGGTAATTTTGCATCACATATCTACTACCTCCAGTAAAAGAAGATGGAAGTATAATTCTCTAGCCCATGATGTTAGTTTTGTTTCTCCTTATCATGTTACATTTGCCAAATTCTTGTACAGATTAACTCTTAATTCTTTTTTATGCTTACAAATGTATTGTAATCGTTCAAATTCTACCATTGTGTATACATTAATTAAGAATTATTGCAACAATTTTCTTGAGTATAATATAGTATCAAACTCATTCAGGAAATTACGTAATCTATATTGCATGAACTTTTTCAAGGTTCAATTTGCTCATTTTCTTGAATTGGCATCATAGAGTCTTAATTTGATTCTTTTTTTAATTATATCCTCCTTATATAGAAATAAAAGTAGATATTGCAATCCAAGATGTAGAATGGTGCTTGTTAATTTGACTTACTAAACTACTTTGACATTTGACAATTATATATCTACCTAGTTCTAAGTTTTCTAGATCCCCAACTAATAGTATTGCAACTTCATTATTGATAGGAGATTATATGTTCTTCTATTATCACTTTGTTTTTCTAACAAGTCTTAAATGAATTTTTGTAAATTTATCCTTTATAAATCTGTCCTTAACTATACTTAAAGACTTTACTAGAATATTATGCTGATAAAGTATTCTTTTTATTCTCTCAACAACTTCAAGTTCTAATATATTTGAACTACATTTTGACTTGCATATTTAAAGATATGATTTAATTTAGTAAATAACACAATATAAGCAATTATAACGAAAAGGAATAAAACTTATAATATAGCTTGTATTTTCTTTGCTACTTTATTGTTTATATCATAAATATAAAATTGGTCAAACTTAGGATTTTGACTAGAGGGAAAAGCAAACTTCCAATCGTATGATATTTCTATCCATATAATCTAAACACATATAAACTAGATCCTTGTTTTATAGATGAATTTACTTTCCTTCTTAAAAAGGTAAATGCAAATATCATATTATACAAATAAATATTATCAATAAATAGTTTATTATATCTATAATTGCCATGTAGCAAATCATAAAGTAAGGGAGAAGGCTGAGTTGATATGGGTAATTGAACTTTCCTTTACATACAACATAGGAAAATTTTAAGCAATGATGGTAACTCACTTTTGTTAATGCACTCACTAAACCATAAAAAAATACTACAATGCTTGCAAGTGCATGACTTACTGCTAATATCACAATATTCTACAAACCAAATTGGTGCATTTGAATAAGAGTTGAATTCTAGTTGTTGAAATATATTGTCTAAGAAACCAAAAGAATAAATGCATATTATTATAAGGTAATAGTCTATCAAATAATTGAATAGTAGATAACTAATACTATCAAACAAATACCTTTAGTTCCATTATCACATTCAACTTTTCTATATCATCATCTATTAAAAGATAATAAAAATTACGATTTTGTTGAAAAAATTGAATTCTAAAAACTAAATGTCAATAGTGCAAAAACTTGCAAGTATTTTTAGCACTAAAAAGACCTAATCTTATAATTACAACTATATCCTTATCATTTGCATAAATATAAAGAAAATAGATTCCAAAATTGAAATGGAAAAAACCAATAATTCTACAATTAACACTTATGGTGATAAAAAAAATTTTGTCAACAGGTCAAATGTAACATGAAACATATACCAAAACCATTACAAATAATCTTTGTCATAAAAGATTGCCTTGAAAATAATAATAAGTAATGTGAGCTTTCATCACAAAATTCATAAGCATTATCATTGTTATTAAGAAGTCATGTTATTATTACCGCCTTGCTACTTTTTTGCCTAAGAAAATTTATTCAATCAAATTTTACTTTGTTTAGCTTTAATTACAAGTTTATTTAGAGAAAAAGGGCATGAATAATTTACTAAACTAATGTTAGAACATATATTTTAAAAAGCATATAATATCTAGTTGAATACACAATGATGATTGTTCAAATAATAAACTTAACAATTAAGGGTGAGGATTCCTTGAATCTTTATAAAAATCTGGAAATCTATTTTATTTTGATGAAAATTAAATAAATGAGTTGGATAATTTATAAGCAAAAGTCTATGCATAAAAATCCAACTATGTTTCATTTCAGTTTTAGATTTTATAATTTGAGTAGTACATGTAGGATCATTACTGTAATTTTAATTTTTATACTTTGAAATCAAAAATAGTTTATGGGCAATTTATCACTTTTATCATTCATATCCTTAGCCAACTTTTTTTACCTATTGATCATTATTGGGTCATGTCTTACTTTACATGCCTCGTGCATCATTACTTTAATGACAAAATAAAAGAAAACCACAATTCACAAGTGGTTTGCAATGAAGAACACATTTCACTTAAAAAAAATCAATTAATATATGTATAAAATTGTTATACCTAGCATAATTTGAGAATTACCTTTGAAACTAACTATAGGGTATATAATGAACTATGGAGAGATTTATAAGGAAAATATTAATAAATTTAGTTATATTCAAGCAAAAATTTTCCTTAGACAAATGTAATAATATATCGATCAATATTAACTATTTTAAAAATATATTTTTTTACCTTCAAAGACTTAACTTTTTATTGAACAATATTGTGTATAAAGAAAATTAGCAATTGACTAACATTAAAGCAGAGGACGATCACATCCATTGTTATTTGTAAATGGAAAAAGTGAAGATTTTATCTTTGATAGAATCTATGGATATAGTAATGTGTACAAAGTAGTTGAGATAATAAAAAGAGATCATCCTAAATGCTAAATAATCCTTGTCTAATAATAACAAATTAAATGAGAATGAGAATGACTTTGTTGTGTGTAAACACTTACAAGTACACAAAGTTTAAGTTTATAGTTATTATATCCCTTAGAAAATTAGAATATATTTTATTTTTTCACTTTATTAATGTATTTGTGTATATAGTAATTATTTAATTGTTATAGGTGTGTTAAGGAAGAGAATTGCATGTGAGAAATTAGAATTTTATGGTAAGAATAAGAAGAAATAAATGACTAAGGTTTGCATGAAATTAGAATTATGTAGGAGTGAATAAAGTAGATTTAGAAATTATTTTTCCCAGACAACCTTTAAATTAACTTGAAAATTACTAAAATTCCTTTACCACTTTGTAAGTCCCCTAAAACTCATTTTCCTTTCATTTTTGGCTACTTACTACTAAACCCTTATCTTCTCTTTCATCCTTAGTTTCTTCTACTTTAAGATTTGGCAAAATCAGTCAAGGAAATTCAACACTTAGATCTTCTAATTAACCTAAGATAATTTCTTTGGTTTCTAAGTTTTGGATGATAATTTTGTAAAAATTGGATTAATGGAAGAGTTTAAGGATTTCAAAGAATGTTATCTCAAACTTTTGATTTTTATGTGTTTAATAGGATAACTAACCTACATTTCAATCTTCCTTTAATCTCTTTCATACTTAAGTAAGTAGACAACCTATTTAACTTGATATTTTATAGGATTCTATATGTTAATTAGGCTTATATGTTGATTATTATGAAAAATTGATGATTAAGCATGTGATATTGTTGCCAGGATGAAATTCTTGCTATTGTCAAGTTGTAGAATTGTTATAAATAATGCCTATAGGCAAATTTTTAGGTTAGATGTTGTGTTTGATGTTACATGAAATGAAAATGGCAATTTGTACTATAAAATTTGCAAGGGAGTTAGAGAACTTAACCCATAATTAACTATAAAAATCAATTATAGCCTTGGGAATTGCTCCTAAAAGGTTTATATTTAATTACCATAATTAATTACCCTTAAATGTGTCCCATTTAAAAGTAAATATTTGGATATGGTATTTGATTATAGCCTTGGCAATTATTCTCTAAAGGCTTCTAATCAATTATCATAGCTAATTATTGCTAAACCAATCATCTTTAAAACAAAATAATTAATTATCATAGTTAATTATGGCTTTCAAAAATACATTTTTTTATGCATATAATCAATTACAATAGTTAATTATGATAATAAATCCTTCCAAATTGGGAAAAATGCAAATTTATGTAATATGATATGAATATATGGATTATTTATGAATATAATTGATTTATAAATATGAATATGTGTGACATTGATGGTGAAATACTAGGTTAGGGTATAATTTATTGGAAATATGATTAAGAAAGATGATATCTTGGAAATTATGATATAATATCAAATTTAGGAAACTATTTGTAAATAAATAAGGGGGGTATTAAAGAATAAGGTTAAGTTTGTGAATGGATAAAATTAACCATAAGGTACATGGAGATTCAAATGTTTTCAATTTTATGTATTAATTATTGTTAATACAATCTAAAATGTGATTTATTGGTACAAATTTGAAAGAATTTTATGAGGATGGCCTTATTATTTTTTATTTCAAGTATATATATTTGTTCAAGCTTAAGTAGATAGTTTGTTTACTTATTGAGTCATAAACTCACTATTTTTAAATGTTTACATTTTATATATGTTGGCAAAAGCTCTTCTTCCCCTACTGATAGCTCAAGAGTAAAAATTTTCATGTTTATCTTGTAAAGGGTAGCCATAGTTATTGGTAACTCATAAATAGATATTTTTGGGCCTTGTGGGATGTTGTAAACAAGAAGTTGTAAAAATAATTGTTTGTATATATTTTGATGATGTTTATAAAATATGTTTGTTTGTATGCATCTATGTGATAATACCAAGTTATAAGATTAAATTAGGTTAATGGAAATCAAGAAATGGGTTCCTCGTCAATCACAACCTAGGTGGGTCATAATAATGGTAAACAAATATATCAAAAAATAAATTATGACTAAATTAACTTAATAACATATATTGTACATTTAAGACATATAGAAATATAATAAGTAAGGTTGAGATAATATATAGAATGACTTCATCTTTAATAGAACCTACAGACATTAATATGTACAAAGTAGTTAAGATAATAATAGAAGGTCATCATAATTATTAAATAATCCTTGTCAATAACAAACAAGAAGAGAATGACTCTGTTGTGTATGAACACTTATAAGTACTCAAAGCTTAACTTTATGGTAAACAAATATATCAAAAAATAAATTATGACAAAATTAACTTAATAACATTTATTGTACATTTAAGACATGCAAAAATATAATGAGTAAAGTGAGATAATATATGCATACCAAAAAATTCTTGGGTGGAAAGCAAATTATCATTTTTATGACATAGAATTGGTGGACAATCATGATATAAATTAAGAAAAAATTGATTAATTTGAATATTATCATCCCTAATAATATGTGGAGCAAATGGTGCAAGACTATTATTTCATATTATCTAGTGGATAAGGATATTAAGCAAATAGAACTATACTTAACTAATTTAATACCATAACTATAATAAAAAATTGAAATTTCTTAAACTAAAATATTTTTAATTATTTTAATTCAAATTATTGTTAACTAAAACATACCATATTGTTAAATTCTAGAAACTAAACAAAACATTTGACAACTTTATTCCATAAAAGACGTACACTTGTCATTTTTAAGCTAACTTTTAATAAAAAGATGACATACAGGCATTTTTACTTGACTTTGAATAAAAAGATGACATGTGTACATTTTTCTAATGATTTTCTCAAACTAAAGTGTAGATTACGCGAACCTTCTCTATTATTTCAAAACTTACATAGACCTTCCTTAAAACATAAAATAATGTTATACTTAAATCTAAATTTTAACTTTTCTTTAATAAAATGATGTAAAAATTATTATAAATTTAAATTAAATATATGTATTAATATAAGATATTTTAAATATTTATTATAATAAAAATACTTTGATAAGCTCAAGCAACTAGTATACAATTGATATAAAAAAGGTCAAATTTTAAGGTAAATGTCATAAATTTTTAACCATTTGAGTTTAACTAAAGCATATCCTTGATGATAAAATATTTAAATTATCATATGTTATTTGATTTGAATCCATAATCATCTTTTCTCATCATTTTATTAAAGAAAAGTTTAAATTTAAATTTAAATTTAAATATAACATTATTTTATATTTCAAGGGAAGTATATGGAGGTTTTGAAATTGGAAGGTGTGATCCATGTAATTTACTAAAGTTCATAAGAGATTAATATATTTTTCCTAATAATAATTTTTGGGCGTAATTATGTGAAACTAGTTGAAGAATATGCACTTCATTCTAAAGGCCCTTACTAATTCCTTGTCTACTATGGAAAATTTGCATAAAAGGAAGGTCTCATCCACTTCTCTTTCCCTAGTTTGTAATGTCATTCTCAAGGATGTTAGCCATTTGTTTGTTGAATGTTTATAGACTTTTAAGGTCTAGTTTAGTCTTCCCTAATCCCTTCAACTTTGTCACAATAATATTTCTTTTGGAAATTGGATTTTTGGTTTTTGTAAAAATGTTATTATATCTTCTAAAGAAAAAAATTATTTTCCTATCAACCTTATTTTATGTTATATTGTTCATTTTAAGGGGAAAAATAAGTTTGTGTCTTAAAAAACAAAAAGAAAAACGAATACTTGTGAAGTTTTGTCCAAAACTCTAGTTCTTGTCAAATAATGGTTTTTTGCCCTAGTATCCAAGCTTAGTGAAGTTTTTCCCCTATAATCATGTATATTTTTCCTTCTTATTACCTTTTTCTAATTGTACTTAAATTAGCAATGATTTTTTGTTTAAATTAGCTTCCAAGAAGTTTAGTGTAGCTACAATTTTTAAAATTGAGGTTATTTATGATTTTTTGGATATTGACACTGTTACTTGAAAGAAAAAAGCTATTTAGGCTAATAATTCTAAAAAGCATAATGCATTAAAACCTCAAAACCCTATTTCATATATGGAGGCAAAAAGACTAGATGAAAATATACTACGGAGCAAGGCTATCAATATTTACAAAAGTTAGTAAAAATTCAATTGAATTTCCCTTAGGCACAAATATGGAAGCTTACTTTACCAAGTAAGACGAATGTCTTTTCGTGGAAAATTAGTCATAGGATTTTACAAACTCCTGATGTTTTACAAGATAGAAATATCGATATTCTAATTGAATGTGTATTAGTCATGAATAGCTAGAAATTACCAATCATTTATTTATTTGATGTAGTTTTACTCAAGTTGTCTGGTTTAGATCCAACCTATCAAAGATAAGTGATTGTGTCTATCTAAGAAATATTATGCAATAACTCATATGTTGCTTTGATATAAGGCAAAAATATAGATAGGTGCATATGTAGCTTACTTATCTTGTTACTATCATTTTGTACTCAATCTGAATAAGAAGGAATCAAAATTTATTTCAAGGAAAGAGGGATAAACTAAAAGAAACATTCATAATGATTACAAGGTTACCAATTAAACACATTTTTCGTATAAGTTAATGTATACAAGAAAATCAATCGAATAAGATAAAAATGTCTTAGTTTTCAAATCACCACTATTAAATTATTGTATGCCTATGGTGTATAAGGATAAAGTAAACGGTCAAAACGAAAAGAAGTCAATACTTGCAGTTGCAATAATAGAAGGAATCATATCATTGCCTTTAATGGCCAAGATTTATCTTGAAAAAGATTTTAATAAAGTACAAGCTACTCTAGTTGTACTAAGATTATTGTTATAATGGCTTCAAAAATACCAAGTTGTTAGCATCAAAATCATAAGATCTTATAGGCAAGGAATACAAGTATTATAGGAACCTTTGAAAGTAATAATTGAGTGCATGATGCAATTCATGCCCAAAGCTTTAGGCTGGAATAATTGTTGGAAAGTATTCAGATACGTCTTGGGAAATCAAAGAAATATAACTATGATTATCTTAAGAATAGTTAGATTATCTTTATGTAAATACCTTAACTTTTTTATGTTTGATGAATATAAAAAAATAATATTTTTCTTTTATATATATATATATATATATATATATATATTAAATATAATATATTAAAATATTAAAATTAATTCTAAATAGGGTCAAGTTTAGATATCTTTATTTCAAAAAGCACAATTTTTTAACATAGAAAGTTTGATTAAAAAAATTGGACTAGTTCGAGATTGTACTAAATAAAGATGCCTTTATATATATATATATATATATATATATATATATATATATATATATATATATATATATATATATATTATGAATCAAACTTGACTTGATTTAATTCTTGTCCATCTTTTAGTTAGCTTTCCTTATCTAACTCCAAAAGGTGCTTATGCTTGTAAGTAGATCTTATATGGCTGCCTATTTTCATAGAAGGCTCTATTTGTTTTATAAAAAACAAATAGATCTCATGATCTCATATGGTTACCTATTTTCTTAAAAGGCTCTATTTGTTTTACTACAAAGTATTTTTCATAAGAAAATATTATTTGTATATATATTAATGAACAAGTGATATATAACTTATATTGATGATATTAAAAATAATACCTAAAGGCATAGTAATGAAGGAAAGCAAATTTATTTTTAAAAAAGAGGAAGTCACTTTCTCTAATTTTTATATTTAATATTAAATAAATAAAATATTTTTTATTTTAATATCTAACAACTATATTTATGAAAAATATTTTTCATTAAATCAAATGGAGCTAAACTCACCTTAAAATTTTCATTGCAAATCTTTATCAATATTTGTTATTATCAAATGAAGCATAGTTTTTCTATAAATGCATTTTTTATTGAAAGTGCTTCATAAATTTTTCCATTATATTAAGTGTTTTTGTTTGCAATAATTAATTTGGAAAATTTTAAGTTATTAAGCATTTTACCTTTTTTAAAATTTTAGAAGTGTTACTTATTTTTACTATTGGTGACAAATTAATTTGATTTATAGTAAATTCTATGTTTGGATACATTTAAAATAAGTGTAAGATATTTAAATTTTTTTAAAAAAATTCATTTGTGTGATAAGAAAGTGTCATTAAGACATTTTTAAGTATCACCTATACTAATTATTAGCAATTAATTAAAGAATGGAAAATTTTTCTCACCCATATTTTTATGTAGCAGTAATTTTGTTAGCAAAATTTTCTCATTCTTTCACTTTATAATGTCTCACTCATTTTATTTTCAAATGGCAACACATTAGCCTTTATTTTTACCTTGTATCTCTTTTTTTACCTGGAAAAATGCAATTTATAGGCTCATTTCAATGGGAAGCTACGAGTCCTTTTCTTTGTTATGCAAAATACATAACACAAGTACAATAATAACTAATTCCTTATTATTTAAAGCTTTCCCATTTGTTACTTAATAAAATGTAACATTTATAATATGTTTTTCCTTCTCTTTCATGAGATCAATTCCCACTCCTCATTTCACTTTCTTCTTTTTCTTAATTCTTGAGTAGCAAAGCTTTAAACCCTAACATCATCTCCATTCATCCTCTTCTTCCTAGCATTTTAACTAATTTTCCTTTTCCAACTCATGATATGATTATATCATGCCATTTTGTCTCCCACTATAATGGGAGTTGCCTAAACTCCTTTGACCAGTAACAGATGAGTAAACAATGCCTTGTCTCACCCTTTTGATTTGAAAACAATTGTATCATAATGAATTAGCACAATTTAAGCTACAAATTTCCTCTATAGGCATAGATGCAAATGCTCATATCATAAATTTTATGTTAAGTTAAAAATTTTTAGCTAATATGAAGTATATAAAACCCTAATCCTAAAATTTGAAAATTTTTATTTACTTTGGTGTTAAACAATCATAAAGCATGAGCTTAGCATAAATCAAAAAGAGATTTACTAAATTTCATACTCTATCACAGAGTTTTGGATAAAGGAATCAAATGTTATCTTAGCATATTTCTTAGACAAAAGAAAAAGTGGTTTCTAAAAGAACCTATTGAATTAAGTAGATAGCCTACCCTACATCATTAATTTTTATACATGAAGGACTAAGTTATTTTCTTCTATATCTCTTAATTAGATTTTATTTAAATTAAATACATAATTTCATGTATATATACAAATATATTGTATATTTTAAAAAGTATCATATATTTTGAATTAACTTGAGTTTTCACTAGTCACATTTACTTAGAAATGATATATATATATTTAGTAAATTGTTTTGTATGCTATGATAGTTAGAAAAATTATTTTTATCTATTTTTGGAATGTTAAAAGGTTAGTTTATATGAAAATGATTTTAAGCTCCTTTTGTTAACTTCATATGATAAAATAAATTATTGGAAATATGATAATGAAGTTCTCAATGGAAACTAGAAAGCTCATGTTTTAAGTTATTATCTTCAATATATGATATAATGAATGAATATTTCTCTTATTAAAATGTGAAATGGTTCGAACTAATTGTATTTTGCAAATTTGGATCTTTAGGAAAAAAAATTTTAAAAGACCTCAAGTTCTTTTGGAAACTGAATTGATTGTGAAATTGAATTGGTGGAGCGACAAGGTGAAGGATGATATTGAATATTGAATTATAATTATTAGTTCTCTACTGAAATTAGCATTGGATTCAAATCTTTAAATTGAATCATTTATCCATGTGTTTTTCATACTTATATGTAAAGAAAAGTATTTGAATATTTATCTTGTTCACTTGCCAATTCTTATAGAATATGTATTTTATCACTTAAAATTTAAAAAGTCTTTGGAAACTTTGATCTGTTTCAAAAGAAGAGTTAAGCTTTAAAAGCTAATATTTTACTCTACTATTATGTAAGTGAAATGTAGAATTATTTTCAATTTGATTGAAATGAAATTTTGAATTCTAAAAAAAGGAGAAATTTTAGGATTTTAATGATATAAATTACTCATAAGGTTTTGTAATTTGGTTTTTCAATGCTTATGATTATTAAAAGATTATTTACTCATTAAGTTTTCCAAACTCATTATTTTTTATTATAATTTACTATTTTTAGAGCTTTGGGTTGTAGCTGACATTCCAAATTTTTAAAAAAGAGATTTAAAGATTATACAAAAGCTTATGGCACATGATAAGTCAATCGACAATTGAATAAAGAGTTCATTTTTCATTACAGTATCATAATTGTATATGAATCTTAAGTATACATTACTATATAACAAGTTGTTAATGTGAGTTTTAAGCAAGTAACCCTTTCTTTTATGCATTATATTGTCCTTAGCTAGCCTTTAGAAATAAAGGAGGCTCTGCCAAAATTTTTGTGGAATTTGATTGTGCTGCATTATGTCGTGTTACGTTTTATTGTTCATAAGTTAAGCTTATACAAAGTCATTTTAAGGTGATTTCCTATGCCAACCATATACCCAATGTTAGAATATGGCAAAGTTAATATCAGAGTATAGTCCAGAGTCTAAGTGTAAGGTCTAAAGTTTAGAAGCATTGCCTAGGGGTCTCTAATTATCTACTTATGACTGGACAAATTAAGTTTATGATATAATGGGTGGTACTACCAGAGGCATGGTTAAGTTAAGATTAATTAAGTTTCTGATATAATAGGTGGTACTACCAGGGGCAAGGTTAGGTTAAGATTTACTTTCAAATGTCCATGCTCATTATTAAGTCTCTATAAACCTTAGCTTATCCTAATTTACTAACTCTAACCTTACTTATTCTAAGATGTGAAATAATTCCTTAAATTGAAATTTGAGAAACAAGTAGTGTACAGATTTATAATAAAAACTACTTAATTTAGGGAAAGCTATATGTTATAGTGTTGTATTACTTCTTTAAGAAAAAGTATAATTATTGAATTAGAACCTAAGAAACATGAAGTGAAAAAAAGGAAATATAAAGATGTACCAATTGTTTATTGAGTATGTATGGATAACTAATTATTAGAGGGAAAAAGTAAGCTTTGCATATTATCGTTACACTAAGCAAGGGTAGCAACTTTTTTGTTATCATAAAGAAATTTCTTTTAGTGTCCAAAAACAATTATAAACCTACATAAACTCTAATAACCCTTTATCTTAATATAGTATGCCTAGAGTATATGCACTAAAGATCAATAAGTGAAATCTACATTCTAAATAGTTTGCACATTCATACTAGATCTATTACCCATTTAAAACATGCTAGACATAAGTAATTATTGAAGAGCTTTGCAATAACCCTCTCTACCACCTTAAAACCATGTATGATTTATTCCACTCTTGATACACTATTTAAATAAATTTTATCCCTTTTTAAACCATGTATAAAAACTTCCAAAATGATTACAAGCCTTACTTTACAATCATAGGATCCTTAAGCTTAATGCTCAACTTTGTCAACTTAATAACTTAATGTCATCTTCCATCTCCTTTGATTTAACTAGAAGGCCTATTCTTATCATTACTATTATTTGAGTTTTGCTAAACCTTTTAATCATTACTTCCTTAGTTCCAAACTCTAATTTCTAACAAATTTCTAGAATTCTATCTTCCTTCATTCTATTTTTTTTCTTTCATTTCCTAAATTGAAAATTTGAATTACAACATCTATGTGCCCAAGGCTTCAATTTGAGTTTTGGTTTTCATTTCCACTATAAAATTTTGATTTCCAAGAAGTATTTTCAAAATCCTCGTTGATGTTACTCCTAAGTGGATATTTTATTCATATCACTAATACCCATTCTTACTTAATGAATCTACATTTGATTTATTATTGTTTAATCTAGACATATCTTTATGTTTAGCCTATTTAGTGTAAATAAAATTGAAATCTCATTTACTTTTCTAAACCCTACTAGAGCCTATTTGGTTAAAATACCCAAATACTATTTTTTTAGAAACATTTTACCGCTTTACTGTGTTTTCGAAACTAAATACCAAAATACGCACCAGAACCCTTGAGGGCGCCACATGATATGGCATTTTTGGGACGCCAATTAGGCTGAAGGCGCCATGTTGAATGGCGCCTTCGTGATGGCTGGGAGGCGCCTTTCAACATGGCGCCTCCGTATTCAAAATTTTTTAAATTTTTTAGGAGGCGCCATTTGATCTGGCACCTCCTTCCCCATATATACCTGCAGCAGCCACAAAGAAACCTAGTTCGAAGCCTCGGAGCCTCTCTGCAACAGCCACTCTTCTCTTCTTTCTTACCCGCCATTATTAGCATTTTTCATATTTTCATTCAATCTTTATCCTTTGATACTTCTGTACATTTCATCTAGCAACATTTACTTCTTTAGAGCAGATCTGGTCTTCTTTCCTTACTCTTCATTGGTTAATATTTTTATAATTTTTATATTTATATAGTGGTAGGAAAATTTTTATTTTATGTTGATTATTATGATTTGTGATATGAAAAAATGATATGAAATTTAGGAAAAGCTGTAAAAATTTATATGATCTGTGATAGTTTTTTATTTATACTGATTAATTTTTTTATAATTTCTGTATGTATATTATAATTTTTATTAGTTATTATGAGAATATATTTTATAGTAGGAGAAGATTTTTTATTTTATGTTAATTATTATAATTTAGAATTTAGGAAAATTTTGTGCAAATTTATATGATCTGTAATAGTTTGTGATTTTTACTGATTAGTTTTTCTATAATTTGTGTATTTATATTATAATTTTTTTAGTTATTATAAGAATATATTTTACATTGGGGGAAAAATTGTTATTTTATGTTGATTATTATGATTAATGCTGTGAAGTTATGATATAGGATTTAAGAAAAAAATTGAAGAAATTTATATGATCTGTGATAGTTTGTAATTTTAAAAGAAGAACAAAGGAGATAAAGAAAAGTGTTTTAGAATAAAATTTACAATCTAGGTAAAAATTATATTTAGATATATTTAAAATATAAAATTTTTAAGGATATAGAATATGATAAAAATAAGATTATTTTTATTATATGTTCATTATTACGATGATATATTATCCTATTAATCATTTAGAGTAATATATGTCAAAATAAGTAAATATCAATTGAGGGTATATCAATATTTTTATATTAATTTTAGAGTAATACATGTCAGAACAAGTAAATATCAATTGAGGGTATTTTGTAAAAACTTGATATTTTATGCATTATTTCTATTTGTTTTATTTTTTATTGTACATTTTTGTTATTCTTTTTTGTTAACTCATGGTATTTAAACCATATACACTAATATTTTTTAACAGTAAGATATATTAATTTTTTGATTATAAATGTATTCTATATAAATTATATAATTATTTAATTAATTAATATATTATACAGTCAATTTTTTATTATTTTATATCGTATGTATTATTTATTTCTTATTTATTCTATTGTATTCTATTTATATCTACTCGTATTGTCTATAGTTTAAAACACCATCATTATTAATTAACATAAATATAATAAGTTATGATTTTTTAGCTTATTATAATATTTTAAATAAATTAAAGCTTTAATATACATTTTATTATTAAAAATAATTAATTTTATATTATATTTTTAAATAAAATACTTAGTAATTCAATTAAATTTTATTTATATAGATTTTTTAAAATTTTTGATGATAATAATGTTTGAATGTTATGTTTTAAATTTAAAATACATCAACTAAGACTTCTCCAAGGGTTTCGTAGTTCGTACATTAATTTTTCTTAATTTCATCTACTTTGTTTAATTTTTTTTCCTTTCTTTTTTCAATCATCCTATTAGAAGTTCAAATGCAATATAATGAATAATATAAATATAATACAATTTATTTTTTTGACGTCAAATTATTTTTAATAATAAAATAAATTATTTAATAAAATTAATTGATTACATATTTAATTTTTAACATTTATTACTTTACCTTTCACATAGCACTTCTCCTTTTTTAATCTATTTTGCTATAATTTTTTTTATTTTGACTTATATTATTTACGATTTAAATAATAAGATAATTACATAATATTGACATAATGTAACATTTTTAATTTTTATATAAAAATAATTTTAAAAAATTAATGTTATGAGAAGCGTTAATTGAAATAATTAATTATATACTCCAGTTCTAATAAAAGTATTTAAGAATAAAAATTAATAGACAAGAAAAAATTTATTAATATTTACCTGATAAAAAAATTCAAACACTATATTTAAAATTAAATATACGTCAATAAAATTTTATCTATGCTACTGTTTTTGTTCGTTTTATATATTGTCTTGCAAAGTATATTTAATTTAGCGTGATCTTTGCATAATTTTTGTAATGATACAATAATACGTAATAATTTTTACTTAGAGATTAAAGTTATTAAAATATCTAACAAATTTTTCTTTCATGCAGAGGCCTTTTTCTGTTTGCTTTTCCTAATACTTACCGATTAGTATTTTATAAATTTTGTGCTTATATTATAATTTTTATTAGTCATCATGAAAATATCTTTTATAGTACTACAAAAATTTGTTTAGACTATTATGATGTAAATAATATGAGTTTTTTATTTTATATTGATTATTATGATTTACGATGTGAAATTATGATGTGTGAAAAATTTGTAAAAATTTATATGTACTGTGATAGGTTGTGCTATTAAAAAAAATGAGATAAAGAAAGGTGTCGTAAAATAAGTTTTAGGATCTAGATGAAAGTTACATTTAGAGAAATTTTTTATGTGAAATTTTAATATACCATAAGAGAGGTAATAAAAAAATTTTTAGGATATGTGGATGTAACTAGAAGTTAGTGCATGTAAAAAAGAAAATGTAGCATACTGGAAAAGTTAATCTATTTAATTAGTATAAGTTGTGCTGAATAAACAAAAAAATGACAAACTATGAATGAGTGTAGAAGTAGCTTAAAAATTTGATTTTTATACTCAGGATCAGGGATCAGGGATAAGTCCTGCATTTGATTTTTATACTCAGGATCAGGGATCAGCACTTGCTGGCATGATGACAGATGACTCAGAGCTTGTAGATAGAGGTGGAGGTGGAGGCAGAGCGGGAGCCAGGGGCAGAGGAGCCACAGACACTGGAGATGTGACTCCCGAGCCTGCACAGAGGGTTAGTAGATATGACCGTCACATTACCAATCCTAGATGTGAAACTGGACATCACTTATGTAGACATTAACTTTCTTTTTCATGTTTATTATATATTTATACACATCTATCTTACTACTTTATTACCAAACATCAACATTTAGGATGATTTTCATTATTACGACATTTTTATTTTCTTACGTAGGTACTAATATCCATTTTAATTACCAATTCTTACAACAAATACACAATCAATTCAATTCTCATATAATGCATTAGATTAAAGCAATTTTTTCTAATAACATCCTTCTAACTAGAATTTTATTCTCTTCTCTGATATTTTATTTTCATAACTTTAATTATTATAAATTATTAACAAACATAAACTAATTACAATTTTTTTAAAACAGTGTGTGTCTATTTCTTTCTAACGATAAAGATTATTTCATGTTCCACATCTCGTTGGGCAAAAGTATCGATTTGCTATGTTTTTAGAAACTATTTTTCGTTTTACCATTCTTTTGAAATATTTTATCAAAATACGCACCGCGGCGGCGGAGAGACGCCAAACCAAATGGCGCCTCTGAGAGCGGTCCAGCCACATCTCCCAAATTTTAAGTTAATATATAAATAATAGAAAATAATATACTTTAAAATAATTAGAATATTTAGTTTTTTTCTAAAAGTAATGATAATGACATCTCCTAAATTTAATAACTAACATTATTAATTTTTATTTTCACAATTGTTATAATTATCTATTCTCTTATTTATTTACCATGTTAAAATACATAAATAATATTAAAATAAATTAATAAATTTTCTCTTCATAATTTGAAATATATAATTATTTTTTAATTTAATTTTTTGTCATTATTTATTTTAATATTATTAGTGAAGAAAGGAATAAATAGTTATAATAAATATAAAAAAATTAATAATATTAATTATAATATTTGAAGGATAAATAACCATCATCCTTGTAAATGACATTAAATACTATGTTTATTCAATATGTTATGAGTTGAGTCCACCAAATATATTATTGGAATAAATACAAAAAAAAGAAACATATCTATTTCGTTATATTTTTTTTTATTTTTAACAATCTTTAACTTCGTATATAAAGAATATTATTGAATAATTCAATAAATTTGCTTATGTGTAATAACGTATTAAATAATTACTTGTAATAATATAATTCCGAACGGTGGAAGTTTATAACTCCGAAAAATGATAAATATTAAGTATCATTGGATCAAATTTTGAGAGACATTAATATAAATTACGTAATTTTTCTTTATTGATCCTATATTTTATTTTAATAATATTCAATTATTTATTAAATATTTATTACTTTTATTAAATATATTATTACATTAACTACTTTCTTATTTAATTCCTATAATAAATTTATGTATTAAATATCAAAGTGGAGTTAACATATTTTTTTATGACATAAAAAATAATTATGAAATAAGTAATTTATTTTTTAAAATTTATTTTGAGTTACAATCACATATTATTTATTTTTAAAATTTTTATTTTGAAATGGCACAAAAATAGCAAGGTGGGGGCGTCACTTTGAAAGGCGCCCTCAAGACACTAGAGGCGCCACCTTAGATGGCGCCTTCGCCATGGTGTTATGCCCGTGAACGCCATCCAATTTGGCGCCTCCCCCTTCCGTGCATATTTTGGTAATATATTTGTGAAGAACGGTAAAACGGAAATAAGTTTACGAAAAAACATTAATATGGTATTTTTGCCGCCTATTTAGCTATTGAACTTTTTCTTGGTTGCAAAGTCATAGTGGTAATCCAAAAGCTTTTGCTCTTCTATCTAAATGGTTGGATTCAATTTGTGCCATTGGTTTTTATTTTTTTCACTTATTAATTTGTTTTTTTATCCACAATACTCCTAGTTGTAGGTTAAATATACATATATCCAATTACCTTTTTCCTTTTTACTAACCATTTGATTGATTAGGGTCCACATCAGTCTCATTGTTCAATGTTGCATTTCAAAAGAGATTCCAATTTGAAGTATTATTAACCTCCCAAGTTATATCTTTTTCACTTTTACTTAAATCATTATCCTAATTATGTTAAAATTTAATGAAAATAAATTCTTATTGAATTATGTAACTTGGTGCGATATTACATGCAAATATAAAATTATAACAATATTTAAAGTGCCTATCGCATCCATACTAGTGATGAATATCAAATATGTCATAATCTACTCCAAATATGTTCGCATCCATTGTAACTCATTAAATGATCAACAGGAATAGCTCTTCTTATGAACTTTAAGTATTAAAATATTTTAGGGAGAAATAAGTATCTAACACTGATGGGGTATGATTAGATTAAAGGTTTAGGAATAGTAACCCTTATTTATAATATGTAATCAAAAGTGGGTCAATTTATCATCAAAAATCAACCATTACTATATTCATGGATTAGAGTGCCATTTGAACTTAACTGGATTATCACTTTAATTTAGGTCAAACTTTTTTATATTTTATTTAAATTACTGAACTTAAAGTTTAGAATAAAATTTAGTTTGACAATCTCCTACTTGAATCATATAATTCAATAACAATGTCCATTTCAATAAATGCAAAATAAACTATAACATCTTTATACTCATAGGTTTAAGTTGATATCATAAATGTCTAGTAGTGTATAATAAAAATATTTGATAAAGATATCAACAAAATACACACTATACACCCATATCTTGCTAGTCAAATACAA
Source organism: Sindora glabra (assembly GCA_020226215.1). NCBI lineage: Eukaryota > Viridiplantae > Streptophyta > Magnoliopsida > Fabales > Fabaceae > Sindora > Sindora glabra. The sequence goes on from CM035225.1 coordinate 25,684,051, forward strand.
TATTAGATAGGGATATAAAGAAAATTGTGTTTAATAAAATTTTCATAATAACAAAATGTGATAAAATATAATTCTCTACACAAAAGGTCAAAGCATCTGCCTAAGATGTCAAATGAGAATCATTATTCTCAACATAATATTGAAACAAAGTCTAAATACCTTTATCAATATGCCATAACAAAAATGTGCATAGTATATGACAAAATATGAATATTTCATTTATATATGTCTTAAGATAAATAATTTATATCATAGTACTCTTACTAACTTAAAACATTAAAAGACATAGCCAAACTCATATTAATTACATAATTATGATATATTCTTAATGCTAAGCCTTTGCTAAGTGGATCTATAAGTATATAATCCATGAAAATATATTTAATACATGTAATATGATTATGTACCTTCTCTAGCATAAACTGGTACATTACATCTAAATGCTTCATACTGGTAGAATTTATGTCGTTTCAAGAGAAGTTCACAAAAGCAACATTATCACAATAAAAGGTTAAGGCCTTAAAATGCTCTTTATAATCTTAATAGCTATAAGATCCTTTAACCACATAATAACATAAAAAGCTTCATAACATATGACATACTTTACTTCTATAGTAGATGTTATTGTAAGAGACTACTTAACATATTTTCATGACATAATTTTTCTTACTATCATGAAGATGTAACTAGATATCAATTTATAATTAGCTAGACAATTAGAAAGATCCAAGTCTAAATAGCCTATAACTATATCATCTCTTGATCTCTTATAGTGTCATAACCCACTTTTCATCGTGACTGTTTGATATGTTTCCACAAGTCTTAATAATTTTTTTACTCTTTTTACCTAATAGAAGTTTCTAAATTCCAGAGGAACTTTAAATTTTATTTTAAACTTTTTTTCTTACACAAAACATGACAATTATTAGTTCAGTTACAACATTATTTTAAATATTAATCCTAATTCAAGACAATCCCAACTGTCAAATCTTCTGGTAAGACAGTCTTGATTCTCTATGAATATTACAAAGTTTAGATCAAAATCCTAAAAATATTGAAATAAAATAGAGTGAGTTTCAAGAACTCAATGAACATATATCTACCAATATCTAGCTAAACATTCGTAAGTTAAACATGTATTAAATTAAAATATTAACAAACTCATATTTTTCTGAACTTCTAAAATGGATAAGACTATGCTCGTAATGGGAGTTCTCTTGCATATAACTCGATATTATAAATTACTCATTTCGGATAGATATCACAGTCCTATATAGCCATTAAGGCTAAACACAAATAATTCATCTCATTTATATTAAGCCATTGCAAACATGTCAAACAAAGACATCTATCCATAAGTAAAAATTCCAATATCATAAAATATCATGTAATAACTACAGTAACCATACATGTAGCCACTATCTCATTTCAATGTCATTTCTATGTTTTTCAACTATTCACCAAAAATTTAGCATCCAGTTCTCACATCAATTCTATATCCTTCATAATTATTTGCTAGAAATCCTCCGCCTAGTTTCCACACCATTTACAATTTCCAATACCTCATAAAGCTCAACCCACAACATAGTCATTTTACTAGAATTTCACTCTATTTGCATCATCAAATCGAGTACAAGCCCACATAGACAATTAACTAACAATCACAGGCTATCAAAACATATAACATAATTATTGGAATCCTTTCACAATTATTCAATCAATGATTATTAATGATATAACTATACTTTCGATGCGCACTTTAATCAACTATCATCTATCAACAACTAATTACTCTTTTATTACGAAACTAATTTCATATAATAAGAATGAAGTCTATATTGCCAATAAGAATAATATCATCAATTCAACTTATATTAAAATAAAATTAATGGTGAGATATATACTCACCTGAGGATGCTCTACCACTTTTGGAAGACCAAAGTATCTATACCTATTTCCTCTCCATCCTCTGGTACCCTATTTTCATATAAGCCCAATGCCCCAATCGAATCTTGGTTTAGAGTGCAAAACCTATCCAGCATTCCCACTCAGTAACCATTCTGCTTTGTGATGGTTAGGTACTTGGTGGTAGCAATTCTCATCCATTCTGAAGGTGACAACACAAGCAAATCATCGCTCCCCCTTAGCAAAATAGTGCGTGCAGCAAAGATACCCTCATAGCAGGGGAGCTATAGCTAGAGAAGAAACGAAGGGAAAGAAGGAACTCCCTGTTTGTTGTTTAGCTTCAACCCGTAATCTGCAGCTTACAAGTGATTCACAATTACGCAGCCAACTACAAAAGGATGGAGGCACGATAGTAAGGATGATAGGGAGTTGGTGCCCAAAATAGTGCTTTTTACACCGAAAACAGAACATAACAGTAGCTATAATAACTTAACGCGTGCTACTTTTATTGCTAACCCGCGTTGCTATGTGGAAGGCATAGCACATGGTCCCTTCCCGCATGATTTCAATCTAAGCTTCAGCTAATAACAGCTTCATCCACTAACAGTGAGCTCAGCTAGAGTTGGTTTCGATGAAAGAAGAAAGCACTCACAGAAAAAAGAAGAAGCATGGAAGAGGACCATCCGGAGAAGCTTCCAATGTCTTCCGCCCAGCTCACTTCTGCTTACAATTTGCCATGGGAAGAACAGAACCCAACACCTAAGGACATTCTTCATGTCCAGTAGCTGTTGATTAAGAGGAGTAAAAATTTAAGAGAAGAGCAACCAGACGCGCAATGGTACCAATAACTGAAGAAATACGATGGTAGCAACGGTTTAGAATAGCAGCTTTGTTTACAACTTAATGGAGAAAGAAGGTAGCAAACAGGCAGGGAAGAGGCAGTGAGACCAGAAAAGAAAGTTTAAAGAGACCAAGAGAGAGAAGAGAGGATAGATAAGTCCCAAAATCAGATAGAGATACTAACTTAAAATTAAGCTGAAGTTGGTAGGAAGCTGCTGTACCGGTTAGGAAAAAGGCAAAAGGTAGTGTGTGTGTCGTGAAGTGCAAGAGAAGAAACTGCTAAAATTTTACAAGAAAAATAGGAGAGAGAGAGAGTTGCGTACGAGAATAAGAATAAAGGGCCAGAAAAATGTAGTACAAAAGTTGAGCTAATGTGCTGAGGTGTATCGTGAAAACAGAAAAAAATTAAAGAGAAAAGCTACTGTACGAGCTAAGATGGCAGTAGAAATAATCAAGGAAGAGAGCAAAAACTGGGGCTAGCCAAGAGAGAGGGAAGGCGGTGGGAAACTATTGGAAGGAGAGAGAAAAGTCAATAAAGATAAAAGAAAAGGGCAATTTTTGCTAGATTAGTGCACCGCCTCTTTCATTTTTTTTTATAAGAAGTTTATAGTAAATTTTAAATCTTTTTAAAATTTAAAAACTTCTATTAGATAGAAAGAGTGAAAAATAATTAAGATTTATGAAAATCAATAACGGGATTCACACCAATCACGATTAAAAGTGGGTCGTGACATGTAAGTTAGCATATAATTATTTATACCCTACAAGTACCTCATAACTCTTTTAGTAGAAATTTAATGTCTCTTATTAGAATTTCTTTTAGTAGAAATTTAATGTCTCTTATTAGAATTACTTAAGTACCTCCCTAATATATCAATAACATAGGCTATATCAAGATATGTACATATTGGATCATATATTAAGTTATCTATAACTAACATACATGGGACATTTTTCATTTTCTCTTTTTCAATATCATTTTGTGAATACTAAGACTTTAAGAAAATCTCACCTTTTGAAATGGGTATTAAAACTTAAGAGCATATAAACATGTTAAACCTTTTCAATATATATCTGCTAAAACAAATCAAGTAAATCTTAGGATCTATTATGATAAATCTCTATGCTTAAAACATATGAGACATTCCTAAGATCTTTCATGTAAAAGTGCTTTGATGACATGTGCTTTGCCTTAGCTAGCAATTTGTCATTATTGTTTATAAGAAGAGTGTCATTTACATATAATACCAATATAACAAAATTGCTCATATTCATCAATATATAAATACATGGATTTATAACATTCTGCCTGAACTTAGGAGACATCACTACCTTATCAAATTTAAGGTACCATTGTTTAGATGCTTATTTTAAGTCATATATAAACTATGAACCTTTTAAGTTTACACATAAGGTGCTTTTTTCCCCTCTTTTAGAAATCATTTAGCTAGTTCATATAAGTAGTCTTCAAAAATCATCATTTAAGAAGGTTATCTTTACATTCATTTAATGCAACTCCAAATCAAAATGAGTCACCAACACCATGATAACTTAAAATGAATCTTTAGTTGAAACTGAAAAGAATGTTTTGCTATAATCTATACTTTCCTTCTAAGTGTAGCCTTTGGCGACCAATTTAGCTTTATATCTCTCAATTTTAGCTTGAGCATCCTTTTTAATCTTGAAAACCTATTCACATTCAACTAGCTTGTAACCTATATGCAACTTGACAAGTTCCCACACTTGATTCTTGTGCATTTAATCAATTCATCCTTCATAGCATTTAACCACTTAAAATAGTTTGAATTAGGTACTACTTATGAAAATGTTGCAAGATCATTGTTATCATCAATTTCATACTCATGTTCTTACAAATATACCAAATAATTATTACGGATTACCATTCTACAAACTCTATAAGATCTTCTTAAAGGAATCGTTTCATTTATCTCATTTGGTTTTGCATCTTTTGTCATCAGTTATGTTAGATCATTTAATGGAATAATAAAAGATAAATCTCTTAATACTGGTGCCACTAGGACAATTGTGTTATCTTCACTAAGATTTATGATGTGCTACATTTGGCTTCCACTGTCCAACTTATCCTAAAAAAAAATTCAATATAATTCAATTACTCTAGTCATGTGAGTCAAACAGTAAAACCTACTATCTCTTAAGCTATAATAGTACCCAATAAAGTATTCATGAATTATCTCTGAACTAAGCTTATTTATATATAAAATATATGATTGTACTTCAACTTTACAACCTTAAACTTAAAAATGCCTTAAACTAAGCTTTTTATGACACAATAACTTGTAAGAGATTTTAGGCATTGACTTACTAGGAAATTGATTTAAAAGATAGGTTATTGTTTTTAATGCATCAACCCATAAAAATTCTGATAGCAAAGTACGGATTAACATGCACCTCACTCTGTCCATGAGAGTTCAATTAATTCTTTCCATAATTCTGCTCTTGTCCGATATCCTAAGTAGGTATAACTTGCTTTAATCCCATACTCTTGTAGGTATCTTGCAAAAAGGCTAAAAATTTTGCATGTTTTATCATATCTACTATAATACTCACCATTTTTGTCAAAATTGATTTATTTTATCTATTTCTATGATTTTAGCTTAATTCCAGTGATTCTGACTTTTTGTTCAGTAGCTTCACCTAATTATATTTAGAGTAATTATCAATGAAAATGATGAATTACTTGTGGCCTCCTATAGCACCTAGTGTTATAGGTCCACTAATGTTAATATAAATTAATTTGAGAATTCTTTTTTTTTCTATTTTCCTTCCTTTTTCTAGCTTTAGCAAAAAGTTTACCCTTGATGCAGTTTATGCAAGTTCCATAGTTTAAGAAATTTAGGTCATGTAATACTTCCTCTTTTACAAGTCTTTATATTCTTTCTTGAGAAACATGCTTTAACCACCTATGCCAAAACATTAAAGACTTTTCATTGATTCTACTTCTTTTTCTTATTAGTAATAAAATTTATCAAATTCATAGAACTAAGATCTAGGTCAACTCCATACAATCCATCATATAAAGAACCAATACCCATAATAGAAATGTAACCTTTCTATTACTAAAATGACAAGAATATCTAATAAAATCCAAAGCTATAATAGAAATTAAATCCCTTCCTATAGAATGCACATAAGCAACATTATTTTTAATAACTCATACTCAGACTTCAAATTCAACTTCACTAATATAATATGCTCCATTTCTACTTTGTCTCCATTTTCTAATTACATAATCAACTCTCCCTCACTTGGCTTCCTCACCTAAAAACAAGTTATTACAAGTTATGACATAAATGGATTCATTAGTGTCTAACTATTGAGTGTTTGATGACATATCAACAATATTTTACCTAAAATATATCAAAGCTATATAAGTGCCTTTCTTTTTCTTCTTGACCTACTTCTTATACTTAAAGCAATTTAATTTCTTGTTCCTATACTTCTTATAGAATTAGTAATTACCTTTGAACTAGGCTTTTTTATGTTTAAAGCATTATCCACTAGTTTGACCTTTTTACCTTCTATGGTTATTGATAAGTGCACAAATACACCTAAATTCTATGTGTTTTATCACTCATTTACTTAGTATTTTGTGCAAAATTGATTGAAAAAGATACTTAGATGCTCTATATCTTGTTTTCAGGCCATGAAATGAAACATATGAGCATTAGAAAAGAATTCAGAGGCAAAACCATTCAAATCATGAAGCATTGAAGCAAGATTGTCTACTCAGTAAAGAACACGGGGTAATGGTAACCCCGTGTTCAAGGCCGTGTTCCATTCTGGATGGCTTCGTGACTTCACTGGGATACTCAGAGAAGAACACGGGTGTGAACACGGGACGTGTCACACCCCGTGTATATTACTGCCATTTGCTTCTGAAGAACACGGAGGGTGTCACACCCCGTGTAGTATGCTGATCAGTCTTCGCTGAGAAACACGGGGTAGAACACGTGCCGTGTACTACCCCGTGTACATTGCTGCTTGACAATTCGTAGAAGAACACGGGGCGTGTCACACAATGTGTTCCTTGCTGCTCAAACTTTCGCTGAGAAACACGGGGTACAACACGGGCCGTGTTAGACCCCGTGTACATCAAAAATATAAGTTTCGCGCGAAATCCTGGAGAGAGGAAGATCACGGAGAGAAAGCTAGGAATTAAGAGGAAAAACTGCTAGGAGAAGCCCGAGGGGAGACCAAAGGCGCCTTCTAACACGGATCCAAGCAAGAAATTGAAGAATCAAGCAAGAAATTTGTAGATCTTCATGGATTGTTTGGCTTCCTCCTCTGTTTTCTTGTTTTCTTCTGATCTTATGATGTTCTCACACTAAACCTCTGTACTTAGCTTAGGTGAACTTGTTCATGGAGTTATGGAACTGAATTTTATATAATCTAGCTTGATTTACTATTAAATTATGATTTGATCTTGCTGATTTGTTTTGAACAAGCCAATATATCTGGAATATTGGATTTGTGTCTTGGATTAGTTGATTCTAGGTTGAAATGACCAGTCAATTAATTGGATCTTGCATGATCATTGGGAATATCAATTAGACTTAGGAATTAAGCTGATTGAATTCTTTTGCACAGGATGAAATGTCCAAGAATGGATTCTGAACAGAGTTAATGCAACCTTGATTAGTGGTTACTAGAGTAATTCTGGACACTTAATCTCTTGGTTAGTAGCTAGTAGCCTTGCAATGAGGTATAGCTTAATTTTGGTGATCCAGCAATCATAATTAACAGTAAACCAAGTTAGAGAGTTATATTCATTCCATAATGAAATGTACAAGAGATCCTTAAGCTAAGTACACTTTTACTCTACTGAATCAAACCTTATTTTGACAAGTTAATCTCTGTTTTTGCACTTTAATCTTGAATTCCACTATCAATTGATCTGCCTAGATAATTTTGCTTGAGATTTAGTTAGTACTCAACCTACAATCCCTATGGAGAACGATAATCTTTTATATTATAACTAGACTTAACCGTGCACTTGCGAATTTTAGAGGTCAAGTTTTTGGCGCCGTTGCCGGGGATTGTTTCTAGTTGATATTAACAGCAAATTTTAAGTAAATTAGACTAGGCAATTCTTTTTCCTTAACTTCATAATTCATCTTGTTTTAATTTTTCTTACTTTTACAGCATCTCTTTCTCACCTTGTTCTGTTTTAGTGTTACTAAATCCTTCTGCCGACCATCTTTTATATGCGACGGAGAAGTCTTGACGGAATTCTTGACTTGGATCCGGAAATTGAAAGAACACTGCATAGGAGAAGGAGGGAACACAAGTCAGTTCACTTTCAAGAGGAAATCTGCATTGAACCAGCAACTGCACACATGGATAATAGATCACTCAGAGAGTTTGCCACACCCGATGCCACTGGTCTTCAATCTAGCATAAGGAGGCCTGCTGTGGAGGCCAATAACTTTGAATTGAAGCCAGCTTTGCTGTCTATGGTGCAGCAAAATCAATTTGGTGGATTGCCAATGGAGGATCCTAACCTCCACATCCAGATTTTCCTGGAATATTGTGACACAATAAAGATTAATGGGGTACAAGCTGACGCCATCAAGCTTAGGCTTTTCCCATTCTCTTTGAGGGATAGAGCAAGAGCTTGGTTGCACTCCTTACCAGCTGGGTCAATTACAACATGGGAAGAGCTGCTGAGGGCTTTCCTATCAAAATACTTTCCTCCAAGCAAGACAGCCCAATTGAGGAATGAGATCACTACCTTTTCCCAAAGAGAAGGAGAATCCCTTTTTGATGCTTGGGACAGATTTAAAGTGCTATTAAGGCTATGTCCACACCATGGATTGGAAAAATGGCTTGTTCTCCACACCTTCTACAATGGTTTGAATTACAACACTAGACTCACTGTAGATGCCGCTGCTGGAGGAGCCTTAATGAATAAAAGGCTGGATGAAGCCTATGAGTTGATTGAAAATATGGCCTTGAATCACTATCAATGGTCCAATGAGAGAGGACCTTCAAGGAAACCAGCAGGGAAGTATGAATTAGATGCCTTTAGTCATTTATCTGCTAAAGTAGATGCATTAGGAAATTTAGGTAGCAAGGTAGATGCTCTAATGGCTAAATTTGATAAATTTCATGTTAACAGTGTGAATACAACAGGTGCTACTGATAATTCCTGTGAGATTTGTGGTGTTACAGGGCATGTTGCAGCTGAATGCACCTTGGGCCAAGACTTTACTGAGCAAATGAATTATGTGAATAATAGTGGGTTTGGACAGAGAAATTCCAATGAGCCATTTGGAAATACTTATAATCCATCATGGAGGAATCATCCAAACTTCTCCTACAAGCCTACCCAGCCATATCACACACAAAACACCACCAATAGACCACCACCACTTGGTTTCCAAGGTCAAAGATCATACAACCCACCTGCCCAACAATCTTCTACTGCCAAATTAGAAGGCCTCTTGGAGAAATTTCTTATTTCTCAAGAGAAGACCAATGAGGAATTTAGATAACATGGAAGACACATGGAAGATTCAATCAGACAACTGTCTTCTAAGGTGGATACCTTGGCCACTCATGGAAAGATGCTGGAAACTCAAATTGCCCAGCAAGCCTCCGCATCTTCTTCAAGAGCTTTTGGCCAACTCCCTACCCAACCAGAATCAAATCCAAGGGAGCATTGCAAGGCAGTAACTCTTAGGAGTGGAAGATTATTGAATGATCCTATTGCCACTCAAGAAAGTGAAAAAGAGATAAGTGTGGGGGAGAAGCAAATGGAAGGCAACAAGGCCTCAAATACCACTGATACTGTAGAGAATGAAGGGGAACTACCAGAAAAATCCAAATATATCCCTCCGGAGCCTTACAAATCGCCTATCCCTTATCCTCAAAGATTAGCCAAGGCTAAACTGGATAAGCAGTTTGGAAAGTTCTTGGAGGTGCTGAAAAAGCTATACATCAATATCCCCTTCACAGATGCACTCTCACAAATGCCTTCATATGCTAAATTTTTGAAGGACATTCTCTCCAACAAGAGGAAGTTAGAGGAGCATGAAACTGTGGCTTTGACTGAGGAGTGTAGTGCCATCATTCAAAATAAGCTACCTCCTAAGCTAAAGGATCCCGGAGGCTTCTCTATACCTTGTGTTATAGGAAATGTCCCTATTGATCGGGCATTGTGTGACTTAGGAGCGAGTGTGAGTCTTATGCCACTGACAGTTGCCAAGAGATTGAACATTGAGGAGATGAAGCCTATTACGGTTTCACTTCAATTAGCCGACCGGTCAGTCAAATATCCAGTAGGTATTCTTGAAGATATACCTATTAAAGTTGGTAAGTTTTTCATACCAGTAGACTTTGTTGTTCTAGAGATGGAGGAGGATGCTCAAATCCCTATTATCTTAGGTAGACCATTTCTTGCTACTGCTGGAGCTTTAATTGATGTTAAAAATGGTAGACTATCATTATCTGTTGGGGATGAGAAGGTTGAATTTAATTTGAATGAATCTATCAAATTACCTGTTTGTGAAGACTTCATATGCAGGGTAGATGTGCTGGATAAAGCTGTCAAGGAAAACCTTCTAAAGGAGAGCATCCAAGATCCTCTAGAAGCATGCCTGGTTACAAAAGAGGTGGTTGAAACTGAAGAAACTGCTGCATATCCCTTCCCTGAAGCAGCAATTGAAACATTGGAGGTGGAGTCCAGCAAAACCACCACTGAAGAAGACACACCACCTAAGGTAGAGTTGAAACCTCTCCCATCTTCTCTAAGGTATGAATTTCTAGGACCCCATTCTACTTATCCTGTTATAGTCAATGCCAATCTAACTGCTTTGGAAACAGAAAAATTACTTAGGCAGCTTAGATCTCATAGGAAAGCTTTGGGGTATTCCATTTCTGATTTAAAGGGGATTAGTCCTTCTATATGCATGCATAAGATATTGTTGGAGGATGACAGTAAATCCTCCATTGAACACCAAAGAAGGCTGAATCCTAATATGAAAGAAGTTGTGAAGAAAGAAATAATGAAACTGTTAGATACAGGGGTAATTTACCCAATTTCCGATAGCCAATGGGTTAGCCCGGTTCATGTTGTGCCTAAGAAAGGGGGGCTAACTGTAGTGAAAAATGAAAACAATGAGCTAATTCCCACTAGGACTGTCACGGGTTGGAGAATGTGTATTGATTATACGAAATTGAATAAGACAACCCTGGAAAGATCACTTCCCTCTTCCCTTCATTGATCAAACTCTAGAAAGGTTAGCTAAGCATTCACATTTCTGTTATTTGGATGGCTATTCTGGTTTCTTTCAAATCCCTATCCATCTAAATGATCAGGAAAAGACCACATTTACTTGTCCTTATGGCACATTTGCATATAGAAAAATGCCTTTTGGTCTGTGCAATGCTCCAGCTACTTTCCAGCGTTGTATGATGGCAATCTTTTCTGATTTCATTGAAAATATCATGGAAGTCTTTATGGATGACTTTTTTGTGTATGGCACTTCCTTTGATAACTGTTTAACCAATTTATCTCAAGTGTTGCAGAGATGTGAGGAGGTAAATCTGGTTCTCAACTGGGAGAAATGCCATTTTATGGTAAAAGAAGGGATTGTTCTTGGCCATCAAGTATCTGAACATGGCATTGAAGTAGACAAAGCCAAAGTGGACATCATAGAGAAATTGCCTCCCCCAAATTCTGTCAAGGGAGTAAGGAGTTTTCTAGGACACGCCGGCTTCTACCGACGTTTCATTAAAGATTTCTCTAAAATAGCTAAACCTTTGACTAACTTGCTAGCTAAAGATGTTCCTTTTGATTTTGATCAAAATTGTTTGGATGCCTTCTGCAGGTTAAAGCAAGCCTTAATTTCTGCCCCTATCATGCAAGCACCGGATTGGAACCTGCCATTTGAGGTGATGTGCGATGCTAGTGATTATGCAATAGGAGCTGTGCTTGGCCAAAGAAGGGACAGAAAGGTTCATGCAATTTATTATGCAAGCAAGACTCTTGATGAAGCCCAATTGAATTATGCCACAACCGAAAAGGAGCTTCTTGCAGTGGTATATGCAGTTGACAAGTTCAGATCTTACTTGGTGGACTCTAAAGTGATTGTTTTCACAGATCATGTAGCCATTCGGTACCTTCTAAGCAAGAAGGAAGCTAAACCTCGTCTCATCAGATGGATTCTTTTGTTGCAAGAATTCGATCTGGAAATTCGAGATAAGAAGGGTACTGAGAATGTTGTGGCTGATCATCTCTCTAGGCTGAAGCAAGAATTAGGAGATGAGGAAGACAAGGATATACCAATCAATGATGCCCTTCCTGATGATTATTTGTTGGCTGTCTCTTCTTCCGACATCCCTTGGTTTGCCGATTATGTGAACTACATTGTGAGTGGAGTTCTACCTCCGGATGCGGGATATCAAAAGAAGAAGAAGTTTCTAGCTAAAGCAAAACATTACTTTTGGGATGAGCCTCTTCTCTTTAGGAGATGTGCTAATGGGCTATTTAGAAGATATGTGCTAAAGGAGGAAATTGCAAGTATCTTGTTCCACTGTCATTCCTCTCCATATGGAGGACATTTTAGTGCTTCAAGAACTGCTGCCAAGATTGCTCAAGCAGGATTTTATTGGCCGACTCTTTTCAGAGATGTTCATCATTATGTCACTTCTTGTGATCAATGCCAAAGGGTTGGCAGCATATCAAAGAGACATGAGATGCCCTTGAATAACATTCTTGAGGTTGAAATCTTTAATGTTTGGGGAATTGACTTCATGGGACCATTCCCACCTTCTTGTAGCAACAGATTTATACTAGTGGCAGTTGACTATGTCTCCAAATGGGTGGAGGCAATTGCAACTCGGACTTGTGATGCCAAGGCTGTGGTTCGCTTCTTGAAGAAGGTGTTATTTCCTAGATTTGGCATACCAAGAGCTGTCATTAGTGATGGAGGATCTCATTTTATTGCCCATCAATTTCAATCACTCTTGAAGGGGTATGGAGTAACCCATAAGATCTCTACTCCATATCACCCCCAAACCAGTGGGCAAGTTGAGCTTTCCAACAGAGAAATTAAGTCCATCTTGGAGAAGACAATGTCTAGATCAAGGAAGAATTGGGCACTTAAGCTGGATGATGCTTTGTGGGCCTATAGAACTGCCTTTAAAACTCTAATTGGAATGGCACCATTTAGGCTCATCTATGGGAAGAACTGTCACTTACCAGTGGAAGTTGAACACAAGGCATATTGGGCAATCAAGTTGCTCAATTTTGACTTACAATCTGCTGGAGAGAAGAGAAAGTTCCAACTTCTTGAGCTTGAAGAATATGCCAGATGATGACACAGCTCCTCATGTTGGTCCTTCTTCTTCCACCGGGAGCAGAGTTCCACATGAGGCATACTTCAGAGACATCCTTTCTGGCCAGCAGCAGATCTTGGCGGAGCTCCGTCTGGTATCCAAGCGTCAGACGCGGATTGAGGGACTCTATGATGACTTGGACAGGCGCTCCAGGCATATAGAGGGCATGGTGGAACCTCTGTTCCACCTATTCCACTCTTCTTCCCCTGCTGACCCGGATCCCCCTACCCAGTAGTTTAGTTTGATTACTACATTATTGATTAGCTATTCTGTTTTTCTTTTTACTTATTCTTCATATCTATCCCCATTTATCTGGTCTGTATATATATTGACTTTGCACTTGTTTTACTCTTTATTATATTGCTTTCTTCTCTTTTATTTTCTTGCACTTTTGATGTTAAATTTCTATAAATACTAACAGCATTTCTTTTCTAGTATTTTATCTGCTTTCTTTTAGAGTACCGGTTCTCTTTCTCTCCCACCTCGTCTCTCCTTCTGGATCTCCCTGCGATATATTGGACAGCCATCATCCGCATGTCAGGGAAGTTTCAGTTCCCCATATGTTTTCTATCTCTTTTCCCATTTACTCTTGTGCACATTGAGGACAATGTCCAATTTTAAGTGTGGGGGAGCTGTGCTTGCAATGTTCTGCACTTGAACTTGTTTGATTGACTGAGAGAATTTTGAGTACTGAAATTCGCTCCAATTTCAATAATATATATATAAAAAAAAATTTGTAAGACAATTCATTGAATAAAGAGATTGATTCATGCCCTGCTTCCTAAATGAATATTTTGCAACTTGATAAGGAAAATCTAAAGCTTGAAGCTAAGAGAAATGAGCATGATTAACCCTTGTGAGATTTGAGCCTTTTGAGCTATTTACTCATTACAAATTAAAGCTCATTTCTTTTCTTCTTGAGGGATTATGTCATCACTCTTGTCTTTGTACTCTAGAACTTGCATTTTCTCTTTTTGAGGCTACATTTTATGTGCTTTGCATGTCAAAAATGATGAGGCCATGTTTCTTTACCCTTCTTTTTACTTGTTTGGCTTATTTGAATCCTTTTCTTTAATTTTCCCTAAAACTTTTCCCCTAGTTAGCCACTTTGAGCTTTAGACCTTCATTTCTAGCCTAGCCATACCATATACACCCCAAGCCACTGCCCAAGGTGAACTTGAACCTTAGAGTTTGAGGGAGCTTAGACACATTATATGAGTTTGGCTATTTTAGAGGTCCTTACTTAGTGCTGCTAGTTGGATAAGTTTTGGTTGTTTAAAAAAAAAAAAGAGAATCAAAATCAAATAAATAAATAAATAAATAAATAAATAAAAAACAACAAAAACAAAAACAAAACACCATAAAAAGATGGTGTCAAATAAATAATTTGGGAAGAAGAAAAGGGAAGAAAAGCTTGTTGGGAATAAATAAAAAAAAAAGAGAAGAAGAAGAAAATGTGTTGTGTTTGTTGAATTATCTGTATATATAAAAAAAAATGAAATGAAAAAAATGATCATGAAAATCAAAAGGAGAAGAAATGAGGTTGAAGCAAGGGTTGATGCAAGGAATTATGTTAAGCTGAGTATTGGAACTTGACAATGGTCAAATTCATGACCATTGTGTCTTTTTCCTTCAAACTCAGGGGTTCAATCACTTCTCACCCTTTGTTGTTCCTATCCCCTATCCTCACCTTTTTCCCTAATAAAGTCCTCTGATTTGCATGCAATTTACATTATAGTAGTGGAGATTAGAGTTTGTGCAAGCATATAGTAGCATTAAGCCATGAGATGATTGACTTGAGAGTAAACACAAGCCTTGTTTTGAGAGTGAGAGTAAACACTTTACCTGTGAGGCTTTTCTCTTTTGCTTCTATGCTAAAGATTTACTTGTTTAGTTGCTTTATTTTCATTGAGTTGCTTGGCATGACTTGATCCTAATCTTTGATTTGTTGAATGATTGCATGATATAAAAAAAAACTGTTAAAAAAAAAAAGAGAGAAGTGAATAAAATTGGAGTAGATTTTCTTGTTCTCTTACTTCCTTGCTCGAGGACGAGCAAGATTCAAGTGTGGGGGAATTGATAAGTGCACAAATACACCTAAATTCTATGTGTTTTATCACTCATTTACTTAGTATTTTGTGCAAAATTGATTGAAAAAGATACTTAGATGCTCTATATCTTGTTTTCAGGCCATGAAATGAAACATATGAGCATTAGAAAAGAATTCAGAGGCAAAACCATTCAAATCATGAAGGATTGAAGCAAGATTGTCTACTCAGTAAAGAACACGGGGTAATGGTAACCCCGTGTTCAAGGCCGTGTTCCATTCTGGATGGCTTCGTGACTTCACTGGGATACTCAGAGAAGAACACGGGTGTGAACACGGGACGTGTCACACCCCGTGTATATTACTGCCATTCGCTTCTGAAGAACACGGAGGGTGTCACACCCCGTGTAGTATGCTGATCAGTCTTCGCTGAGAAACACGGGGTAGAACACGTGCCGTGTACTACCCCGTGTACATTGCTGCTTGACAATTCGTAGAAGAACACGGGGCGTGTCACACAACGTGTTCCTTGCTGCTCAAACTTTCGCTGAGAAACACGGGGTACAACACGGGCCGTGTTAGACCCCGTGTACATCAAAAATATAAGTTTCGCGCGAAATCCTGGAGAGAGGAAGATCACGGAGAGAAAGCTGGGAATTAAAAGGAAAAACTGCTAGGAGAAGCCCGATGGGAGACCAAAGGCGCCTTCTAACACGGATCCAAGCAAGAAATTGAAGAATCAAGCAAGAAATTTGTAGATCTTCATGGATTGTTTGGCTTCCTCCTCTGTTTTCTTGTTTTCTTCTGATCTTATGATGTTCTCACACTAAACCTCTGTACTTAGCTTAGGTGAACTTGTTCATGGAGTTATAGAACTGAATTTTATATAATCTAGCTTGATTTACTATTAAATTATGATTTGATCTTGCTGATTTGTTTTGAACAAGCCAATATATCCAGAATATTGGATTTGTGTCTTGGATTAGTTGATTCTAGGTTGAAATGACCAGTCAATTAATTGGATCTTGCATGATCATTGAGAATATCAATTAGACTTAGGAATTAAGCTGATTGAATTCTTTTGCACAGGATGAAATGTCCAAGAATGGATTCTGAACAGAGTTAATGCAACCTTGATTAGTGGTTACTAGAGTAATTCTGGACACTTAATCTCTTGGTTAGTAGCTAGTAGCCTTGCAATGAGATATAGCTTAATTTTGGTGATCCAGCAATCATAATTAACAGTAAACCAAGTTAGAGAGTTATATTCATTCCATAATGAAATGTACAAGAGATCCTTAAGCTAAGTACACTTTTACTCCACTGAATCAAACCTTATTTTGACAAGTTAATCTCTGTTTTTGCACTTTAATCTTGAATTCCACTATCAATTGATCTGCCTAGATAATTTTGCTTGAGATTTAGTTAGTACTCAACCTACAATCCCTGTGGAGAACGATAATCTTTTATACTATAACTAGACTTAACCGTGCACTTGCGGATTTTAGAGGTCAGTTATATCAACCCTTGTTGGCTTTCTAACTAGCCCTTATACAATGTTCTAAGGTGGAACCATGCATAGTATAATTAAGCACCTAAGCTTGACCCTTCTTCATATCTTCCTTAACTTAAGTAACAATGAAAATAAATTTATTTATGGTCCATTTAGTATTTTTAGTGCTGTAAGACAGTTTTAAAATGTCAAACTAAGATGAATAAGATTATAGCACTTACTAAGTCTGATAATTATCATTAAGATTAACTTACATAAACTTCAATTTGTTGTAGTAGTCCACCAATCTTAGAATATGTTCCCACACCCCCATTAACACCATTATACGCTAATTTTTCAAATAATAAAAGATACTAACCCTTCTTAACCTTGTCAAATTTCTTATACCTTTTAGCCATAAAATCTAAGAATGCTTCTGCCTTGTTAATTTCATAGTGATGGAGTTAAGACCTAAACATTAGTGAAGGTAATTATGTTTCAATATTTTAGTAGGAGTAAAATTTGAATGTTAGTGAGGTTATTTTAAATAATATATATAGTTTTAGATAGAATTTTAAAAAGCCAATAGGGCACACACTTATGCTGAAGTACATATAGCTCTGCCACTAAGTTTTAGGAATACTTTCTTTGACAATTTTTTCTATAGTATACTTCATCACTATTAAACACACTTTGTTTAAGTAGGTTTATTTTTTATGACAACTTTTCTTTTCTACTATGGATTTAACATTAACAATAAGTTCTACTTCCCTAATGGCAAGATCAAGATTAGAGATTGCTAAATATAACTTTAGTAACTCAAAGTCCCTATAGTTTACTATATTTAGCATTTTAACAACATTTAATTGCATATGAAAGGAAAATAAGGAAAAAATTTAGTACATTAACACATGTTTAACTTCAATCATGCTTTAAATTTTCCTTAATAAACTATATAATTATATATAGTATTATACTATAAAACCTAACACTGATAGTGCATTTGAGACTATAATATAATCTAAGGACTAAATACTATATTTCTAAAACCTAACATTGTTAAATTATTGAAAAATTTTAGAAGCACAATATTTTCTCCTGCACTTATGTTATCATTAAAAAGTCATATTTATAATATCATACCAATAGGGTAATAAAATATTATTAATGTAACATTCTCCTTAGTCTAATTAATATTTTAATAAATATTAATAAAATTTTATGCAACTATGCCTATGATAAGCAAGTTCACAATTATATAAAAATTCATGATATAACATGAGCCCAAAATGATTCTTATAAAATATATTTTATAAGCAAATATTCATGCAAATTTTACTTAATAGGTCAACAATATCTAAAAATTCCACAAAAATATATATATGGAAGCCTAAACCATAAGAATCATACTGTAAAATTTTATCCCCTAAATAAATTCAAATGAAAAAAATAATTAAAATAATTTTAACTTAAGAAAAATTTAAAAAAATGCTTAAAACATTAGGCTCAAAAATAAAGCCCAACGATGCAAGCATTATCACTTTCTAATGTTAAGATAACCGTGTGTGGCTTACATGCTCAACTTGTGTGCATGAAGCTCACCATGCACGCGTTATTCATTTTCCTCTTACCTTCAATTAGATTTACAACCCAAGTCACTTGACCTAATTGCAAGTCACTTGACCTAATTGCAAACCTAAGCAACCTAGTTCTTTTTTTTTAGCTCATTTTATGTGATTTTCACACAAAATCACCATTTAATGCATTTTAATGAAATTTTTAAAAATGCATTTTAAATTTATTTTTATTTGAATGAAAATTTTCTAGAAATAAAAAAATTTAAAATTCAATTTTTTTTCATTGATAGGAATTCATTAACAACTGAAATCGCTCCTAAAATTAAATGATAGCAAAAAATTCTAATTCAAAACTTTCAATTTTATTTTTATGAAAAATTTTCTAGTAGTTGCCCAAAACTCCAAAAAAAAATTTTAAAAAACATCAACATAAATTTCATAAACACATTCAACCATTTTTTTTCAAAAATAAGAACCTTTGCATGTATGAAAAATGTAATAATTAGGAAAAACTACATATATAGATATATGTGAAAAACATTGCTAAAACAAACACACACATATATGAGCATTTATTTGTTGGAAAATTGTTTTGCTTTCGATTCGAACTTTTTACATATTCATATTTCCAAAACAATGTAGAGGAAACTTTTGCCTATTTTCCAAGAAAAACAAGAACATTATGAACCTAGTTTTGTGGCTTTAATTCTCCAAAAAAAAATAATGAAGTCTTCTAACTCCAATAATGGATTTCCTAGAAGAACAAATGCATAAAAATGCATATTAACCAAACAATACAATATATATATTGAAAAAACCACAAGTAGCAAGCATTAATACAAGACATAATATGTACCTATATGTGTGTGTGTATGTATATACTAAAAATTGTAAGCCATTTGAATATACAATAAGCTATACTCACAGTAAATATATAAAAAAATATTTATAAGCTATATGTATACTTAAAACATCATGAATACAATAAACATGATGAAACCAAAATTTACAAAAGAAAAGTTTACAAATCATACACAATAATTGTAAAACATTATTTATAACAAAAAATGATTAATTTAAAGGCTATGAAACAATTTGAAATTCATAGCAATTTAATCCATAAAAAATATTCATCATAAAATTTTAAAACTAACTAAAATATAAATCATTTTTTAATTCATATAATAATGTAACCAAACCATACTAGAGCTTATTCAATTGTTTAACTTTTGCTTGATTGCAAAGTTAAAGTGATAATCCAATAGCTTTTATTTTTCTATCCAAGTTGTTAGTTTCAATTTATGTCGTTGGTTTTTATTTTCTTCCACTTATTATTTTGTTTTTCATCTACAATAGTTATAGGTTTGATTTGTCTCCAATTGTCTTTTCCCTTTTCTTCTTATTTACTTGATTGATTAAGGTCCACATTAGTTTTATTGTTCATTGTTGCATTTCAAAAGGGATTTCCATATAAAGTACTTTTAACCTTCCAAACTATATCTTTTTTCACTTTTACTAGACTTATTACCTTAATCATTGATAAAAGTTGTGATAAGATTATATTGTAAAAAATCAATATGGCTATATTAAGTACTTTCTTCAGTTCATAACCTTCTAGTATTCCATTCGTTATTTTTACATAATATCCCTACTTGACTTACCCAACCTCCTAAAAAGCCTTCTGTAACAAATAACACAAATGGTTTAAATAAAGACAAATTGGAATCACTAATTGTAAATGTGGTTATCCTTTTCTCTTAAACCACAAAATAAGTCTCATATTAAACTAAAAAAAAACTTTTTTTCCAAAAATCAAGTTCTATAATAACATTAGAATGATGTATAACAATCACATGACATATGTATTCTTTTTAAAGAACCCGCTCTAATTCTCAATGTTTAACCAAGGGCAAAGTGCATTATTGTTAACTTGGTTGAATTTATGATTTCTTATTATTTGATATGATTTGGTTCATTTTCATTTCCATTATAATCACTAATAAATAAAACTACCTTTTTCTTCCTCACTTTCATCATATAAAAATAAAACCCCATTATAGATATGCTTAACATGACATTATCTATCCTTAGATGGAACTTTTAAAACCTAAACAATATTATTAATTAGTATAAACCTATCTAAGTTGATCTTAGGTATAAAGTTTATATCAAATGACCTATTCTATACATTATGTTGCTTAACTATTATAACAATTGGTATTTTGTACCATCATTTAAAATCTTATAGTTATCATTTTTCCTATGCCTTTAATAATGCCAAATTATTTTTTTATCAACAAAACATTTGCTTAAAATGTGTTACCATATTTCTTAAAACCTTAAGTACAAGTTTTGAAAGGTAGATTTAGAGTTTAAGAAGTAGTTGTTAACTTACAAGAGTATACAAGAAGGATGACATTCACTACTCGTTTGTGAGGGGAAAAAAGGAAAAAAAGGCACTTGAATCATCTAGATGTATTCTTTTGAAATGCTATAATTCTATTAATTTGTGAAAAGGTAACATATGCTTATTATTTGTAAGAATATATAATTAGTTTTAGAAGGAAGTTAGTATGAAGACAATTTAGATTAAGTACCAAGCATAGATATGTATGATGACTTCAAAAGTGACTAATTGATCATAGTCATGTATGCATGTTTAGTACAAAATTATAAAAATATGAATATATTTAATAATATTTTAACTTTAGTCTTGATTTAGGGTAACAAAAAAGACTCCATTGGTTTAAAGCATAGGCTTAGTATGAGTAAGAGAGTTAAAATTAATAAAGTTGCAAAAAAAAAATTTATTCTCTAGTTTATGCAAACTAATGCTAATTAGCCCTAGCTATTAGTCTATAACCAATCAATTTAAGCATATTGTATTCATAGTTGTTCAAGCAGATGTATATCTTATCTTAAGTCTTAAAACTAGATTAGTAGCAAACCACTTACTTAACATTTTAGCTATCCTTGATTGCATTAAGTATTGGAATTAGTGTGAGTATAAGGCCTTTCTATGAATTACATATTATAGAATTTTATTAAGAAAAAGGTTAAAGTCACTTTAGGCATTACAAATGGTGTGTTCAAAATTTAATTAAATTACATTAAATGTATTCATTATAAGACGAAATGACACTAACAAACTATATAAAGATAAGTATAACCATCTTAAATGATTATGAGTAGCTAGTTTTCTGATTGTTGAATAGTTAGAAGTCAATAGAAAGTGGTGACAACTAATTAATGGCATTGTGGCTAGAAGTATAGTAATAACAAAACTAATATTATCACAAAATGACTTGTTAAAGTAATTCTTTCTATATTAATAAGATTTATGATAGCTTCAATGGTTTAGTAATTAGAAAATAATAGGAAAAAGAAATTAATATCTAATTAAATGAACTTCTTGTTAGGTTATAGGATATGGTATAATATGTTTCTAGATGATGATTGCTAAGCCCAATAGTGTATATCTATTTAGGTGATAAGTTAAGATGGGGTATATTAATATGACTCTAATATAAATATTTGACAATATAATGGTATAAATAAAGCATTAACTAGTAGCAATCAAAGTCACAACTTAATAAGTTTGTCTTGTTATTATTATACATGAAGGATTATTCATTTTGTCTTTATTTCTATAGTCCAAAGATTGTCTTGTAAACTTATTTTTCTAAAAAGCAAGTCAAATCCTTATAATTTGACCTTAAACAATCTATTAAAAAATTTTACAGTACTTCTTTTGATATCATCTACATATAATTTTCTTCCCATATCCTCTTCTACTTTTATTGTTTTGGCTAAAGAATTTGAGGATGAATTTTATTAAAGAAGGAAAAGTTTGTAATAACCGTTATTATCTAGTAAATTTTAATTATAATTTTTCATAAATACATTTTTTATTGAAAGTGTTTCATAATTTTTTTCATTATGTTTTAGAGTGATTTTTTTGCAATATAATTAATTTCAAAATTGTTAAGTTGTTTAGCATTTTACCTTTCTTTCATTGTGTTTTAGAGTGATTTTTTTGCAATATAATTAATTTTGAAATTGTTAGTTGTTTAGCATTTTACCTTTTTTAAAATTTTAGAAATGTTATTTATTTTAAATACCAGTGACAAATTAATTTGATTAATGGTAAATTTTATGTTTTAATACATTTAAAACAAGTGTGAGATATTTAAATGTTTTTAAAAAATTAATTTGTGTGATATGAAAGTTTTTTTAAGATATTTTTAAGTACCACCTATACTAACTGTTACTAATCAGTGGATTAGATTTATATAAAAAAATTATATGAGTGTTTTTTAAATTAATTGTGAAATATTTGTAGCCTTAAAATTGGAATTTAGTGGATTAAAAGTATGTTATTTTATAGTTATACTATATCATAAAAGTTTATGGTTTACTTATATTTAATCTACTATATGGTACATAGCATATTTAAATTGTCATTATCTTATGTATTATTTTATTTTAATATCTTTTTACCTTTTTACATGTGCAAAGTAATATTAATTTTTTAGGTAAATTTTCTCATTCTATAACTTTAAAATGTCTCACTCATTTCAATTTGAAATGGCAATACACTAACCTTTGTCTTTACTTTATATCTCATTTTTCACTTGGAAAAATATAATTTGTGGTCTCATTTTAGGGAATAATCATGAGTCTTTTTTTGTTGTTGTGCAAAATGCATAACATAAGTTAAATAATAACTAATTCCTTATTATTTAAAGCTTCCCACTTTTTACTTAATAAAATGTAATATTTGTAATCCTTTTCGTCTTCTCTCATGAGACCAATTTACACTCTTCATTTCATTTTCTTATTTTTCTTAATCAATAAGCAACTAAGCCTAAAGTTCTAACTTCATCTCCATTCATCCTCTTCTTCTTGGTGTTCCAACTCAAGTTTTCTTTTTCAACTCATGATATGATTATGCCATGCCATTTTGTTTTCAATTATTACAGGAGTTGATAAAGCTTTTTTGGCTAATATCAAATGAATAACAACACTTTGCCCCACTTTTTTAATTTGGACACAACTATACTTCAACAAATCAACTTAATTTAAGCTACAAATTCCCTTATAAGGCATAAGTAAGAATACCATATCATAAATTTTGCATTATGTTAAAATTTTGTAGTTAATTTAAAGTTTAGTCTTTAAAACCTTAACCCCCTAAAATTTGTAAAATTTGATTTGTTCTAGTGTTAAACAGTAATATAGCATGAGCTTAGCATGAATCAAGAGAGATTTGCCAAATTTAGCTCCATCATAGAATTTTGGACAAAGGAACTAAATGTTAACTTAGCACATTTCTTAAGGAAAAAAATAAGGTCTCTAGGAGAACCTATTAAGGTGAATAGATAACTTATCCTACATCCTTAATTTTCATATACAAAGGATTAAGCTATTTTCTTCTATGTTTCTTAATTGGATTTTATTATCTTGAATTAAATACTCAAATTCATGTATATATACACATATATTGTATATTTTGAAAAGTATTACATATTTTAAATTAACTTGATGTTTCACCAGTAACCTTTACTTAGAAATGATATTTTTGTTTTAGTAAATTGTTCTGTATGTAATGATTGTTGGAAAATTTATTTTTATCTATTTTTAGAATGCTAAACGACTAGTCCATATGAAAATGTTATTTTGAGCTTCTTTTGTTGACTTTATATGATAAAAGAAATTATCAAAAATATGGTAATAAAGTTCTTGATGGAAACTAGAATGCTTATGTTTTAAATTGTTTCTTTAATATATGGTGTAATGAATGAATGTTTCCTTATTGAAATGGGAAATGGTTTAAACCAATTGTCTTTTGCAAATTTTGATCCGTGGGAAAATTTTCTTTAAGAGACCCCAAGTGCCTTTGGAAAATAAATTCATTGTGAAATTCAATTGGTTAAGTGATAAAGGGAGATTGAATTGGTGGAAGGACAAAGTGAAGGGTGATATTGAATGTTGAATTATAATTGTTGGTGTTGGGAATTCAGATTATTACATATAATAAAATTTTAAAATTTTGATCTGAATTCTACCTAAGATCCATGCAAAAAGTATAAATCAATGATTAGGATTTTACCTATTGGGTACTCGTGTTTCTACTGATCAAAACTTGAGAGTGGATGAATCAAACACCAGCCGAAAGGTACAGCGTCTCTACGGTATCCACACGAAGTGAACAACGACCTTTCGCCTTCCACAAATCTGCTAGGTTATGTTTCTCTCTCTAGGAATTAGGATTCGATATTTTTTGAGTAATTTAGGATTTTAGGAGGCTTATGAGCGCGTGCATAATATGCTGCCCTCAAACCCCTTTTAATAGAACTTAGGCAAGCTACAATCCTAATCCTACTAGAATAATGCTTCCAAAATCCTAATCACACTTAACAACTCATTTTATCCTTATCCTAGAGATAATGAGGAGAGATAGGACTTATCTATTAATTATCTAATATTAGATAATATTATCTCATAATATAAATATCTTAATATTAGATAATTGCATATAATTATCAAATATTAAAATAATATTATCTCATAATATATTTATCTAATATTTGATAAGTAATTATTTGATATTACTTTAATATCAAATAATATCACATAATATTATATATATATATATATATATATATATATATATATATATATATATATATATTACGTGAATAACACATTATTATTTTTAATAATAATATATATATGCATGAAAAATAAGTTCAATTAATTGGATATTAATATAATTAAAGTCCAATTAATTATTGTCTTGTTCCTACTTCTTTTGTGTGATCCTGTAGGTTCTTACTACGTTGACAATGATTCTTTATTGAGCCATAGACAGTGAGCGGTATGTAGTAATATATCACTGCCACTCAAGTAGTAAGAATGTCTGTGATTCGACATCCACCTAATACATGATTAACGTTTTGCATCATAACCCTTTTGTAATAATATCCAAATTGAACTAGAGGCATAGAATGTGTTATCCTCGTCAATGTTCAATTTATATTTCTTGATACTGAGTAGACTTAAAATAAATGATTAATATCACATATTAATCTAATTGAGCATAACCATACATTTCTAAGTCTCACTCAATCAAGGAGCCCAAGGATATTTCTCTTTTGTACAAGAGTAACAAAATCTCATCTACATCACTCACTTCCCTCTGCACGATTCATGACACACCTAATCAATGCTCTATTCGTCATCCTGATCAAAGGTGACATAGGACAATATTAAAGTGAGTAATTCCTCATGTAAGAAATCGTAGTGACTTTAGGTCAAAGGTTTATGTGTATTTGTGATCATATGAGAATAACTTATGACATGTCTATCCATGCAATATTCTCATAGTGGGTCAATCCAGTACATTATTTACTAATAATGTATTCATGTATTGACTTGATATCACATATCCATGATTTGTAATCATCAGTCATTATATATGCTAGTCTCGGTATATTATTATTATCATTTTCGTAATAATACTTGACTAGGGACATTTTAGGAATAGCAAAGCTATTTCAAGGATAATTATTATATTAAGTTATAAATCGCGCAGAATAATAATAAAATTATAAAAATAAAATATAATAATTAAATTACTTAAAATAAAATATAATATATTGTGTATTACTTCAATCATCTATATGATTGGTTCCTAGGACACACACCAATAGTTGGTTCTTTATTAAAATTACCATTGGATCTAAGTCTTCAAATAGAATTACTTACCCATTTGTTTTTCATACTTATATGTAAATGAAAGTATTTGAATATTTATCTTGTTCACTTGCCAATTCTTATAGAATATGTAATTTGTCACTTAAAATTTAGAAAGTTTTTGAAAAACTTATTTATTTGTGTATTTAAACTTCATCTTTAATCAATTTCAGAAGAAAAGTTAAGTTCCCAAAGTTAATATTTTTGTTACACCCTCTTTAAATTATAGTAAACTAAAATTTATGTTATGAAAAGCAATAATTAATATAATTGATAAATTTGAATGAATTAAAAATTTTAAGTATGAAATGTAGAATACAATAAAGTTGATAATTTAAAGAATATGAGAATATGAATTTCATGAGAATAAGATGAAAAAATTAATTAGAATTATAAAGTATAAAGTTTTAAGATATTATAACTGAGTATGTAAATATGGAAAAGGTTTAGGATTAAGTTTTCAAAAATGCCCCTAACTATAGTTGGATAAAAATTAGCCACTCCTTCTTTCCCCTTTCATTTTCTTACAATTCCCTTTTCCCCTTCATTTTTCTATTACCATTTGTGTGAAGTTATTCAAGATTTGTCCATAATTTCTTTATCAAATCAAGGTAAGAACACTTTTATTAGGATTTCTCCCTATCTCCCTCTTAGTTTAAAGAAAATTTGATGACATGTGGTTTCTATTAGAGTTGAAACCTTAACCTAAGAAAAACTTAGGTTTTGATGTAATTAAGGTTGAAAAGCCCTTAATTTAGCATTCTAGAAATCTCTTCTATATTAGATGAGTGAATACTATATTTCAAATTCATTGAATCATTAAGAAATTGTTGTTTGCTTATGCATTGAACTTTATGTGAAATTGTGAGAATATGATGATTGTGATGATTTGATTGAATTAAATGGTAAAAAATGCTTGTGTGAAATGTTAAATAGGTGCATTTAATGTAAAAGAGTGATTTGGTGAAATAATAAATGGGTTAGGTATATATTTATGACAATGAATAATGAAAGACTTATTAGAGGATTGTTTATGCTTATATATGAAATGCTTCATGAAAAACTTCTTAAGCCCAAATTTCATTGGGCTAAAATGCAATATGTGAAGTGATTCATTATAAGGAGAAGTTATTAGACTTCACAAAGAGCTTCATGAAGCCCTTCCTTGGACAAAAAATTTTAAAAATTGAAAAGCAACTCATGAAGCACTTCATTATTTTCAAATGTTACTAGAAAGACTAAAGAACTTTGCAAAACACTTCACTTGCTTTAGTTTTGTGAAATAATTTTTGCTTGATTTGGTAAAGACTTGTGACACTCCTAACACTTAAAAAGTTATACTATTGTAATTCGTATTAGGAAACAAACTTTGCATGTTGTTTATGATATGAGATAAAATTAGAAACAATATGACATTTAGCTTATGATACAATTAAACTTGATTGTGGAATTGTGAGATAAAATATAAGGTGTAGTCATGTATGTGAGCATGATGTTGAATAACAATTAAGAAAGGAATGACATATGACCACTTTTAAATATTGAAAGCCTTAAGTTAGTTGTGAAACGAGAAATGTGGAAAGGGTTATATGAATATTGGATGGTTAATTCTCGATAATAAGTTTATGAAGGATATAAAGTTAGCTCAAGAGGAATAAGGATAAAAAGTTTGTGAGAGGTATAAGGTTGATCTGAAAGTCATAAGGTGAATGCATGTATTCAATTTTAAACCACTTTATAATGTGTTAGGAATTGACGTTTGAATACCTCTAGTTATCCTTGTGTGGTTTAAACATGATGAATGTGATTATGGTTGAACTTCCTAGACTACTTGGTGATATTCTGATATAGTTTATGATCTTGTTGTATAAGTCTTGCAAATAATGGTCTAGATGGTAAGCTATTATATTTTTGTGATTATTTTACATAAAATATTTGCTCACTAAGCCCTAAACTCACTTATCCATATTTTATTACGCAAATTCTTAGGTTGAGCCTTTACCACCATGTCCTTTAAGCTAAATTTCTTAGAAGCGCAATAGTTTGGTTAGTGGTTGCATTGGATATGTGTAGATAAGAAATGTTTTAAGCCTTATTCAATGCATAGGCTTGGGTAGAGGACACAAGCATTAAACCCTTATTTTAAGTGAGTTAGAGTAGCTTATCCTTTCCTTGTGAGGGTTATAAGCAACTTTAACTTCCTTGTAAATTTATAAATCTTTGCTTGATTATGATATGCATTCTTTTGTTCAATTAATTCACTTCCCTTCCTTTTTTTTTCCTAACATGTTAACTAATATCATGAGAAGTACACTGGATTAAATTGGTGGAAATTGGATAGTGGATTTCACATCATTCATAATCGGATAAAAGTTATGAAAAATTAATTAAATTATTATGTACATAGAGCATAGAATTGTTTTCAATTTGATTGAAGCGAAATTTTGAATTTTGAAAAATGATAATTTTTTAGATTTTAATGATCTAAATGTCTCATAAGGTTTTGCACATTTGACTTTTCAATACTCATGATCCTTGGTAGATTATTTACTAATCGGGTTCTCTAAATTCATTATTTTTTTCCCTCTAAAATGTTCTATTTATAGAGTTCCAAGTAGCAATTGACATTTTGAATTTTAAGAAGAAGATTCAAAATTTGTATGAGAGCCTATAACCCATAATAAGTCAATGCACAATTTAATAGAGAGTTCATTTTTCATTACATTATCATAAGTATATATGAATCTTGAACACTCATTTTTAATGTGAATTTTGAACGAGTACCTTCTCTCTTTTGTGCACTATGTTACCTTTGGCTAGCCTTTAGAAATAGGAAAGGTTCAATCAAAATTTTAGTGGAATTTAATTGTGTTGCATTATGTCATATTAAGTTTTATTATTCATGTCGTAGTAAAAAAAAAAAGCTTTCTTATTCGTGAGTTCAGGTTGTGGGAAGTTGCTCTGAGGTAATTTTCTATGCCAGTTAGGAACACTTTACTACCCTCCAATATTTCTTGTGAGCATAAACTTGTAGAGTTGCAAAATTATTTGTCTCTAGGTTTACAAATTTACACAACTACTGATTTCATCGGACATCCTTTTCACATCAGCCTTAATAAACAACTCCTTTGTGATAGAATGCAAGGTGATACTCGGATTGAGTTGCTAGACAGCCTCAGGAAAACAGCCGAGTTTGACTATCACATAAAAGTGATTTTCTGGGGACTTTGGAAGTTAAAGGGGAAACATAGGAAATTACTCGATAAGTATTTATTTAAGAAGGGCGTCCCACAATTGGATGCAGAACGTACTGTCCTTGGCAAAGCTTGGACCCCGAAACCGGCGTACACGGCAGCTTGTGATACGGCCCCATGAATTTGTGACAGAGAAACACCGAATATACTATGAATAAATTCTTTCGAAAATAATTGTAAAATAACCCCAATGCTATTGATGCCCAGTAATGTTAATCCAATCACCCTCCATGTTACGTCACTGTTATCAAATTTGGTTTAGCGCTTATCTGCAATCAATAAATATTGATAATGCCTCTTCATGGGTTCAACGCTTTTTTGTGATCTGTTTGATCGTATATATGTAGTTAAAAGTAATGATGTCATATTCTAGTAACATTCGAAATTTCACAACATATATTTTTTTCTTAATAACAATTATTTTAGTTAATATTAAATCAAAATCGAGATCAAAATGAAATCAAATAGAGAAATTGATGATTTCACGTAAACCCTAATTTAAAATTTGGTAACATCAGATTATACAAATATGAAATTTTTATAATTTATTCGGCAGTCGAATTAAATCAGATCAAATATTATTATTTTAGTAGAAACATAAGTTGATTGTGTTGGAAAACATGTGTATACGAGTTTATAATTTAATTTAGAAAAATAAATTTCTGGAAATGTATTTTGTTATTTTAAATATTTTATTACTAATCTTCTTATTTTATAAATATAATTATAAAATTTTATTTTTAACATCTCTTCAAAAGTTAATACTATCTTCAACTTTATATTGTTATATTAATTATAAAATAAAATGTCATTTAATTTTCCTCGCTATATCCAAATAATCAATACCTTCCTTTTTGTTTATTTTATAATAATTTCTTTTAAATGTCAAGTCAAATTATATTAATAATAAATTTCCTGTTCTGGAATTATAATTATATTTTAGACCTAAATATATTGACAAAATATTTCTGGGGAATATTTTTTGTGAGGGATACCCATGAATTCCAATATGACATCAGTGGCTTCATTTATGTATAATTTATTGAATATTAATTTCTAAAAATGAATAGCACCAGTGTCATGATCATCATTATCATACAATTAAAACATGGTTTTGATTCTCTCGAAAAGAAATGACACATGTCAACTTTCCCAATTTTTACGATTTTTATTTTCTTACCAAAAGCTTTCCTCTCTTAATTCTATTTTACATAAATAATTAATAAATTAACTGATAATTAATTATTAATAATTAATAAATTAATTAATTATATAAAAATATTGCATCAAATTAGTTATTAAATTAATTAAAATTATAAAATAATATAAAAAAGCTTATTAATAGAAATAAATATATATAATTAAAATATTTAATATTTATTTAAAAATTAAATTATATTAATACAATTAATATGCACTAAAATAAAAGTATAATATCTAATATTTAATTATATTTTATGAATTTGTAAATATTTTTTGAGTTTATATATTTATCTACTTATATAATTTTTATCTTATTATTTACAATAGAATTATAATTACTTAATTATATTTTATGATATTATATATTTATTTACATATATATTTTTTTCATATTTATAGTTTAAAATTAGAATATAATTAAATTAAAATTAAGTTAATTATATTTTATAAAAATAATATTTAAATTTATATTTTGAAGGGTGTGGATCATAAATTAATAAAAAGAATAAGGATAGATTTAAAAAAAATTAAAAACATAATAGCTTATAAATTATACACTACTTAAAATAATTTATTAATTTAATTTTTTTAATAAGTTAGTATACAAAATACTTCTAAAGAATAGTTTATAACTTATTAATTATATCATTAAGTTAACTTATTTATTGCACAAAGCAAAGCCTTCTTCTTCTCTATTCATGCATTTATTTATTTTCTATTATATAATTTATTTTATTTTTATTTTCTCTATTACATTATTATATTATATACATATTATTTCTTTTTTATCTATATTTTTATATTTTTATACTCATTTCTATTAATTACAATTTAGATACTAATATTACCGAGTTGTATGGTATAATATGATATATTTTATTTTTATTATATAAATATTTTAAATAAATTAAAATTTTTATTTTAATTAAATTATTTAAGGATATATTCTATTTTTATTTCTCATATTATTTTTTAATTTAACCATTATACCTTTTCTTCATATTTGTTTCATTGTAGATTTTTCTTTCTCTTTTTTTTATTGTCCACAGCTAATATTTACAAATTTAATGTTGATATTATAGAATAGTATATTTATATGATATATTTATAAATTTCATTGCTGAGGTATTTCTGCAACCACAAACATAAAGTTTAAGATCTTATGAAGATAATGGAAAGGCTGCCTTAGAATGAGCCCTCATAAAGGCGATTTTTATAGGACTTTGGAAATTAAAAGGGCCATACTAAAATTAATAGATAAGTCTTTACTCGAGCTTGGTGTCATACAACCGGTTGCATGGTGTATTGTGTGACTACAACTAGAATAATAACTACTAGCTCTCTTTTTTAAAGGGAACTTACTGTATATTTTTTGCAGCGTTAGGAACAAAAATTTCAAAGTAGGAGTAAGAATATTTGACATAACATAATAATTCCATATGAATAGAATATATTTATTGGGTTCAGGTTGACATATCAATATATTTTAAATTTTATATTAAATTTTCAAAAAATTTATTTATAAAATAATTAATATTTCAATTATAAGTAGATATATATAATAAAGATATAAAATTATTAATTTAATAAAATAATAGTAAAAATTTAAAATGATATTTTATTAATAATTAAAAATATTTTTTATAAAAAATAGTTAATAATTAAATTTAATAAATAATTTTATAATATAAATTTTATTAATTAAAATTATTAAATAAATTAAACAATTAATTCATTTTAACAGGTTGATTCAAATAATACCAATTAATACCTCTAAGTCAAAGCACTTGGCAAAAAGAAGTATTGTTACGCATACATGTTGGACAACTTCTAGTCATTACACTAGTTAGTAACCCGTATATTATATAGATAAATATTTATTTTAATAATATAATATTATCATTATATATTAATTATTTAAAAAATATATAAAAAATTAATATTCAATTAACAATTCTAAAAATATCTTATAAAGTAAAATATTATAATTTTATTATATGTATATCATCAAATAATTAAATTGATATTATAATATAATAAAAATTGAATTTATAATTTTTTAATATATTAGATCATATAAAATAAATTTAAAAATTTTTCTTACTTTTGAATATATATAAATTACACCAAAGCTAAACTAAACTATTCTGAATATGTGTTGCAATATTTTAAAAAAATTTCATTCATACTTCTACACTAATAAGAAATTCATATCTAAGTATTTTCTAAAAATTTTATTATAATAGAAATTAAAAAAAAAGCTACTTTGAAAATATGAAAAAGAAATCTTATATAGACGCATAATATCATAAATCATTTCTTTCTTAAAAGCTATGTCCAATTATGATTATGAAACCACAAATTTATAAAAAAAATAGTAGCAAAATTAAAAATTTTGATATAATTATAAATGTAAAATAATTTGATTGAAGTTAAAAAAAATATGTTAAGAACAAAGGAAAGAAAAATTAGAAAAATAATATAAATATTTAAAAAATAAAGTAATTAATTAGATTATGAAATACAAAAATAAATTTATAAGTATTATAGAGAAAATTCATAAAATAAAGATGAATTATTATATTATTTAGTAAAAAATGTTATCAAATATTGAACTCAACCTATCTTAAACAAAGATGACGTATATAGAAATAGATTTGACATTAGATTTAAACTTATTCTGATGGTTACAAGTGGGGTTACTCATTTGTATATAAAGGCAAATGAGGATTTTATCAAATACATATGAAAAGAAAGTGCATTGTAAATAAAAGTTTGCAAATTTTAAATTGCAAACTTTCTTAAACAAAAATGATGTTGATAGTAATAAACTTGATATCAAATTTAAACTTTTTTCGATAATTGCAAATGGAAATGTTCATTTATATATACAAGCAAATGAGGATTATATTAAATATATATACATATATAAAGAAAGTGCATTGTAAATAAGAGTTTGCAAATTTTAAATTGCAAACTTTCTTAAACAGAAGATAATATTAATAAAAATAGACTTGATATTAAATTTAAACCTTTTCTTATGGTTGTAAATGGGGTTATTCATTTGTATATATAAGCAAATGAGGATTTTATTAAATACATATGAAAAAAAAAGTGCATTGTAAATAAGAGTTTGCAATTTTTAAATTGGATCTAAAATGAGACAAAGATAAATATAAAAAGATTTCTACTTAAATCAAATAAAGATAAAAAAATAGTAAAAAATTTTCAAATGAAATTAAATGAAGATAGAGATAAATGACTTTCAAATTTTAAAATAGGAAATGCTATTGACTTCATTTGTAAATTTTTAAAGATACACAGAGAGGAAATGATAATTGACATATGATGAATTATAGGAATGACACTTGCCATAATATATAGAAAATATTATGATTAATAAATAATATAGAGATTTAAGTATAAAGTGTCAGATTCCATTGTTGTAAATATGTTAATTGATGCTTATTTATTTTAATAGAAAATATTTTTATAAAAATACAATTATAAAATAGTAAGTGATAAAAATAATTTAAATATTTAACATTAAATATAAAAAATGTGGTAAAAATTATTTTTTAATAAAAAAATATTTTTTTTACTATCATACCTCTAAATATTATATTTTTTTAATTATAAACTATAAAAATATTTTTTTTTCATATATAAGAAATTAAAGTTTTCCTTCTAGAAGCATCCCTTCAAAAACAAATGGAACCTTATAGTATCCAATTGTTTCATTCCTGTGCACGTACATTCAAGTTGTTGCCTCAATTTTCCATTGCTAGATTTCAAAGTGTTACCAAAATTTCAAATTCTAAACCCAATTCATATAAAGAGCATTTTAATTTCTCTTATTCTTTTTTTTATTATTTTTGCTACCGTCCTTTCTTGTCATTCTTGGGCTCAAAACTGTGGGACAAAAACCTTTCTCAAAGCCCACACGATTTCCCCATATTTGAAAAGCAACAATCATTGAAATTCTAACCATGCAAAATATGAAAACGGCGTAAGTACCAAAATACCCCAACGAAAGTGAGAAAACCAGAAACACAACAAAGTAGCAATCAACCTCTTCAGCATACTAATTTGTAAACAATGGAGTCAAGCAAAATTGTACCTCCTCCGTTACAATACATGATGGCGAGGGCTGTTAACGTACTTTGATTTTTATCTCTATTTGAAAAAAAAAATTGGTACTAAACAGGAAAAAAAAAATTGCATGGTCCACAACCACAATCCTAGTGACCAATTTCTCACATTGATCTCATTGCGGAGGGGGACATTAAATTTTTAAGAATCTTTCAAATTTTAGTGCAAATTATACAAGATTATAAAGTAATCAGATTAGTATTAAAAGATAATTTTGACATCAATTTAATATTAATTTTATAATTTGTACATTAATTTAGTATCATCGTTATTTCTTCTGTTAAAATCATGTACGTGACATTTGTTTGATAAGTTTTGATCAAAACAGAAGTTAAATTCCATTGCAGAATTGTTATTCTTATCAGAAGTGTTCCGATTAGCACTTTATTTCAAGTCTCGAAAACTTCAATTCATTTCTTGTAAATTATAAATCCTTTAATTTTCATACTTTTCAAGAACTTTTAAGTCAGTTTATATTATCATTTCAAAAAATATTAGAATGAAATAAAGTTAAAATTTCAAGTGAAAATGATTTTTTATACAAAAATAGTTGTAATGATATTAAATTAATGTAAAATTTTTAAAATTACTACTGAAGTTATGTTAAAATATTTTCTGATACTAATTTAATGTCCCTTAATTGTTGATGTATTAATCTGATAATTCACTCTAAATTTTAAGAATCTTTTAGCTTGTATATATATATATATATATATATATAAACATAAAATTCATGCAACACAGCAATCCATATTTTATATATGTTTATATGGCATGACCGAGCGTACTTCATTAATGGTTGCAAGGTAATATGGTTATTATGTGAATTTATATTAGGATTGGACTTAAGAAGCTCCAAAACCTAACTTAGTCAGATAATTCCCAAATTTGTTTAAGATAAGTTGCTACCATTTAAATTATAGTTAGTGTAGAATATGTGGATCGTACCAAACAAGGCACAAGGTGATATATCCGTAGTCAGACTCATTGTGGGCCCTCTTTTTTTTTTGTGGAAGTCAATAACAAAATTGAACTCTTTTTGACGCTTTCTGCTTTCTCTCTCCGCCTCATGGCCCCACTCCACACAGGTTGTTCCTAATTCCAAACAGCACCAATGGATATTCAACATTTGAGGCCCTTACAATCCAAGCCCACTCTCTGTCCACGCGCGTGTGTCAATGCATATGTTAACATTATTTGACATCCCATTTTATTATATTTGAATTTTTTTTTATTAATATCACAGTAAAAAATGCTTGGATCTTTTATTGGATCTAGATTTAATTTTAAATCTCTTTGGTTGGCTCTGTGATTGGTTGTTCTCCGACACTTATATTTTAAGTTTAAATTTTATTATCAGGATCAGTAATAAGAATATGATTTGTATGTATTATTACAAGTCTTTAAAGATGATAATAGTTTTGTTGAAAGTATTTATCTTAAATGATATTTGATATGTTTTAAAGATTTTGTGCCTTTATTTATATTTGTATACAATTCTTGATATTTGCGCCAATATATATAAAGGTTTAACTATTTTTATAATGATAGTAGTTTGTCAAATTTTATAATGAACTAGTTTATCTTATTCCTCAATATTTTTCGCAAAAAATTAATTTTTACATTAATATGTACTCATATGTTATAATACCATTAAAACATTATTAAAAAATTTTTATTGATAATAAAAATTTAGTTAGGATGTTTTTGAATAATCCAACTTATCACTTGAGTGAAGTGAGCTTAAATTAAGCATGTGTCAATTCCGAAATCAAAACTTTCATATTATCAATCCTTGCCTTAATAACTTAGTATCAATGAAAATCATTGTTTAGTATAATTTTGAGAGTATATTTCTCACTAAAAATGGATAAAAAATATCCTCGAAAATATTGTATGGTCCCATTTTGTGCACACCTAGAATAGAATTTAGTTATTTTTTTTCTTTTTCTAAGAGAACAAACTATATGTTGTCCAAACTAAAAGGCACAAAAATTCTAAAACATTGAGTATAAGATAATTTAATTAAAGCATTGCCTAAGAAGTTAAACGCACATAGATATGAGAAGCTTCTGTTGGCCACAACTAATTTTGGAATTTCAATTTCTGCTTCTCTAGATGTTGGACATCAAACTCTAGTTTCTAAAACCTAATGTATCAATTTGTTTGATCAAAAACATCATTTGTAGATGTCAACTTTGGAATTTGAGCTTCCAAACTATCAAGACTTGCTATAGCATTTGGCATTGATGAAAATCAATATTTAAGATATTTTTTGGGGTTATATTTCTTGTTAACACCTGCTGAAGAAAATCCTCAAAAAGAAAGGTTGTACAATATGAGATTTTTCAATATGCAGAATCTAGGAAGCAAAATAACCAATGCAACATCAAACTCCAGTTTCTAAAACCTAATGTATCAATTTGTTTGATCAAAACATCATTTGTAGATTTCAACTTTGGAAATTGAGCTTCCAAATTATCAAGACTTGCTATAGCATTTGGTATTGATGCAAATCAATATTTAGGATATTTTTGAGATTATATTTCTTGTTAACACTTGATGAAGAAAATTCTCAAAAAGAAAGGTTGTACAATATCCTTTAATTGCCACAATTATAAGAAAAAGTTCTTCACGTATAAATTTATGATCATTGATATTCAGCAAATCAAACTTAGTAAATAAAGTCCTTTTCAATTTTTCTTCTTTCTTGAAGTTAAAAACTATTTTTTTTAGTCTCGAAGATTTCAGGAACTCCAAAATTGAAAATTTGTGCACAATGAATCCCTTGCCTAACAAGATAATTAATCACAAAATAGTGATAATTTTAAATTTTCTATTAAATACTCAATCGAGATCACAAGCAAAATAAGGATCAATCCTAACATTAGCAATAAGATGAAACACGATGTTTAACAGTAACAATGAAGAAGATAACATAAAGATTAGAACCCACAATCCCATACGTAAGCTATAAACAATGATGAAGTAAGGAAACTCATGACGACAAAAGAGGGATCAAAATCTTCAAAGTGATCTTCAATGTACTTCAAAATAGGGGAGGTAAAAAGTTAGAGAAATTGGAAACCAGATCCCTTACACTTTAACCACTGTTAGCCGCCGGAAATTTAGGTGTTGAAGGTGCTGTGATTCACCTTCAAGAATTTTTGGAATCACATATCTGATTGTAATTTAGAATCGTCTCATAAAAACTTTTTTGAAAAAAATAAGTTAATAAAGATATAGTTTGATAAAAAAAATTCTATACCAAATATACTATTAAATATTGAAATGCCTAAAAACTTTCTTAAAAAAATAAGTTGGTTAAAATATAATTTGATTAGGAAATTTTTATGCAAAATATATTACTAGAAATTGAAATCACTGTTCCAATGGAATGGGACAATCTGTTATATTTCTAAACTTTTATATAAAAATTTGTAACTCGGATTTAGAAATATATAAATAATATAAAATCTTACATACATAAGCCTCACAGGCAACATAAAGCATCAATTTATATGGGAACAAATGTTTCAAAAGAAAAAATTACCTTTTCTTTTTTATATTTTATTTTTTCAATTCAACACCCTTCTGAAAAAAATGCACATTTAAATGAAATTATTACTGATATGGAAACAATTGTTGGCCAAACTCTCTTAGCACACAGATTTATAGAATGATTATTCGAACAATAATTTATGTGGAAAAATGGACTAATTTACAGAATGTATAAATTTCTATGATAAGAATATTTATCTCTTAATAATAAATTAAATATGTTTATTATGAAACAAATTTATTTCCTCTATTTTTGATATTGAAAATCTTATTT
This sequence comes from Sindora glabra, assembly GCA_020226215.1. Lineage (NCBI taxonomy): Eukaryota > Viridiplantae > Streptophyta > Magnoliopsida > Fabales > Fabaceae > Sindora > Sindora glabra. The sequence continues at coordinate 25,722,497 of CM035225.1, forward strand.
CTAGTCAGTCAAATATCTAATTTTATTTGGTTTCCTTCGTTGTCAATGCTCCACTGTATACAGCAAACCTACACAGCCTATATAGCGCGTAGATATTGCCAGAACACGGACACTGCAAGTGCCTCATGAAAACAGTTTTTTACCAAACAAGGGAAAGTAACAAACTCTCGTCTCATCGCACCCTTCTCTCTCTCTCTCTCTCTCCGCCCTCTTCTTTATATTCGATTCTCTTTCTCTCTCTAAAGCGTCAAAGCTCCATCATCACATCTATGGCGGCCACTACATACCCGAGATACCCAGAGAATCCGAACCCATCTGTGCTTCCTTCTCCAATTAGTCGCAGCTCAAATAGCGGCTGCAGCAGTAGCAGCAACAGCAATGGAGTCCAGCACCATCAGTTACAGGCGGCTCCGCCAACAACTCCGCCGCCTCAGCCTCCAAAACCCATCACCAGATCCGAATGCGCCAGCCCGTTTCCCACCACCTTCGTTCAAGCGGACACTTCATCCTTCAAGCAAGTAGTCCAAATGCTCACTGGATCGACCGAAACCGCAAAGCAAGCTTCCTCCAAATCCAACAAGCCGAATTCTGACCCGCCTCCGAGGACTCATATCCCACCCATTAAATCGACGTCCAAGAAGCAGCAATCCGGATGCAAACTCTACGAACGAAGAAATTCTCCGAAAAACCTTAGGATCAACCCTTTGATCCCAGTTTTCTCACCAAACAATTCCGGTTTTTCGCCCCGGAAACCCGAGATTCTATCCCCAAGCATCCTTGACTTTCCTGCGCTTGTTCTCAGCCCTGTTACGCCGCTGATACCCGACCCATTTGATGGATCCGCCGCGCCCAGGCATCGGTGCTCTGACAATATTGGTAGTCCTAATTTGAATACAGAAGCAGAAGAGAAAGCCATCAAAGAGAAGGGCTTTTTCTTGCACCCATCACCAGCAACAACTCCAAGAGACTCTGAGCCTCGTTTGTTGCCTCTGTTTCCAACCACATCTCCAAGTGCTTCAGGTTCTTCTTCTTGAAGAATACCATTATAATTTTTTGCCTTTTTTTTTTAAGAGATTTTGTGGGAGGTTTTTATATATTTCAATGGCATTTACTGGGATAGGTGATGGAATAAATTTGTAATGGGTTGTGCAGAAAATGGACGAATCTTGCTGCAAATGTATGTAAAATTATGATATGTTTCCCTTTTTTAGTTTTTGATTGTTTTGTTTCCGAGTGCTGCAATATTGGTGGAGAAAAATTTGAAATCCATCAGGAGAAAAGAAATTGTTGCGGGAAAAAAAAAAAGAATCTGAAGTTTTGTCTGCATTGGATAAAAAGCTAGACTATGTGGACATTATTCTCCCTTGTGCTTAAGATTTTAAATTTTTCATTCTTCACACCTTTTCTAAGTACTAAAATTTTCTTTTCACATCCTGCTTTTTATCAAATTTTCATCGATCTAAACACATATTAATCCAATTGAGATCTGCAGAAATTATGGAGAATTTCATATGAATTTGTAATGTCAATATTAATTTACTTGGAACTATTCAAATTCAAATTCAGGTTATTTATTAAGGGAATACAGAGGAAAATGTTTCAAGCTTATGTCCTTAAGTTTTTTTTTTTTTTCCATTAAAAAATAGTGGGTGCTTACAATACAAGTACACTGCCTGCCCCACTGCAAATCTTGGTATCATCCAATTTTTTTTTATTTTTTTTTCTCCCACAAGGGTCAAGATTCCTTCTCCATTCTTCCACTCTTCGTTTGACAGCTTGCTCAAACCTGCTTTTTCCATTGATCCAATCTAACAGTTTTGACTCTCTAGAACAAGTTTTTCAATTTCAGCTTCTACAACATTTTTCCTTTTTTTTTAAAGATTTTTGTATAAGATTATTTATTTGAATACAAATATAAAAAGTTCATGCCAATACATCTTGTCGTTAATAAATATGCAGTAGCATGCTAGTAAAGAAACATTTTTCTAAGTGATCTAATAAATATTATTTTTATCATATTTTTTATATATAACTTTAAATAAATAAAATATTTATTTTGTTTTAATATATTATAATTGTAGATACAAGTAAAATTATTTTTATAAAAATATTTTTTGATATTTTTCATGAAAACAATTGAATTTTTTATTTACTATTTTATTTTTTTCTCAAAAATTATTTGCACTATTAATGCCCACAAGTTAAAGGAGATGAATTAGATCACAGAATTCAATTCTGCATTGATTGAAGGAATTGACCGCAGAGGAAATTTAAGTAAATCCTCCCAAATTCATGACTCTCCACCGGAACTACATTAAAAACAAGGGACAAAGAACTTAAGCCTTTGTTTGGATGGGGGAGAAGTGGAAGGAGAAAGAAGTTGGGAGAGAGAGAAGTGGGAGGAAATAAGTATTTTTTTGTATTGTTAGGAGAGAAAGAAATTAGGAGAGAAGTGATTTCTTTTGTTTGGAAAGGGAGAAGTTAAAAAAAAAGAAGTTATATTTTTGTAAAATGACTTTTGTATCCTTATGCATAATATATGAACTCAAGTGTATACTTTAAATTTTGTATTCTTAAAAATATATTATTTTAATTATTAAATTAAATACCATATTAACAATAAATCTAATAATTAAATATTTTAATTTTATAGTTATAAATAAATGACAAATTAATAATAAGTTCAATTTTAATTAAATATCTTAATCTAATTATCAAAAATCAAATACAAATACATATTCAAGTAATTGTATAAAAATTTGTATACTTATTTAAAATTTTATATAATTTTATAAATTAATCCTATTCTTTTAAAACTATCTCAAATAATTATTATCTACTCCTTTAATACCTATATAAGAAAGTTTTTCATTTAAAACAAATTAAAAATAAGATGTAGTAATAATTAATTTTTTATAATTATATAATTTTCCTTATAAATTTGAAATTTATAATAATTGTTGTTGGATATATATTAAAAAAAATTAATTTTTAAAAGAATAAGATAAATCTCTTTATGTGGGGTCCACCTAATTTCATCATTAATATCTATTATCTAACTACCAACATGGTTCATAAGTTCTGCATGTTATACATAATAGCTTAATTGTATCTCATAAATGTCCAAATGATGATTCAGGACCTCATGTTCACATACAAAACATAAACATCACAGGTTCACTTTAGTCGATTAATACAAGATTTATTACCATACAAAGCAAATGATATCAAAACAACTTCTCCCTTCCAAATGGTTTGCCCGATCAACTTGACACTATGTCACAGCTGTGGCAACAAGTATGTCTGCTCTCTTCATTACCTGTGCATCAATTCAAATAATTATTATAAATCGCATTACAACTTTACAATTATTCTACAATATCGTTATATATGTGTATAGACATAATAAGATACTCAGCACATACTGTTAAAACTTAGTTTTAATTAGACTATCTACTTATGCAAGGACAAAAAATACAGTAAGGTCAATGTCATTCTTTACATTAAGATACCATCTGATAACTTTAAAAAGATTAGTTGAGAGAATGCATCAGTGTGTACCTAAATTGGTGGGTCAACCAAGCCCTGCACTGGCCATAAACTGATATAGCACCTGTAATTTTAAGTGGGGCGGTACCCAAAAAAACTGCTTCTTGGCCATCTCATTTTCACAAAGGAAGTTATAACACTTCAACTGATATTTCTTCAGGTACTCCTATTTTCTCCAGCTCTGTCCAGACTTCTGCTTCACTATAGTGGCGAGGTCTACTGCTTTCCATGGTGGAAAGTTATCTTTCTGCTATCTGAGCTTTCTTTTCTGCTATTTCTACATGCTTTTTAGCTATTTGCACATGCTTTTCCGCCGCATCTCTCATAACATCAGTTAAGTTGTTGATCCTCATATTCAACTTCTCATAACCCTTCTCAATTAAATCAACTATGGGCGCTTTCTGCTTTGATCCTCTTGATGATGATGTTCCTTGGGATTGATTTGAGTTAGGAAACTCTTGAGAGTGGTTTGAGGGAACACATTCAGGATTAAATGATTCAAAATGGCCAGTGTAGTTGGAAGTATTATTTCCCCAATTAATATCAAAATCTGACATGTGTTCAAAGCTATCATTCAGGTTCAACCTCTCTTTATCCCATCTCCTCAGCTTATCTGCTGCACTCTCAGCATATGATCCTGTGGCCCTGTCTCTTCCGAATAGTTCCAATAGCTTGTCATAGTTATGTATTGGTAAACGCTTCCATCTGTTGGCCTCAGGTTTATCCTGCAATAACACACACAATCACATCATCATATACCATATTTTGGTGTAATCCATACTAAGAAATGAACGAAGTATTACATCTATGTATAGTGCATGAGTTATTCTATATTTACTTGACATATCTCACTCCACACTTCTGGTTCCGCCTCGAACATATGTATGGATGGGTTCTAACCAATCCCACTCCATCTATGGAATAGATCATAACATTCATTGAAGTTTTCCTTCAATGTCTTCAATCGATTCTTAATGTGTTGCTTCTAAAAGAATGGACTTATAGTCTGCTTAAGTTGTGCCACCATGCTAGCATAAACCATGGATGTGAATGTGCCATCTGGTCGATTGCCTTTTTGTACCTCCTCGAGTAATAAATCTAATAATATAGCATCCATATCTGGCGTCCAACGTGGTAAGTCCCTAGAAGATCCATCTCCCCTGCTATCAAACTTTTTATTTTTCGGCATGGTAAAATCTGCAATGAAATGCACAACCTAATAAGGGGTGATAGTATAAGGGATGGAAAAGGATTATATCATGCATGATACATGTAATTGGTCACAAACTTCTCAGACATAAGTTGTTTAAATTATGTGCAATTCAAAAGGAGGTTCTATGCACAATCACCTCCTCAACAGTAGATATTCAATTCATGCTACAAAAGGGAAGTGCAATCCGCTAAATCCAAATTATACATATAAGACTCTAAATATAGTTCTCAGTCACATCAATAGTGCAAGATTCATAAGCATCAAGAGATAATGTACAAAGAGTTATTATATAAATAACAAAAACTATGACAAGCTCTGTTGATAATCACTCCACATATGGGCTGCTAGGTTTTCTCTCATGATGAACCCATGCCTATAGTCTTCTTCTATGGTCCTGGATTCATGATCTCCTATATCTTCTACATTCCTTTCTAGGAGCTCATGATCGACCTCATCTATCAATCGTGGATTGGGATTAACATCCATTAGAAAGTTACGCAATATACAACATGCAATAGTAATGTCCGTCATGGTCCTGAAGGAGTAATGTGGTTCCGTGCCCATAGCAATTATTGGAAATCTCTTTTTTAACACCCCAAAAGCCCTTTCGATTACATTTCTCAACGATGCATGCCGATGGTTATATAATTCCTTTGCATTTTGAGGTCTATGAGCAGTGTACTCCTTCAAATGATATCGCACTCCTCTGTAGGGTGTAAGAACGCCTTCTTTTAGAGGAAATCCTGCATTTCCTAAATAGAATTTACCTATTTTACAATAATGATACAAATAAACGTCAAAACACATAACCATAAAGATAAACACATTAATTCTTATGGCGTTGACCTATTATTGTGCAAGGCATAACAAAATTGATACTTACCTCTTGGAATTCTCAATCTATCTCTCTCTTAGCTAAAGCATGTTTTAGGACCCTGGAGTCAGATGCAATTCCCTCCCAACCAGACAACACATATGTGAACTTCAAATTAAAAGAACACATTGCTAACACATTCTGTGTGGGGTAGTCCTTTCTTCCTCAAAAATGGGGAGCATCCTTCCCGGGAACTTTGACTCGTATATGTGTTCCATCCAAAGCTCCAACACAATCCTATAAATAATTTTCTTTTAGTATATTTACACAACATGATAAATAAAGAACAACAATCTAATTATTAGCAGTGTCATACAGAAATGAAAATATATTACCTTGAAATAAGGATAAAATCTACTGTTGTTGATATAAGGATAAAATATTTTACAATAATGATACAAATAAACGTCAAAACACATAACCATAAAGATAAACACATTAATTCTTATGGCGTTGACCTATTATTGTGCAAGGCATAACAAAATTGATACTTACCTCTTGGAATTCTCAATCTATCTCCTCTCTTAGCTAAAGCATGTTTTAGGACCTTGGAGTCAGATGCAGTTCCTTCCCAACCAGACAACACATATGTGAACTTCAAATTAAAAGAACACATTGCTAACACATTCTGTGTGGGGTAGTCCTTTCTTCCTCGAAAATGGAGAGCATCCTTCCTGGGAACTTTGACTCGTATATGTGTTCCATCCAAAGCTCCAACACAATCCTGTAAATAATTTCTTTTTAGTATATTTACACAACATGATAAATAAAGAACAACAATCTAATTATTAGCAGTGTCATACAAAAATGAAAATATATTACCTTGAAATAAGGATAAAATCTACTGTTGTTGATATAAGGATAAAATATTTTACAATAATGATACAAATAAACGTCAAAACACATAACCATAAAGATAAACACATTAATTCTTATGGCGTTGACCTATTATTGTGCAAGGCATAACAAAATTGATACTTACCTCTTGAAATTCTCAATCTATCTCCTCTCTTAGCTAAAGCATGTTTTAGGACCTTGGAGTCAGATGCAGTTCCTTCCCAACTAGACAACACATATGTGAACTTCAAATTAAAAGAACACATTGCTAACACATTCTGTGTGGGGTAGTCCTTTCTTCCTCAAAAATGGGGAGCATCCTTCTTGGGAACTTTGACTCGTATATGTGTTCCATCCAAAGCTCCAACACAATCCTGTAAATAATTTCCTTTAAGTATATTTATACAACATGATAAATAAAGAACAACAATCTAATTATTAGCAGTGTCATACAAAAATGAAAATATATTACCTTGAAATAAGGATAAAATATACTGTTGTTGAGTATTTGTGTAGGAACCTCTGATCCAGAAGGCTGTACAAGATACTCATCTCCGAGAGATACAATAGCCCGTAGAATGTTATGAAAGTGACGACTAACTGTCTCTCCCGACCGATGGAAAAAAATGACATAGTTCTATTTTTTACATTATATGTTAGGATATGTAAGAACTTAGCTACTTGTTCCTCCACAGTCGAATAAGTGGAATCCCTCACTCCATCCATTGATCTGATCTTTTCACATAATTACAAAAAAGCGGGAGGATATATGCATAGTACATCATGACTTTTTTCTGAATATAAGAGGTTCTGCAAGAGTTATTGCCGCATCTGATCTCTTACTTCCCTAACTTCACCAATGCCTCTAGGTACAATGTAAGCTTGCAACTCCAGTAGGTACATAAAATAACCAATATAGCATACAAGTTGAACCACACACATTTGACACAATCTGTCTCATTCCTTCATCATTTCAATAATAGGCGACTCGTCTAATTCCAACTAATCTTCATATAATTCATCCACATTATCCTCCATAGTCACTTGTGAAGTACCTCTAAATTCTAACTAATAAAAATTACAAACCATAAGTTTTAAACAAATGTAACCACATATATCAGCTTCAATGTGTATGCACTACTTAAATACTATTTACCTAATTTGCAAAAAAAAAAAAAAACACATAAAAGAAAATTTCGCACCCACAAGTATATGCAATGAGATTTATAAAGTTAGTAGAAACATACCTTTGAGCTTAAGCAAGGATTAAGAACTTGACATTTTTAGTAACGTAGATACGAGTCCTTTGAGAGTGTATAAAATGAGAATATGCCTTGAGTACAGTACCTATTATTAAGAGTAATATATGAAAAACAACAACAAAGGAATGCCAAATTCTTCAGGTATCGAGATATATAAAATGAGGAAATATAAATATCTATCATTATCTGAAATAGACGTATTCATTCCATGTGATTAATATTTATTAAGATTTTTTTTACATACATCAATGCTAGAATTTTATCTCCTTTTATGTTCAAATTTTTTTTAAAAATTATTTTAATTAAATGGTAATAAAAAATAATTTATATGACCATATATTCCATTTTCGTTGAATTTAAATATTTTGCATTCACAGTTAGCTTCTCTCTTGGTCAATTTTATTAGATGTAGTTGGAAAGAAAATTTAACAAGTATTTTTACTTAGGTAAATCACTATATATACCATTCATAAGATTATACAGTGAATAAAGTGTGAACAAATTTGTTGTATATAATTAGCTTATTTTTATGCTGATTTGCGTTAATAATATTTAAATAATCTTCAATACAACCAGAAAACTAATTAGTTTGGGCATAGTACCGGATAACTAATCATCAAAAATTGCTAATAAAATTAAAAAAAAAATTAATAACACACTAAAATTTATTAATCAACTAAAAAGCTACTGCATGGTATAACAAAACATCTCAACTGTGTACACTTCAATTTTGAAGGGGTGGGAAGTTCAATTATCCGAATAAAATGCATAAAAAAATAGATGGAAAAAGGGCTTGCAGAAGAAAAAAAATTGAAACTTATGCAAATCGGGTCGGATCCGAACCGGGTCGACCCACAACAACCCAGAATCTAAGATCCCAGACTCGGCTCTCCCATACCCGATGCACAGCAGGGGCAATGGTTGCTTCAATCGGCGGCAAATCGGTGTGACACTCGCGACAGAACAAACCAGCAGCTTGCCGGCAGGCTCCCATCTTCAGACGGTCTCCGATCCACGCAACCTGTGCAAGAAAAGACAGACAAACAGTAGATCCTCAACACTTCAGTTTTACCTCTGCGATAGGGAAGATGCAGTCGCGATAGGGAGGATGCGCAGTCGCCTGGGGAGAAGGGAGCAGAATAGTGGTGGAGCTCTCTGTCCAAGCTTTAGCCGATGGGTGTTTTCCCTGGCAGAACCGCAGCTCGACGGCGCTTGTGGATGGTGGCTGAGGCGTGAGCATGACAGGGAAGCTGAAGGTGCGACCGCGATAGGGAAGCTGAAGGCTTGCGGTGGTCGGCTCTCTTCAGGTTGCTCTCTGGTTCCAAGGGCAGCTATGGAAAAAACTTGCACTCAGCTGAACTTCTCCCCACTTCTCTCCATTTTTGGAGAGAAGTCTGAACCTCTGCAGACGTGGGACCCACTTCACCTTTTTACCTAAAATTTCTTTCTTTTCTCACTTCTGTCACCCGTTCCAAACGGGAGAAGTTTTGTATGGGCGCCTCAACTTCTTTCTTCCCATTTTTGTCGCCTGTTACTTTTCTTGTTCCAAACGGGGGCTAACAGAGGCGACGTACTTCATACGAGCTGATGTTAACTTTTCCCAATTTATGTAATAATTATCTTAAATTCAATTAGTTATTAATTGTAAAGGGGTGGTATATTGCTGATAAATTTTTTTTGGCCCGACCATTTTGGTATTCAACAACCACGTTAAATTTCAATTAATTTAAAATTTGAATTGGATTGAATTCTTTTGAGAAGTAAAAGTTTTTTATATTTATTTTCTTTATTTATAAAGTTTGAACCCAAAATTTTATCTAAAGAATTGAATTTTCAATCATTCAAATCAACAAATATGGTGATAATTTTTTCATACTTATATAATAATAATAATCTTAAATCTCGCTACTAATTAATTGTAGAAGCATGAATAAACCGCAACTTCTTATTTTGACTCTAGCACAACTCTTGCTGATGCATATACTTTGTGCCTCTCTGCCCAAGGCACTTGAAGCTCACACCATTAACTTGGATCTTCATTTTATGGCACCAACGCGATGGCCCAGTTAAAAAATACGCTGGGTCGGGAAGAATATTATGTTATTAAATAGAAGCCTGAATTTTGAAGGTAATTCTTGTTGAAAGAGGATTAATTGTATGGACGATTTCTTTACCTAGTGTTCGAAAAAAAAAATAGATCTCATGGCTTTCATTTCCAATTATTATATGTAAAAAATACGAAGATATTTAAAATCTGTATTCATACATAGAAAAAATGTGTATTCACACACAAGACTTATAAAATTTTTATGCTTTTTATTCTTCTTTATATATTAAGTTGTAATATTTCATAAAATATCGAATAAGTTTTAAACTTTTAGTATTGTAAATTTGAGTAATGAAATCGCAACATTTTGCTTCTTATATTGAAAAGTCAGACAAAAATATGATATTTTATAGAAAAATAAAAAAAAAGAAGAAACTAACCTTACATTCTTGAAGTTTTATTAAGTGTCAAATTATCTCCTTAAATCTTAAAACTCAGTGATTGCACTCTTAAACTTTAAAAAAGTTATAAATTATCTTCTTAAAATTTAAAGAAACTAAAGAAATTAATTGGTATTAATTTTAACTTTAAACTGATAACTAAATTGCATATGCTTTGTTCAAAGACTTATTTCTTCAATTATAAGTTACGAAAATTAATAAAATATGAATTTTATGATTTAAGTTAAAACAGCAATATTTGAAACTAATAATACCTTAAATGCAAGCTTACTTTATAGGAGAAGAATTAGGAGTTAGGACATCAAACTATATATACACTAGATTATTAACCCATGAGATGCATGGGTTAGAAATTTACTTTCGTTTTATATATATATTAACTAAAATTTGTATTATAAAAATATTAAAATCTAATTTATCATATTTATTTTATAATTATATATTTAGATTTATGAATAATAAAATCTTATCATATACATTATTTTTTTATAAAATAGAGGTAGGAAAAATTAACTAATTTTTGCTGTAAAGTATAATTTTCATTTTGAGTTCTTCAAAATCTGAATTTATAAGTAATTAAAAATTTTTAACCCAAAAAGAGGTATAACAAAGGGAAATAAAAAACTAAATAAGTAGAAACCTCTCAGAACTTGTTTTATTTCCTATTTATTAAGGTTACTTCCAATTAAAGACGAAAGATAACAAATAATATTGATATATATGCTATTGCTGGAATCCTATTTCCGCAAAATGATTTTATATGATAAAATATGATCATAATTTTTAATCATTAGTTAAATTTTATAGAAGAAACATTTGCCTTTTTTTTTAAAAAAATTGCTTTTATAAATATTGCTACAATTTTCATGGTTTTCAATGAAAAATCTCGTAGGAACTTAGATATTTTCAATTAAAAATTATAATTTTGATCGATTTTCCAATGAAAAAACTTTATTGAGAAAACATTTATAAAAAAAATTATTTTCAATAAAAAATTCATTAGAAATACTAACCATATAAATATTACTTCTATAAATATTTTTAGTATATTAATCATTTATATATTTTTATTTAATATATTTAATGACGGGGGAAATAAATTATATGCAATGTAAAATTTATCTAAAATGAATTAATATTAACCATTAAATTTTATTGAGATTAATGATGTAGATGTAATGTAAGTTATTTAAATTTACACGTCTATTAATAGATTCCTCCAATGGCACTCAATGTTATTTTAAAGATTTTACCTTTTTATGTATGGAGTTCAAACTAAGGATTTTGTATATATGCATTAAGTAAATTACTACTCTTACCAATATCAAAAACAAAACCCATTCTTCTATGATCAAATATATAACTAAATTAATAAATGCTAATATAACTAGTAGGAGTAAATGTAGAACTGAATTACAAATAAAATACTAAGCATGAACACTTTTAAAATAGATTTTTTTTAACAAATGGGCTGCCTTTTTTTGTGGAAAATGAAAGCATGAGAACTTGACAAATGTTCAAGGTGAAAGGACTTTAATAATAATAATAATAATAATAATAATAATAATAATAATAATAATAATAATAATAATAATAATTGTGATCTATGTGTTTAATTTATAAATAATATTAGTTAACATGAATAAAAAACAAAAATTTGCAATGTAATGAATAAAAAAAGGAAAACATTGTGTAGGATGTAAAGTAATAATTAACTGTTAAAAATAGAATATGTAGCATATTAATTCAATTAATTAGAATATTTAACTTATTTAAATGGATGACACTCTTATTATTATTGAAAAAAATAAAAAAAGGAAAAAAGTAATGCATGAGTTATAAAGTAACATAAAAGTTAAAGAGGAAATAAAAAAATAAATATGCAATTAAGTATATAAAAAATGCATGAGATGCAAATTAACATGATAGTTAAAAATAATATAAATTTTAATAATAATAATAATGATAATGATAATAATAATAATAATAATAATAATAATAATAATAATAATAATAAAAATAAATGTGTGAAATGAAAAAAATAACATATATAGACCAATGGATGTATATTAAGAATTAAGATAGAGTCTTAAAAGAAAATTTGCAAAAGAGTAGCAAAATATAATAAAAAAAGATAGTCATAGAAAGCATATTATTGGAAAGAGAAATAAATATCTATATATATTATGTGAGAATCTTCGTAGAAATTTGAAAGAAATGCAATAATAATATATCAAATGGATATATCACATCTGAGTGGACAATAAACCAATAATGGCCCATAATTTTGGTAAAGCTAAGCTTATCATAATAATGACCCAATTCGTAAGACTAACTAGATATACCATTCATAGCATGCTCGAACATGGTTTACTGGCATGAATATTCTAAAATACATCATAAGAAGCATGCCCTCAAAGTTAATAACTGTTATAACACATGTCCACTTGTTATTAGCAAGGGATCACATTAGAAATACTATATTTTAAGATTTATAACATTAGGATCCATTGTCATACTTCTAGGCATACAGACCTCAACTTATAAATAAGGATTAGTTTCATCTTAATTCCTTTAAGTCATTGATACTTACTATTCTATGTATACCATCATATACTTTTTTGATATTGGTGTTGTTTGTGGCTCTTACACCACCATGTTTTAGTAAAATACCACTTTCATAGCCTCACTCTAGGAGTAGGGTAAGACTACTTGGTCATTTACTAAAACTCTTGGTAGCAACACTTGTATGGAGAAATTGTAGCAAGAGTCTAGGCACATAATGGTAAAAATTAAATATGAAATGCTAGTAGAAATAATGCAAAATTGCAAGCAAATCTCAAACTCTTGCATAATTTCATTTGAACCTCTATAATCAATTAAGTTAATAAGTATCTTAACCACATTTTTGTTCTTCAATTTAATCCACCTTCATCTACATTGGTTGATGCCACCTCTTCCATTCCCACATCCCTCTATACACTATCTTCATCATTCACCACTTTATTATTTGCAAATCCACTTAACATTAGCCTTAATACTATATTCTCCACTCATACTTCAACACATATCTCTAATAACCATAGTTATAAGTAATATAACCCAACAAACCCCAAAATCCTGAACCAAAACTAGTAATATCCTATCATCGATCAACCTCATCCTTTCACTTAAAGTATTATGAATACACCTTATCAGAAGGATTCAAACCACCTACCCATTTAGAAGCCTATGATGGTTTCACTAACCTTTAAGAACATTTGGAGAACTTTTAGGTGGTTATGCTCTTGTATGGAATTCTTGATTAATCATATGCTATGTTTTCTCTAAGATACTCAAAAAATTTAGCCTTATATAGTTTAACAACCTACTTTCCCATTTGTTAATAGCTTTTGATAGTTGTATAGTGTCTTTGTCACTCATTTCCTAACTAGCTAAATCCCCAGTAAAACCTTAACTACTTTACTTGACTTTTAATAAAAGAGAACTAAGAATTCAAAGTAATATCTATCTAAATTCATTACTATGGCATTGGAGATTTAGGGTTCTAATAAAGGCATTGTAGTTCATTAGGTGGTGGCAAGTCTTTGATTAGTTATTTCTCATTATCCCCAGCAAAGAAACTTGTATCTACTATAAAAAAACCTTCTAAATAAAGTTGAAAAATACATAAACACTGAGGAATATGAGAAGATGCATCATGATCAAGACACCAATAATATGGCATACAAGTAAAGATAGTTTAGTCAAAATTAGGAACCTTTTAGGTCTAAGTGACCTCTATCGAAAGGTTGATATGATAGTTATGAGCCACTCTAAGCAAGCATTACTATGATCATGGATGACATCTAAGTGGTTAAGCTCATGAAAATTACAACCATGATACTAATGATTGTGTAATATTAAAGGATAAGGTCAAACATTTGATTAGGATTGATTATGTCATCAAAATTCAATGGAATAAAAAATGAGTTCATCGAGATAAATGGAGTGTGAATGATCTCTAAGATATGAGAATTAAGAGTTCTTCATAATAATTCTACCTCTACTTCTTAGTACTGTAGGTAAAATTGCTCGAGGTTTTACAAAGGGAGGCAATTTTAAAAATACAAGAAAGAGACACTTATATTAGATCATAAGCATTAGTCAGAAAAAGTAAAAGTCATCCTTTAAAATAACTTCCTTTGCTAAAGATAATTTTGGAGACATTAACAAAAAACACAATCATTCCATGGTGATTTCAACAAAAATTCACAACTTCTTAGTTAAGCGAATTCTAGAAGATCAGGGAAGTTCTGCACATATTCTTCATTCTCATGCTACTAGTAAACTAAATTCACACAAATCTATAATGAGACTTTATAATGGTGTATTAATTAGTTACTTAAGAAAGTAGGTCGATGTTAATGGCACAATCATGTTGAGGCTCAATATTAGAACCTTATTGAAGGTACAAAACTTAAAAGTTAATTTCCTTATGGTAAGAATAGCAAACTAAGCATATAATACTATTATGGGGTAGCTATTATTGAACTAGGCAGTGTGATCATCTCCATGCCACATTTACTGATGAAATTTCTAACCTTTTAAGGTGATGTTCAAGTTCGGGCATACTAGTCAACTACTTATAGATGGTACATGGCAAGTCTAGAGCTTAAATAGTAAGAAGTGACTTACAGGAAGGATATATCACAAACCTTTAACCTTTCATTCAACATAAGTGCTAAATGGTGGATTTGGCAATCTTATATGTAAAGGATTCCAACCTTAGAAGACTTGAGCCATAATCTAATCTAAAAGAGATACATCTATTCAAATAAGAAGATGAAAGGATAGTAAAATTGCAAATGATTTATCCACAAAGGACAAGTAGACATTCGTTCATCTTCTAGAATAAGTAGAAGTTTTCTCCTAGAAGCCATTAGATATGCTAGGAATCAATATTAGTATAGCTTGTCATAAGTTAGCAGTTGACTAGAGCATGAAACTTGTACAATAAAAGAAATGAAACTTTGGTATTGAATCAAGAAAAGTCATTAAGAAAGAAATAAAGAAGCTATTTGATAATAATTTTATTTAGGAAGTTAAACATATGATCTAGCTCACCAATGTAATGTTAATAAAAAAGGCAAATGGATAGTGGTGCATGTGTGTTCACTTTTCTAATTTAAATAAGGCATGCTTGAAATATACAAACCTATTGCCTAACATAGATCAACTTATTGATAGTGTATTAGGTTTTAGGAGGCTGAGCTTTAAAGATGCTTTCTTTGGGTATAATCAATGAAATATGCATCCTAATAATGAAAATAAAGCAATTTTTTTATCACAGATAAAAGAACATTTTGTTATAGGGTGATGTTGTTTGAAGTAAAGAATGTAAGAGTAATTTAACGATAAATGATGAACAAAATGTTTGTTCGACAAAATAGATGGAATCTAAAGGTCTATATAGATGACATTTTGGTTAAATGCATAAATAAGGAACAACATTAGAAAGAGTTGAGGGAGGCTTTTGAAGTACTTTAATAGAACAAAATGAGGTTGAATGATCTGCATGTTGTAATACACCAAAAGTAATTTATTATTAGTTTTCTTAAAATAATCAGTATAGTGAAGCAAATTAGGTTATACCCCTAGTGATTTCTTGATTAATCCTTTCTAAATGAATCACTAACAATGTTCACATAATTGTTTTAACTATTTATGCACTAAAAACATAAAGAATAAATGCAAATAAAATCATATAAAATGCTAACAAAATGAAAAAAGAATAGAATGCAAAAATAGAATGCAATATACAATATGTAGAACTAACACAAAATTAGAGTTAGGAGGATTTATGAATTGAAATTTAAATAAATATATTAAACAAAATAAATTATAAAGTAAATAGTAAGGAAGAAAATCAATATAATAAAATAATCAATTTAAGGAACTAAGAGCTTTAGTTTAGATTAATCATGGATCAATTGATATTCGACTTTTGTAATTAATCTTTCAACCATGAATTACCTAAAACCCTTACAATAATTCATAAAACTCTACATTAGATAACTATCTAGGATTTCATCAATTAAAATTAGTTAAATTAAGCAACCACTATAATTTTTAAACTAGATTGAAATTGGTTTAAAAATAGAATTTAGTTACATTGAGAAATTAAATTATAAACCTCTAAATTGATCCATAAACCCTCTGCCTTATATTTGAAATCATGATTTACTAACTACAATTTAATTCAAAATAGCAAAAGTTTAAAAATCACAAGGATGAATACTAATTATACCAAATTAACATCCAAAAAATTAATATTACAAATCATGATCTTATAGTTCAGAAGAGGAAAGCCTCAAATTCCTTGAACAGTTTCAAATTTAACCTTCTATTGATGAAGAACAAGAAAACTAAAAGAAAAGAGAAAGCTTAATTCTGAATAGTGTTGTAAAGTCTAATTTCTAATATGTGTTCTTTCTTTTTTTATTATTTAATTACCTTAAAACCTTATTAAACCTGAATTCTATATCTTTTAAGATTATAAGAATGGTACATTTTTAATTTTTAGAACTCCGAAACTTATTTTTGCAAAGCAATTAATTCTAAAAGTTATAGTAGTGAAATCCTATAGGTTTGATTTCCAACCAATATAAGACCATTAAAATAATGTAATTTAAGTAAACTATAAACATAAAATATCTAGGTGGTATAAAGGTCATCCTAATCCAATATCTAAAACTCAAGATACAATTACAAAATAAAAATAGTTTCAAAATTTAGTATTAATCAAATAAATATAAAATATTACAAAACTAATTCTAAATTATAAAATAAAGTCAATTCTATGAAATTTAGCAAATATAACACACTAAAAGACATAAATTAGGAGAAAATAATGTAAATAAAATCTTGCTTGTCATTAAACCCAGTTAAGTGCACATTTGGAGTTTGTGCAAGTAAGTTTCTTGGCTTTATGTTGACTGAATGAGCCATTGAAGCAAACCTATCCAAGTACTAGGCCATAACTAACATAAAGAGCCCAAGACCATTCAGGAACTAAATTTTGAATAGATAACTAGCAGTACTCACCTACATCATGTCTAGGTTAAGTGACAAATTCTTACCCTTTTGTAAGTTACTAAAGAATGTTAAAAACTTTGGTTGGGATGATTCTTATGAATAAGCATCTTAACCATTGAAACACTAACTATTCACCCTTCCTGCCTTGTTGAAGTTATGAAAAGGAAAACCATTATATATATATATATGTATATATATAAATATATAAATATATATATATAAGCAATTAGTTAGACAATTGTAATAAGAGAAAATAGGGAACAGAAGCCTACATATTTCATTAATAAGGTGCTTCATAATGTAGAAAAAAGAGTTATTGTCTGACTACCTTAAAAAGGCTTTATTCCTACTTCTAAAACTACTAAATCATTGTTTGAACAAATTAATCAATAAGGCAGGTACTTTAAAAGCTAGACATAATTAGTCAATTGGTGTTATGATTTTTTAAAATTTCTAATCATGTTTGAAAATGAAAGCAAAAAAGGCATGAGCACTTGTAGATTTCCTTATAAAATTAACTAGACTAGAATAAGAAGTTGAAGAAGGAGAATGAATTTTATATGTTGATAATTCCTTAAAGAAGAAAGGTATTGGTGCAAGCATTATACTAAAAAGTCCATAGAAGGTGATACTTAAATGTGTGTTAAAATTTGAGTTCCATGTCATAAATAACCAAATGGAATATAAAGCTTTAATAGTTAGGCTATAATTGGTTGAAGAAGTTAAAGCAGGGAAAGTTCAAACATTAAATGACTTTTAATTAATCACAAACCAAATAAATGATGACTATAAAGCCAAAAAGCTTGTGATGAAACAATATATGCAAAAAACCAAGGAGCTATTTAGGTTGTAAATGAATTAAGTTACTCATAAATAGCTCAAGTTCAGCTTATAACAAGCTTGACTTATGTTCAAATTAAAAGAACTCGAGCTTAAGCGAGCCAAAGTCAAGCTTCATAATACAAAACTTGTAAAATTTGCAAGCCTAAACAAGCTTATATATATGTATTTGTTTCTAATATTATTTAGGATTTTATTAAATTATTAGTTCATTTAATTATTAAATATTTTGATATTAATAAAAATTCTTACTTATTTTATAAAAATAAAAAAGGCAGGAAAATTGTGCATTAAATACCTTAAATTTTAATTTTTTATGTTTAAGTTATATGAAAACTTTAAGATTTCAAATGAAAAATTTTCTACTTTGTTATTATTTATGTAATTATTAGGAAATGTTCAAATATTATGATTTAACTATTATATGTATATTTGTTAGAATAGAATGAGATTTATATTTGAAATTTCATTTATTTGTATATAAAATTATTTTACTTCTTATTTTACTATTATTTGCTAAAAATATATATATAATATGTTAAAAACTCATTTAGGATTAATTAAGTTTATTAAATATTAAACTCAAGCGCGAGCTTAAATTTTAAAAGCTCAAAGAGTTTAAATTTGTTTAATTTGCTCAAGCTCAAGGAAGTAAAAGCTCGACTTGTTTACAACCCTCAAAGCTATTAGGAGAATTCAAGTATAAAGTTACAAGAATATTGAGGGAAACAAAATGATTAAGTAGACTTATTAGTTAAGCTTACCAGTGCTAAAGTAGTTATGAATAACATGACCATTATATAAAAGACCTAGCATGAAGCTAGTTTAGTGAGAAAAAAATGTAGTGAGGATAGAAGAGGAACAATCATAAATGACCTTCATAATCAAATACCTGTTTGAAGGGATACTACCCAAGAATAAGGAAAAGGAAAAGGAAAAGAATATATCTATGTGAGCATCCTAATTCTTCTTGTATCATAAAGATTTATACAAAAAAGGTTTCTATTTGTCATTATTAAAATGCTTATGACTAACCAAAATATATTACGTTTTAATGGAATTGCATGAAGGAATATGCAAAAGCCACATCAGAGGGTTTAGCTTAGCCATTAAGGCTATCTGATTTAGCTATTATTAATTGACTATTAAAAGTGATACAATGTAATTATGCAAAAAGTGTGACAATTGCTAAAGAAATGGGAAGGAGCCTAGGAAATCAATTACAAATCAACATCTAATCATCTCTCCTTGGCCATTCGCCCAATAGGGCATAGATTTTTTAAAACCTTTTCCAAAAGCTTTAGGCTAAAGAAAATTCTTGCTTGTAGCTATTGACTACTTTGCTAATGGGTCAAAGTTGAGCATTTAGCAAAATCATTATCTAGAAAATTGATAATATGCAAGTAATAAGGTTGCAAAAACTTCATTAAATATAAAAATACTTACGAAAAACTAACCTTTTTAAGAATATGCAAGTTTAGACACCTAGTGGCTATAGTCATTAACAATAGGATGCAATTCACTAGTAAAGAATTTATAGGCTTTTGTGAGAGGTAGATATAAAGAAAAAAAAGAACACATAACTTTTTATTTATCCTTTTACTAATATATATCCTTGTTTGAATAGTTAAAGTATAAGATTAAAATTTGATTTAATTGAATATCCATAGATTAATGGATAGGCAGAATTTGCAAATCAAGTTATCCTAGATAGTTTAATAAGAAGACTTGAAGGAGCTAAAAGTAATTGAATTGAAAAGCTTCCAACTTTATAGTGGACATATCAAATTAACCTTTAACTATAATAGGGGAATCCTATTTAAATTAACTCACGGGATTGAAGTGCTATGATACTAATGAAAATTGGGGAAACATTTGAGAGGCAAATGGCATATGAAGATGAAAACAATAAGAAATAAGGTGTGAAAAGTTAGATCTACTGGATAAAGTCCAAACAAATTCACAAATAAAAATAGCGAAATATAAAAGTATGTTGCTAAGTGTCATAACAAGACTACTAAATAGGGTTTTCAAGGTTGGCCACTAATTTTAGGAAAATTGAGGGGGCTTGATAAGATAACAAAAAAAAAAAAACTTAGCTTTAACATGGGAAAGACCATACTCAAGCAGGGATGCCTTACAAAATGGAATATATTGCTTAAAAACCTTAGAAGGAAAAGTATTACCTAGAATGTGGAATGTATCTTACCTTAAATTATATTTCATGACTGTTTAAAAAAAATAAAAGTAATAAGTATTCAAGAAAAAAATTTATGTCCCCTTAACTAAAAAAGCCAATCCCTACCTATTAAGTAGTTTCCTTAGATAACAAAGCTAGGTCTAAATCTCGCTACCAAGTAATTCTTTTGGATAATAAACCCAAGACCTGATCCTTAGACACCAAGTAATTCTATTAAATAAAAAAACACAAACTCTATCTCTGACCATCCACTAGTTCTTGTTGATAACAAAACCTAGACTCAATCCCCAAACACCAAGTGATTTCCTTGAATAATAAAGCTTAAACTTGATCTTCGACCATCTAGTAGTTCCTTTTGATAACAAAACCTTGACTTAATCCTTGATCACTAAGAAATTCCCTTGGATAACAAAGTTTAGACTCAATCCCCCAATAATTAAGTAATTCCCTTAGATAATAAGGGTTAGACTTAATCCTCAACCATTAAGACTTGTTCCCCTGATTAATAAAGCCCAAAACTCAATCCCATGGCAATTGATTAACTCTTAAAACAATATAAAATATCATTTTGTATGAAGGCCCATTGGAAGCTAGTCTAAAAAAAATGAATGAATAAATATATCTTTGCATATGGGCCCATTAGAAGCCATTATAACATGAATAACTAAATAAATATTTGTAAAATAAATAACAAAAGATCTAAATTAAAATACAAAATAATCTACATAAAACATAAAATATCCATTACATCATAAAAAATATAAAAAAGTTTTAAGTATCAATAGCATTTTTACCTTATCTATCTTTATTCAGGAGCATATTCAATTAATTGGATGCTTAGATAAGTCTATTGGGACATCGAGGTTAAAATATACAACCTATTCCTTAGATTTCATGAACCTTTTTAAGTATTAAAAACCTAGGTGTTAAAGCTAGTTGAGTACGGTAAACATTCAAGCCATAAAGGGATTCTTGTTAAAAGGGTGTAAATAGAGGTACTGGTACTAATCTTGTCATATAATCATCATAAAATATTAAAAAGGACATTAGATCATAGTTGTACACTTGTTTGTTATCTTAATAGGCCATGAAGTGGATCAACTTACATTTAGACTCATCCATATAGCATATATCATAAAGTGAATCAAGGAACTTAGTTCATCCATTTTTATAAAGCCATCTAATTTTGGACTTTAAAGTTAATCCAACTAAAGGTTAGGTAGTTCCTATAGATATAACTAACTCTAACCATCCTATTTGAATCTTTCAATTGATCAACCATAATGGTAGTAATAAGAATTAGGTGGTAGAAAAGGCAAGCATAGAACTCTTCATATTCAAAATTTATCAACAATAATGTCTTATTACTTGTTAAGTTACTTAGATCAATAAAGTTAGGTTAGTCACCAAACATGAAAAGGGAAAATGAGCACACCTTTAAAACAAATTATAAGTCAAATGGACAAAAATAAGGCAAGATAGGTGTTGGTTAACATAAAGAGAAACATAACAAAAGGATAAATGAAGCAAGGCATAAAACATCAATGGTAGAGAAATCAACATTCCTATAAATCATGGACAAAGGTAGAAAATAACAATAGAGTTAATAAAATCCCACACTTTGACACTTTGGAAGTTATCATAGTTAGAAAAATAAATATAAACACATAGTAATTTTATGTAATCAAATAAAAAGAAAAATGAAAAATTACCAAAAAATGATAAAGCTAAAAATCATTGTCATTGCACTGGAGGAAAGTAAGAAGGCTATGATTGTTGAAGCGGAAGGTTTGTAATCATTGATGAACCATTGAAGAAATGTAAACAATTTCATAAAATAAAAAGATGGTAAGAACTTAAAAAACTCTAAACTCAAAAAATAAAAAGATAAGGAAATAAGCTTAAAAGTTCAAATGAAAAGCCTCTTAAAGGGAAAGAAAAACACAATCCTAGTATAAAGTAAGATTAATATTTGGAAAAAAGCATAAGGGATGGTCTAAATATACTAAAAAATTGAAAGTATTTATTAAGGTAAAAAAATAATAAATACCTTGAGTTGTGAAACGAAGTGGTAGAAGATGAAAAAGGGTAAGTAACAATAATATTCTAAATAGAGATATCACATTCAAGTGAATAATAGACCAATAATGATGGCTAATCCTAGCAAAGCCATGGCTATCATAATAATGGCTTAGTCCATAAAATTGATTAGACATATTACCCATAACCCACTTCGACATTGCCCACCCATGCAAATGTTCTAGAATGTATTATAAAAATTATGTTGTTACACCTTCTTTAGAATTTTAAAATTTTATTTTATGAATAAAATAGTTAATTAATTCTAATAATTATAATTAAAATAAAATTTTATGTGGAGTGGATAAATTATAGTAAGAAAATATGAATGAGATATTGAATATAGGAGAATTAGTTAATTGAATGAAATTTAAGATGAGCACTTTGCATTAAATAGTTAAGAAAAGATAGATAAAATAAAATGTTTAAAAGTTAAAAGTATATAGAGGTAAATATTTGAGTATGAAAGAGATTTAGGACATTTTTTCCATTTTATCCATGCATTCATCCCCTTTTTCCCCTTAAAATTACCTAACAAAGCCTAAAACCCCCAATATAAACTTCTCATCACTTTTTCTATCTCATTCTCTTCATCATCTCCTTTAATTAAGCAAAGGAAACCAATAATTCATCAAATTCTCCACACAATCAAGATCTTTATCTTTATTGAACTCCATTCTACTCATCTTTTGAGTTTAAGGAAACCTGAACTCTTTAGCTTAAATAAGAAATTTTAAACCTTAATCTTAATCTTGTTGATTTTGAATGTTTATGAGCAAGCAAATCTCTATTTCATCTTCTCTAAATCTCCAAGTAAACTAAGTGAATATTCTAATTTTATTTTAAAGGTTAAATTAGATTTATTTAGTTTAAGTTAAAGTTTTAGGATTTTAATGATTATATAGAAAATATGTTATTTTGTGGTGTTTAATTTGTGTTTGATGTTAAGAATGGTATAAATGAGGTGAGATATGTGTATGTTAATGACTTGATAAGGAACTATGGCCTAATGTTTAGTTAAAATTTATGGCATAGGAATAGTATATTCATGCTAAAAAATTGTAGAAAATAGGGTAATAGTTGACTACATAATCAACTATGGCTTGAGAATTGTTCTTTAAAGAGTCATAATTGACTACAAATTGATGTTTTGGCCTTAGGAGGCTTGTGGTCAACTATAGTTAACTATAACTAGAGGCCATGCTTTTTAAAAGGCTATAATCAAGTATATAGTCGATTATCAAGTTAGACCTCATTCTTTATAGGTCCATAGTTGATTACTAAGCATAAAATTTAGCCTTAGACCTTCTATAGTTAACTATGCTCCCTTTTTGAGGCTATATAGTTAATTATATAGTCAACTACCTTTCTTCAATTTCATGAATTATGACGTGAAAGGGGATAATTGAGTTAATATTATATAATATTTCATATGGTTATTTATGAATGTTTGATAAAGGAAATGAGATGTCAGGCCATGCTAAAAGGCATGACATTGCTACAAATTGAACTATGAGCTCTAATTGAGATTAAATGTATTGAGTTTATGAGAATTGAGATAGGAGTCTTATGATATGCTTGATAAATCAAACATTGAATCTATTAATGGCTTTTGAAGAATAAGGTTAACATGGAGGAATAATAATAGGTTCTTAAAGAATAAGGATTGATAAGAGTCACAAGGATATTTACCTATTTTCTTTTATTCGTACTTTTACATTTTTATGTGATGTGAATGTGATATGGATATATTTAAACAATAGTACAATTGAGCTCATATAATCATACAGTTGATATATTAATGCTAATGAGGATTTGTATTGTGAAATATGTGATTAAGGCACCTAGGTATAAATGAGGATAAATCTCGTCGATAAACCTATATTAAATTTATTAAACCTTATGTTATTGGAATGTTTGCTTATTAAGTCTCAGATTTACCTTTTTCTATTTTTATTTTATAAATTCTTAGGTTGAGCCTCTTCCATCATCACCTTAAAGCTAGACTCTTTAGGATTTACTTGGTAGAGTAATGGGTAGTAAATGAATATTTTAATGTAGTTATATATTTTTAAGCCTTATTCTATATAGGGTCAAGGGTAGACAAACATGATTTCAATCTTTTTAGGGCTAGTTATGCTAGCTTATCATTAAGAATAGATGATGCATAAGTAAGCCTAGCTTCCATTTTGTTACTAAAATACTTTTGATGAATGAAATTCTATTATTCCCTCTTGTTGTTTAACCCACATATGTTTTAGTATTTATTTGGGATTGTAGGTTAGGATGGTGGAAATTGGATAGTCAAGTTCTACATCAATCATAACTAAGGTTGAGTCATGACACATATCCTTAAGGTTGATAACTGTTAAGATATGTGTTTGGTTGTTACTAACAAGGGATTACACTAGAAGTGTTATGTCTCAAGTTCTACAAAATTAGGACCATTGTCACA
This sequence comes from Sindora glabra, assembly GCA_020226215.1. Taxonomy (NCBI): domain Eukaryota; kingdom Viridiplantae; phylum Streptophyta; class Magnoliopsida; order Fabales; family Fabaceae; genus Sindora; species Sindora glabra. Next base: position 25,747,391 of record CM035225.1, read on the forward strand.
TTTATAAACATGCAGACCTCAATTTATAAATAAGGATCATCTTCACCTTACCATATCTAAATCATTGATACTCATAATTCTATGTATACCTATTACACATTTCTTTTTAGAATGTAGAGATATTAGTTAAGAAGTAATGGAATTATAATTTAGACATATAAATATATTATCTTGTAATTTTGATCTATAGTAAATTTCTTCTTATCTATAATTTTATCTTGAAGTTGAGGTTTTTGTACCTTAAATTACTTGTGTGATATTGTATTACTATAATTATTTTAATTACTTAATATTCAAGAGTGAATATATTTTCTAATAGCAACCGATATTGTTTGAAAGTTCAAGATTTTTTTTTGGCTATGCACATAAGCAAATTAGAAATTCATATTCATACTCTCTCACACACCATTCACATAAAAAAATAAAATGAAATATCTTTCTAGGCCTTATTAGAAAATGTGAAAAACTCACATCCAATGTAAAGGTGAGTTAAGATTTTTGTTGTAAATTATTCTTAATTTGAGTATGTATGCAAAATATTCTCTTGCTTATAAATAATTAGTTTATTAACATTTGAGCTTTTAATTTGCGTCAATAACTCATTTTTATAAAAAATTATATTAAATTGATTACAATTTCTGCCCCACCAAAGTCCCAACTAATTCTAATGAGATTTAAATATGAGCTTGACTTCTCGTGTTCTACATCTGAAGATGGAAGGTCAAAAGTAGCTTGGTGCTATATATGAACGCAATCACTAACGTTGTGAACAGATAAGTACGATTTGAGCCATTTTTAAAGTTATAAAGTTTTCTGTTTTATTTTTTCTTTGGCAGGGACGCCAGTTTTCCTTTGAGTTAAGTTCTTGAATGTAAAGCTTTGAAAAAACCATAAAAAGGCAACCATGGAAAGGCAGCAATTCTTTCTTAGAAATCAATCACTAATGTTTTTTTCAATCCAGCTCTTTTTTTCTTTTTGTTGACTCAGCAGACTATAAACTATAGTGAAGTGGGGACATGAGAGGCAGGAATATGACTCCTAGGCTCCTAGCTTTTCAAAGAAATTAAGGTCTAAATTTAAGAGAAAAATAAATATATATTTTAATGATAAACTTTAATAAAAAATTGAAAATTTCAAAATAAAATATTATATTTTTTAATAGAATTTGATAAGTAAAAAAGAATTTAATGGTGCATTTGTATATATTTTTATTTTTTATATTTTGAAAAATTATTTTTGGATTCAAGAAAAATAAAAGGTGATCAATTAAAAAATAAAAATATTTTATTTTATTATATATTTGACATAAAAAATAAAAAATAAAATGGAAAATATTTAAAAATTACTTTTATTTTTACTTTAATTTATATATTTAAAATTACATTTTCTAAAAATAATTATCAAACAATAATTCTTTTAGAAAAACAAAAATAAAAATTTATTTTTAAAAATGATAAACAAACAAACTCTAAATCTCCTAAAAAAGGGAAGGGATGCTGATGAAAGGCAAGAAAATGAGAACATGGGAATTAATGAGTGGTGCAAATTGCAAAGCCAGAAACCGTGGTATTGTGCTGAGCTCTCTTTTCTGTTTGTTGTTTGCTTGCTTGTTGCTTTTGTGTGCGTAGATGCGGGTTTTCTTTATTTTGTGAACTTTGTAGCCTCATTGTTGTTGGTGCATTTATTAAGAATTGAAACTTTTGATGTGCCCTATTTGTGTATCTTTTGCCTCATGCCAAGGGTCGCTCCTCATCTTTCCGTTTCAATCAAGTTTTTGAATAAATTCTTGGGTAATGATTATAGTTTAATGGTGCAATCAATATATCAAAATCTTTCCCCAAAAATTAATCAATATTAATCATAAATAATAGGTGAAACAAACTATTGTACGAAAAAATAATGACATTAATATAAAAAAACCTTGAATTTCTATTTTAAAGGAGAGATTATGGTTTATTATTATACAAAAGTATATTAATATATCAATAAATTTAATTGTATATTAAATTTATTTTTTTCTTTCCTAAAAATTAAATTTATCACGTTATTTAATAATATATCAATGATTAAATCTAATGATATATTAATACAGTAATGCACCATTGACATCTTCCTATTCTATTAGATCTTATATATATATATATATATATAAAGAATCCAATGGTACTCCAAAGATATTACTTAAATAATATTATTATAAATGCACTTGTAAAAAATTATTAATTTTATTTATTTATTTTTAAACATAAAGTGAAGGAATTAATTCAAAAATTAAAATATTAATAAATTTCTTCCTTATTAATAAAAGTCATCTTGGAATTATAAATATGAATAAAATTATAAACTATAATTCTATTTATATTTATATTGATCGGCAAGCTTTTTATTTCTTTCATAAAATAAAGGGTAAATTACATAATATCCCTTCAACTATTTATAACATGCGTATAACTGTCTTAACCGTAAAAATGTATAAATAGCCTACTTAAATTTTATGAATTGTATATCTAGCTCTTTATGTTAACCCCTTGTTCATTAAACTTGACAAGATAACTCATATGCTAATTATATGACTAATAAATACTATAAATAGATGTTTATTTTTCAATAAATTGGATGCAATGAAAAATTAGTACTGAAAAGCATATTCAACTTATAAAATTAAAATGTGATCATATCCAAAAATGGTTGGACTAGAATGTTCAAATATGGTTAGATTTGAATAACAAAAATGTATTTTGTAATACTAATTAATCACATAATAAAGTATTTACTTGTTTCATTAGCTTTGGCAAATAAAAAAACTAAATGCATAATTTATGAAATTTAAAAAGGGTATCCACAAATTTTCATAATTCGAATGATTACGTGCAAATCACATACAAAGTCAGAAGGAGTTAAAATGCGTGCATACGCATGATATACTACTTTTGATGAGTATAACAGCAAAAATTAATCAAATAATTTTAGATAAAATTATTCCTACCTCCCTTCAAGTTTAATAAAAAGGGTTTAAATTTAATTTATTATTAGTATAAAATATTTTACATTATTAATAAATGAGAAAAGATATGTTATTAAAATTATAATTAAGAAATTTTAATAGCAATAAAAGAGTTTTGATAATTTTTATCAATATAATAATATATAAATAGTTGATAATGTAACAATAGTTTATATTGACAATTGATCAAATTTTAATCCTTAATAAAATTACACCAACCTTCTTTTAAGTTTTTGAATTTATCCATATATCTCTTAAAATATAAAATAATGACATACTTAAATTCAAATTTAAATTTTTTAATTAAATAATAATAAAAATATAATTATATATTTAAATCAGATAGTATTTAATAATCTAAATATTAATTTTATCATAAAAAATGTTTTGATTAAGTTTAAATGGCTAAAATACCATGAAACTTATATTAAAATTTAGCTTTTTTATTAGTAATATTAATTTTAAATTTTTGAACAAATTAAAATATAATTTTCTATTACAAAATACTCAAAATATCTCATATTAGTATATTTGAATTGTGTAATTTTCTCTTTAAATAATTTTTTGATGAAAAATTTGAATTTAGTTTTAAGTATAACATTTTTTTTTATTTTTTTTTTATGTTTTGAGCGATCTCTAAGTAGGTTTTGAAATTAGACAAAAGATTTATACAATTTTATTAAAATCGAAGAAAGATTGATATGTCTCTCAAATCATATATGTTAGCAAATTTTAAAAAATTTTCATTATGCAAATTTCGTTGTAATGGAGTTAAAATATTTTTTCTTACTAACAATTAGTTAAGGTAGTGAAAATATATTGAATTTTAATGTGTACTAGATCCACTAAAGGATCCTAAATTTGTTTGATATTTGGAATAGGATTTAAGTAGTATAAAATTAGCAAAAAGTCATAACTTTTAAAAGTATAACAGTCGTAATTTATATATATATATAAACTCGGAACATCCTATTTGACATTGAAATTGTTACATCAAAGCCTCTGGAGGCCCAAAGTGTGAACATCACGCATGTCATGGTTCTCTATTTTGACATAATTAAGTAGATATAATATTAGAAAGGTATTTTTTTAATTTATCGAATAAATTTGCCGGAGACAAAACTCTCTTTGTTGGACGAGGGATTTCGTCTGCAAAACTTTTCTTATACAAGTATTTTCACGTTTATTAGAATTTAAATTTTTAAAAAATTATATAGAACTTGAAAGATTAAAATAAGTTAATGATAAATTTTTATTAATTTGCATTTTAATTCCACCCAGAGTTGGAGGGTGGAACTGTTCTTAGAAAGGGCCAAAAAGATAAATAAAAAAAATCGATAGGATAAGAAATTAAAATTGTAAATAACATAAGTCAAACCAAACATCTATTTATTTATGTTAAATTTGTATAAACCTAATTAGAAAATTCCCTATTCCACAAACCTAATTGAGCTTAAATGAATTTTAATTTATTTAATGGTTATTTTCAGGAAATAATAATAATAAATATGACATTAAATTCTACTTTCACACAACCTCTCTCTTCTATATTTTTTAATTAATTTACTTTTTTTAAAAAAATAAGAAAAATATAATGATACTTAGGAAGTGCTTGATAATACTAATACATTTGGCATTAAATATTAAATCAATTAATTAGTAAATTTACAGTATTTGAAAAGTTTCTTATTTTAAGTATTAAGTATTGAATTTAGTTAATAGTTTAAGATTTTTACTACAACATACTAAAATCTTATAGAATTTTAAAATTACCTTTGATTGTGATTTTATAAATTCTATATATCAGCTCCTTAAATGATATGATATATATTGTATATTCCATTATTATTCAGAAAATAGATATAACATTGAATGTATTTGTGCAATAAAATCCCACTAAAATAAGAAACATGATTAAATATATATAATTGCAAAATGAATTTACTAAATATTGATTTGATTTAATATTTAATCTTAATAAATTATATAAAAATCAATTTTCAATTTGAATTTATCCAATTAAGTTTTGATATCCTTATTCATTATGCTATCTCATATATATATATATATATATATATATATATATATATATATATATATATATATATATATATATATTAGAGGGAATAAATTAACATTTTCTTTATAAAATATTATTACATGTATGTGTATATATATATTGATTTTTTTAAAAAAAATATTTAAGGGGTCATGGACCATTAAAGGTGTAAAACATGCTAGGGTTAGTAGGTTGTGTGATGGGTATGGAAGGGCTCAATCCCTTTTTTAGTTTATTTTTATTGTGGGCTTGCGTGAGTAAACTTACATAGGTTGTAGCCCATGTGAGCTTACTCATAAATCCTTATAGACCTTTGTGGTCTTTTTTATTTTTTGTTATTCCTTTGAGTATTTAGAAATTTTTTTAATCCAATCCCATTCCCAATTCAATATACAATGACCTATTGTAATTTTTTAAAAACTTATTTGACTAAATTACATAAAATAAAAGAACTTAATTAATCAATTATAATTTATTAAAAAATGAATATTTTTTAATCTAATTTAATTCATTATTTCTTTAAATGTACTTTTCTTAGTATTCAAAATTTAATTTTTAATTTTTATGTATATATTTTTAACGATTTATTATTTTTAATTATAAAAGATGCAGACTATTTGTGAGTCCTATGGCTCTACCTAAATATACTCATTTTGAACGTAGGCTTATACAAATAAATTGCTTATGCCTGTGGAACCCCCCTCTGACTTACATACTTAAGGCCTTTAACATTGGCCCACCCTTGGTCCTGCTAATAAATAATTCCTAAAAATTTCTTTGGAGAGAGAAATTATATATAATTTCCAAATTTATTTTTGTTTTACTTGGCTTCAAGCCTTTATTTATTAAAAAATAAAAGAAATCTCCAACTTCCCTGTGCTCATACCAACAAAGTGATGGTGAGTTTTTTTTATTAAATAGCACGAGCAATAAAATTGTTAAATTCATATGCATAAAAATAAAATTATTAAATTCACATACATAAGTTTAAAAACGTGAAGTGCAAAAGAAAAAAATATTTTGAAAAACCATTTAATATCACTTGATTTAAATTTTTTTGGCAAGTGTGTTGGGCTTTTAATAAATAATTTTTCCTCCTTAAGGCCTTATTTGGTTAAAAGAGAAAATAAGAGAAAAAAATAAGAGAAAGAAATGAGGAAATAGAGAAAATAAGAGAGAAATTATATTCTTTTTTGGATCATGTTTAAATGGAGAGAAAGTGGGAGAAAAAGAAAATAGAAAAAAATTTATTTAATTTTATTTAAATGAATATAAAATTAGTAAAAAATAAAATTTATTATAGTAAAATGACTACAATACTCGCATTACATAAAATAAAAAATTATTATTATTATCAACATAGCAAACTTACAATCTTAAAGCTTTTCAATTATCTTAAATTGACAAAATACATTTCTTAAGAAATGCATCAAATTTTATTTAACATATGTGTGTGTGTGTGTGTGTGTGTGGTGTTGAGAATAAATAAGAAGCACACATGCAGGCCTTTGCAACTAATTATATTCTACTATTTACCTTTTTTTATATTGACTATATGTAATAGTTCTTAATCTTTTGATTAATTAATACAACATCAAATTAAGTTAATTTCAATGTTAAGAAAACATTTTCCAATACCAATTTACTTATTCATTAAACTTGAAGTTCAATAATTATTTAAAGAATATAAAATTCTTTTCACTCTTCGTGATTGAAAATTGAGTGGTTATTATTTATCTCAACTTAAAAGTCCAATATCATGAGTCTTTAATCTTTGTGTTCCCTATTACATTTGCCATCTTGTTTCAATTATGTATATAGAAAGCATTACGTAACTATGTTGGTTTCTTACTCTATATTTTTTGAAATTGTATATAAATTAAATTTTATTACATATATCATGCTAATGTTGGACTTTAATTATTTCATAACTATATTTTCTTAACAACTTCATAATTAGTGAGTAAATTATTATATATATTGGTTCAAAAAGATAGATATTATATCAAGTTTTTGTTGAGAAAACATAGTTAATAACTTGACATGCATTTTTTTTAATTACGTAACTATGTTGGATTTAATAATTATTAAAATATCAATTAAGTGAGTGATAATTATTACATAACTATGTTGGATTTTTGTCCCTCCTATCCTAAGGATTAACCTTTTGCTTTTCTTTGCCTATGATCCTATTTCGTGACAGCATCTTCATTCTTCTCTTCTAAGAAAAGGAGTTCACACTACCAACCAATTTCATAATTTATTTTCTTGTCATTAATTAACAAATAAATGGTACAATTTTGATGTCAATAGGTACAAATGGAGAAATTTTTGGCACCCTTTTTCATCAATTTAAACCTCCCTATCTTCTAGTTGGATTCTCTTGGTAGACTCTCTTGGTAGGTATTGAGTAAAGATTGAAATTCTGCAAACTATCTCGTCTTTCTCTCCTACAAACTTTTATGTTCCAAGCATAACCCATTTTTCATCCCTTTTTCGCTTGCACTTGGTTGCTTAACATTTTTTGTTTAGCACCAAATTTTCATTGATTCGAATCGGATCCACACGACTTGACTTGCGAGTCACACAAACCTGAGCTCAATATGCGTATTGGCGAAGCCATCCTCTAGATTAGGAAAGTAAACCAGCAGGGGGATTCAAGTGGCCTCACCCACTCTCTTGCTAGCTTTGGCAAGTCGAATTAGCCATGAAATCCAACACCAAGCAATGGTCTACACCAAATGTAGATCAGCCTAAAACAATGCAAGACAAAGAGGCGAATAAAAAATGCAGCAATCTGGGAGGTTTGTTTTTTGAAGTTTATACTTGCAAAGCTCATGATTAAGAAGTGCACTTCCAAGCAGAGCAAGTTTTTTTTTAAGCACTTAGGGAAGATGCACAACAAAGGCTCAAGGGATATGCTGAGGAGTGTGGATTCTTCTCTCCAATTTTCTCCTCAAATTTGAGGATAAATTTTCAATGTGGGTCCCACCATACATTTTCATTGTCATTTTCTTTTTCCTTGCAATTTCTTCATCTTTCTAAACAAGAGAAAACAACATTTTTTATGTCTTTTTTAGATATCAATTTTCTTTCTCCCCCATCTTCACTAGATCCAAACAAAGGGTAAATATCACCAACAATTTGTATGAATAAATATTTTAAAGTCACAATTAGTCTATTTTGTTATAAAAAAATTAACTAAGTAGCTAATTACCAAAACAAATTCATATGGATCACATGACATATATTTGTAAAAAATTAATCATAAAACAATAAGTAAATAGTATATTTGAATTTGCTTGTGAATCTGTACACTCCTCACAAATCCTTACAGAAAAAAAGGAAATGGTCGTTCTACTGTTGGAGTGGATTGCTTGTAGCTCCTCCTGCGGTGTGATTAAGGATTTGCCTTGCTGCAATCCTCACTAAACAAACTGGCTCATCATTGTAGGTTCAATTGCAAAGCTTGCACTATCAATGCTCACAATAAATTTATGTGCGTGATCGGGTCCATGATGATGATGATGATGATGATTTCAAGATTCTGTAACCCAATTTTATATAAAATTTAAACTAGGGAAGTCCAAATAAGAAATTCTGGCAGAATGTTTTCTCGAATAGTATTATTTGATTGAAATACTTCAAAACAGAATTATACGGTCAATAAATTTATTATACATATTGCAACAGGTTTTTATAACTTATAAAATTGGAGAAAGTGAACTATACAAACACAGTTTAGTATTAATTATGTCAATTGGATGTATTTTTCCGATAATTTGGGTTTAGTATAGTATTTATAATTGCAATTAATTATTACATCTAATCATTTAAATGCATAAGAGCTTTCAGAAATTTTATGTATCAAATCCCCATCAAAAGTTAAATAGTAACTATAATTATAATTACTAAATTAAATCTTAATGTCATTTAAAATTCATTTGTACATCATTACATCGTATTCTATATATTTGTGCAATTACATGGAAGAGAAATCATCAAAACAATCAAATAACACTATATTTTTTTTTATTTCCTCCATAATTAGTTGAAAGAAGAGGAAGATTTTCAACCAAAAAAAAAAAAAAGGAGATTAATATACGGATTATACAGATAAACATAAATAAACCACTTTACTCCCACCTCATATCATTCTCACATAGGAACCCACATAAAACTAAGTAACATCACACCTTATTAAAATTTTTAAACATCAAATGGAGGAAATGCTTGCTTTTGTAAGCACTTATTCAAGAACCCCAATAGTCCATGAAAAATAAAAAACACAATGTGTATAATATATGTGTATACACACACTTTACTATAATATCTCTGTCTTCATTTTCATTTGCTTCAATCAATCAGTGAATCTTTTGCAATGTGTGATGGTGGTGCAAGCACGCTTATAGGGGTTGGCCCTGCCCCTTTGCTGGCAATTGTAGTAGGAATTGCCGCGCTGGCCGCATGGTATCTGGTTTGCCCTAAGGGCTCCATAACTCAGATATCTTGACCTTGCGGCAAGTGTCCGGCGGCTCGCCTCCGAATCGAGCATGAACTCGTTGTCGTCTTCGATGATGTTGCTCGCCGTGGTGGCGGAGCCGCCCCAATTAAGTTCATGGACTTGGGATGCATTAGCCACCATGGCCAAGGCCAAGAGAAGCAAAACGATCAAGGGCTTGAAGTTCATCTTTTCCGGAGAGAGAATAGGAAGGCTCTTTTGGGTGGCCTTTTGAATGAATGGGTTTTTTTTATGTCCTAGCCCTTCCTTGAGGAGAGGGATGGAAGAGAAGGATATAAAGGGGAAAGGGTGAAAAGGGTTTTGAGTTTATTGTGACAATAAAAAGGGAGAATCTAGGTATATATTGAGGGTTTGAACCTTACATATGGTTTGTTTTATTTGTGGTTTAACTTGGATTTTGGATTGTTTGACGCTTCCTTGCTAATGTTTTGCCTTTTTTCTTGTTTTGGTTACTCTAAATAGAAATGGTCTTATTAATGGTTTTGCACACATGACAGGCATACATCGATTTGCTAAGAATTTATGGTAGTTTGTTTGTTTCTCTAACTGTCATCAATAATTAAATTTCGGATATAAATTGAGATAATTTGAATCATTATTTTGATGTTCCAATAATATTCCTGAATTCCTTTTACTGCTAAGGAAGAAATTTTGTTGGGCAATTTATGTTCTACATTAAGTCCATTATGCACATACTCACAAGCATAACTATATGTGTTATTTGATTAATTAATAATTTATATATCAATTTGCAATTGATTTTTATTTATTTTTTATGTAATATATGTATAACAAAAAACCTTTTACTTATGATTTGAGTTTTTTTTTAACATTACAAATTTGATTCCAAATTTGTATATATAAGTATTGTCATTTTGTCATTTTTTTAAAAAAAGAAGAATTCATTGTGTTTAAAGGTGTCAAAATGGGTTGGGTTTAATGGGTTGACCTGATACTGATATAATTTTGGCTGACTTGGGATTAGGATTGATACCAAAAATAATAACAGTGACCTGACTTAGTAAGGGACTAAGATTTGTTAACCTGACCTGGTAAAAAGATTAGGACTAGTAAATTTAACTTGTCGAGTTTTTTTGTTAGCCCATTAGTTTGTTAATAGTAGTAAGTAATAAATAATTAATTTATTATTATATATTTAATTTATATATATATTAAAATAATAATTTTGGTATATTAAAATTATATATATGAGCAATATGAAATAATTTTTAATATTAAAATTAATAAATTTATATATTTAATATTATCAATATATATTATATAATTTTGTCAAAATAAATAATTATATTAAAATTTGAATTAGTAATTTAATATTAAAATTTTGAATTATTTAAAAATTTTAAATAAATAATTTTCACATTAATTTTAAATATATTATATATATAATATAATACATTATTTTTTATTTTTTTATTATGGATAAATTATTATAATTATTTTTATTAATATATTATTTGTATGAGTATTTATTTATATATATAATACTTTGAACTTGATCAATATATATTTAATAATATAAATTCATTTATTTAAATTAAATAAATATATAATATAAATATATAATATAAAATTCTTGATAAATATAAAATTTAAATTATTTTATTAAATGTATATATTATTAAATGTAAATTCACACATTTATTAGATTTTAATAATATATATTTATTTTATTAAATATATTTAATAATATATATTTATATTCATATATAATATACATGATAATAATAATATTATTATTATATTTAGTAAATAATAATAATAGATTTTAATTAATTAATAATGTAAAATTAATAATAAATAAATAACTAATATGATAATGATGATGATATGTAACAGGTGATAAAAATCTGCTTGATAAGTGTTGACCTGAGATTAGGACTGAAACTGGTACAGGTACAGGTACTGATATTAGTATTATAGCAACCTGATCTAAACTCAACTTGATAAAAAAGTAGCCTGGCCTGGGACTGACTCGACGTATAATTTTTGCTCGTTGGGTTAGCCTCGTAAGGTTGGCTTCGTAGGGTTAGGTTAGTCTAATAGGGTTGGATTAGCTCATTTTAACAGGCCTAATTATGCTAATGTTAAAAAATGAGATTTTTTTTTCAGAAGTTATGCAAAATTTTATTAATATTGACATTGCTTACAAATATTATCTATTTAAATTATTCTAATTACAAACATGATTAAGTTGACCAAAGTAATTACACTTATCAGTTATTCTTATCTTCAAGTTGCACATGTGCTAGCTCCCACATTGTTTAAATTTGATTAGACAGCACAGATGAATATATGATGCTCTTGAGCTAATGTTACGACCCTTCCTCATGAAACTAGCACTAATAGGTTATGGTTTAGTCAGTAAATGAAATGGTTGCTATGACGCATTTTTGAGAATATAATTCTACAGCTCATAAGATTGTAAAGTGGTTTTCTAAATTATCAAGAGTGATACTAATCATATTTCATATTCCTTTTATTATATATAAATTATAACTATATGATAATTATAATATAAATTTATTGTATGATGTGGCGTTTCTTGTGGATTGATGTAATTAAGCAACTTTAATAAAGTGCTTTTTCTCGGGAAAAAAAGTCAATAATGGAATGAGGCTATATATATCTTGTTGTAAGTATGAATTAAATTTCTAAAATATAAAATTGATCATAATAAACTTGTGAGTGTACTTGGTGTATAATTTAATGAGATCGTGATTGATTTAAATGATGATGATGAGTAGAATTACAACCTACTTCACGCCTTAGGTTATCCAAATAGAGAGAGTAAAATATTTTGAGAGTGACAATCCTTGTTATGCATCATCCAAATAATAACTTTGATATCTCTATTTAAGGTTAGACTTATGATAGGAAATTACTGATCACTAAAAGGTTGTAGGTTAGGACCTCTACCCATATGGATTTATACATGATCCAACTTATCACGGATTATACACATTAAACTAGAATCCAATCTATTTTATGCTTAATGTTAAAATACAAAACTAATTACTTAAATAAATATTCTAATAATTAATTAATTCTAATTTATATAAATAAATTATTTATTTTATTTTTAATATAATAATCTCCCACTTGGATAATATTAATTAATTATATGAAATAATTGAGACATCAATAATTAAGCAATTAGTTATACATTAAGTTATAAACTTAATTCAGATAATGAAACTACACAGAATCACTAAATCTGACAGGGAAACAAGTAATATAATGTCTCATAATTTGAAAGGAATAGAATAAAATTTAGTCTTTCAATTACAACTCAAAAAAGAAACAACTCAAAATTATTGAATCTGATAGAGAAATAAATAATTTATATATGTATAAATCATATTACCAATGTTTCAATATCTAAACTGAGCAATGATTACATAAGTGGAATGAGACTATACAGAATTACTGAATCCAATAGGGAGATAAGTGATGTTTAAATATAATGTCTTATAATCCCAAAGGAATTGAATATATATAATGTTAGTCTTTTAACCACAACTTATAAGAGAAACAACTTAAAATCATTGAATCCGATAGGAAAGTAAATGATTTATATATGTATAAAATATATCACCAATGTTTCAATATGAGCAATTACCGGTCACAGACACCAACAATATAAAATAAGCATATCTCATATTTCCACTGAACTAAGGCTTCATTAAAAGATTTAACAAGACCTATATGAGTTACTTGATTTTAAATACTTCTATAGGTAAGCCTTAAGTCAACATATCCCTAGCATGTCTCCATTAAGGTTGTGTTCAACGCAAGTTCAAGATTTAGCAATCTTCTCTCTCTAATGAATAGGAATTTAATATCAAAATATCCAATATGACTAGAATTCCTATGGTTTTGAGAGAAGAACACAACAGAAGAATTATCGCAATAAAAAATTGGTAGAAGTTACGATATATAATCAACCAATTGCATGCTAGATATCATCCTTAACTATATAGCTTAACAAGTGGCCTCATAACATGCAATAAACTCTGCTTCCATAGTTGAGGTAGTTATGAGTGTCTGTTTAATATTTTTCCATGAGACAACTCTTCCAGACATCATAAAGATGAATCTAGATGTTAACTTACGATCATCTATATACAAGGCATAATCAAAATTTGAATAACTAACACCCTCAAGTAAATTAGATCGTCAGCAAGTCAACATATGATTCTTAGCATCTTAAAGACATCTCATTATCTTCTTAGCTGCTTTCCAATGATTTATCCCAGGGTCACTTAAGTATTTTCTAAGCACACTAATAGTAAAAGCCATATCTGGATGGATGCAGACCTATGCATACATAAGACTACTAATAGCAAAAGCATAAGGAATCTTGTCCATTTCAACCTTTTCAATATTAGCTTGAGGGAAATATGATTAAGACAATGTATCATCTTTCTAAGTAGGCATTGGACTAGATGCACATGTATCCATTCTAAATCTTTCAAGTACTCATTTAATCCAATTGGCTTGGTACAAACCTAAAATATCATGAGTTCTATCAAGATGGATCTAAATTCTAAGAACAAAAAATGCTTTGCTAAGATTCTTCATATCAAAATGGTATGACAATATGCATTTTGACTTATCTAAATTAATTGAGTTGTTAGCCAACAAAATGTCATCAACATAAAGCACTAAGATGATAAAATTATCCCATTAAATCTATTAAAATTACTACAAGTACATGATATAGTCATTTGGTACTGCAAGTCTCTGAATCCTTTGAGATTGTCTTAACTCAATGGCTAGGTGATTAAGTTCTTCAACATGAGAATTTTTATTTATCTAAACTGGATTGTCAACATTATCTCCTCTAGTGGTGAAAAACTTAGAACAGGTATAAGCATAATGGTGGCCTCATCACGTAGATTGATAGCTCTAAGCACCGAACTCCCACTATCCAAGTCATCTTTAAAATAGAATGTTTGATCAAACTCGATGATCTTGGTACTTTGAGTGGGATAGTAAAATCTATAACCTTTTAATCCAATTTAGTACCTAATAAAGAATCCATTGATTGTTCTAGAGTTTAATTTCTTCAATTAGGAATTATATGGTCTCACCTTTACTTTACAATCCTAAACTTAAAAAGGTTTCAAAATATGAGAAATCTAGGTTTAATAACACACCCTATTTTACTAATCTTTCTAATCCCTCTTTAGAAAATTGGCCTAAATGTCAATCCCATAAAATGAAAGAATTCTCACTAATTCTAGGATGTTCATGCCTAGTCACAACATTAATGGGAACATTAGAAAACATAAAAAGACAATAATTCAAATTCAAATCATATGGACAATATTGTAAGATGGCAAATTAATAATCGTAAAATCATAATAAATTTCAATATTTCATTTCCTTATTAAAAGGAATAACTACAATTATCTAAAATAGAACTAGAAATCAAATTCCTTCTTGCAGAAGATACATAAATGACATTATTCAAATTAAAATGTGTCCAGAAAATAAACATAAATAAAAATAATCCTATGTATTCAGTTTTAACCTTACTTCCTACTACTCTTAAAATAGTCTTTTCTCTCTCACTTGATATCCTTCAGTTTTTGAGTCCCTTCTTGCTCATGTTTGTTCTTTAGCTTATAACACTGAGATATCTTATGTTTAGGGATCTTGCAATAATTGCACTTGCCCTTAAATTTCTTCTGTTGTCTTTTGCTTTTATCACCACCTTTCTTAAACTCAGGCTTTGCAGATATTTGTGTCTCTGGTTTCTTTCCTCTTTTATCATTTCCACTTGACTTATTAATAAAGCCTTGAGATAAGTAATTGACCAAAAGCAGCTATGTGTTACTCTTCATAGCCTCCTCATTTTGAGTTACTATAGAGATCATTTGGTCGATTATCCACTCTCTCTCTTGTGAATTAAAGAAAGTTTTTAGGTAGTTATATTTAGTTGGCAATTACTAAAGGACTCTGTAGACCAAAGTATTCTTTCCTAGATCAATACTATATGATCTCAATTTATTATAGTAATGAATCATTTTCATGATGTGCTCTCTGACACTTGAAACTCTATTACAATGAGTGTTGTCAAGCATGGAGAGGTAGTAAACTTTCTATGTCTTGTCAAGCTTTTTAAATTTCTCTCCAACAGCCTTCATGTACTCCATAACAGTATCCTTATTTGGGATACCCTCTCTAATTCTCTTTTCAATAGTGAACTTAATCATTGCCAAACAGATCTGATTTGACTCATACTATTATTTGTAATAGGTCTTATATACATCACTAGATTCAGGAAATAGATTAGTCAGCTTCGATTCTCTAAGAGTCAAATCTTCCTTAGAGATTGTCAAATGCATGTTCAAAGACTTTTTCCATTCATCATAATTTGTTCCATTAAGAGTCTTCATCATAAATAATTGTTGAAAGGCCAAGACTGATGCAACAGGATTAGAAAATTATTAATTATATGTGCACAACATAATTATAATACAAGATTCCTAATTAAATAAATCAGTTAAATAACTATATAACAGAGTGGTATCAAAATTATATGTACCATATGACTTGGCTTGTATAAGAGTTTATACAAGAATGTAATCAATATAATCATACCAATAAGGTATAGGAAATATTGAAATATTATAATTGTTGTATGCCTATTCTAAGGAATCTAAACCTTAGAATTACATTAACAATATTACACCGATAGGATATATCCATCATCAATGCAATATACTCCTAAATATCCTAAAAGGATAATATTTTATGTAAATAGCTTTATTATATCCCTAATTTATTAGTGGTGTGAATTACATAATTTTTGGGTGTCCATATATGTACAAAATTGCATAATTAAGAACTCAAAATTTATCTAATATAACTATGCTTACAATTAAAGAGAGTGAATACTCACCAAGCCTAGAAAAATTATAAAGAATACTCATGAATTTTTACAAGTCATAATTCCATACATAGAATGTATTTTTATACAGTACAAACCTTTCAAAATTCAAAATAAATACTTACTGGCCTCAGAAAATTCTGGAAAAAATCTTATAAGGTAGAAAATAAAATTTTACACAATCACGTCAAAATTAGACCCCAAAGGCCTAGTGCATGGGTCTCACATGCCTGCACGTGCCTAAGCCTACATGTGGGCATGTTGCATAGAGCGTAGTCCAGGTTACTGGTGTGTGAGACACATGCATGCGATTTACCCATGAACTCATGCGCAATCAACAACTTGGTCAACACCAGGGTGTGTGGCCTTACATGTGTTACCAACTGGCCGCACACCATTGGGCGTGTGTATTACACACGCATGATGGCACGTGACGCCCACTCACATATAGAAGAGATGCTATTTTATGCAGAATTTAGATGCGTGAGTTTCACGTGCTAGCTCAGGCGTGTGAAGCCCATGCGTGCAAGTCAAAAACAGTGCCTTCTTCACCCTTTTCTCTGTGTTGTTCATTCATGGCTATTTTTCAATCATTAATGGGGGTTTCTAGGCTCTAAAAAATTTATTTTTAACTTTTTTTAATCCTAGAAAATTATATCTAACCTATTTTTAACACAAATTCACATATTAAATAGAAGGAAAAGCTTCAAAACTATGCAATTTATGTTCATAAATTTTTCAAAAAAATCAAACTGATTCGCAACAATCATAAATTTAATGCAATCAAATAACATAATAATATTCCCGATGTATTTGAGATCAGGATTCAAGATTCAATTGAAAAAAAATAGATCCAATTATTTTAGAATTAAAAATTCTTAATTTTGATGATTTTAATGTACAAGAAAGAGAAAAGAAAAATTAGGAATTTTATAAATTTATCAAAATAATTAAAATTGTTTATAATCAAATGTTCATACTGTCAACATACACTCTGATACCAACTGTTGTAAGTATGAATTAAAATCCTAAAATATAAAATTAATTATAATAAAATTATGAATGTATCTAGTGTATAATTTGATGAGACCATAACTGATTTAAATGATGATAATGATGAGTAGAATTATAACCTACTTCGTCCTTTAGGTTATCTAGATAAAGAGAGTAAAATATTTTGAGAGTGACAATCCTTATTATACATTATCCAAATAATAACATTGATATCTTTATTTAAGGTCAGACTTGTGATAAGAAACTACTAATCACTGAAGGGTTGTAGATTGAGACCTCTATACATATGGGTTAATGCATGATTTAACCTATTACGAATCATACACATTAAACTAGGATCCAATCTGTTTTATGCTTCATGTTAAAATACAAAATTAATTATTTAAATAAATATTCTAATAATTAATTAATGCTAATCTATATAAATTTATCTAAATAAATTATTTATTTTATTTTTAATACAACATATCTTGCATGGGTAAATTGAAGGCTATTGATTACTTTTCAATCTCATATGCCTTTGTCTTGAATCATTCCAACAATTGAGGTTGTTTTCTATAGCAATAGAAGAGAAAAATATTAGTTATAGAAAAAAATAGGAAAAAGAGGAAGGTTTTATATGAATTGTGAGTGGGTGGCTCGCTAGCTTTCATTAAAATAAAACAATTGACTTGTTGTTTAAGAGAGGAAAAAATGAAGTGAGAAAAGAAGTATATAATTATAACGCATTATATTTATTTGATTTTTTTTAAAAGATTTATAAAAAATTATAATTTCTCTTTTAGTTGACAATGGGGAAAGGGATTTTCTTTTATTATTATTATTATTATTACCATCATCAAGGGTAGAGGCATAGAAAATTTTATATATAACTCATGAGTGAGATTGCAATTTTTAACACTAAATGCAAATAAGTTATTTTAAAATATTAAGTTTCTATTCTTTAAAACTAGTTGATCAGAGACTAATCAATTAATTAAAACAACCGGTTACCAAATGTTCAAATTAGCATATTAATATGTCGTTCAATATATTAAAATCATTCAAATTCGTTAAAAGATTAATATATAATAGCTTACTAACAATCTCAAACACAGTAACCACAAATTAGAATGTCCTGGTCAACATTTTTAAATTGTACGTAAGTATAATTCATGTGATAACGATAAAAGCTATTTTTGGAAGAAATTAAATGTTACCAAACTAATTGTTATATACTTCTTTTCCCGAAGCCAAAAAAAAAAACCGCCAAAAAAGTTATTTTTTGTACTTTTTTCGTCGGCCAGTACACGCAAGGGCAAATGCCAAAACCCAGAGAAAGATAAAAAAGCCCCAAAGAAAACTTACAATAAGCACAAGGCCAAACTTCCTGGAAAGCAGACCAAAGAGACTCCAAAAATTAATGGGTAAATTACAATCGCCTTTTTAGAATTTTAATTTAATTATATTCACATTTCCTATATTTTTAAAACTATACAATAATTTCCCTTTGTATATACACTGACATCTCTTTTGTTTTAAAATAGTTAGCCTAATGGTACTAAGGAATATTGGTACTTTAATGAAATTGTAATAATTAATTTGTTTTTTGAATAATAATTATGACTTAAATTAAATATTTTATAATTAGAGACTACTCTTATGATAATATTCAGGAAAAGTAATCAATGCTGTTTGCTTCTTTTCCTTCTTTATATTAGAAAAAAATAAAAAATAAGGAAATTAATGAGTGTATGCTTTTGGAAATAAAAAAGATATGACTGTAATTTGGTTGAACATTATAGGAGACGAATGTAATTTCCCTGAAACTAAATGTACTAATGCTGGGGCCAACCTACGCACAGAGCTACACTACACAGCAGAAGAACATTTTAATGGACCACTGGTCGTAAGCTATATTTTTCAGCCCAAATATTCAAAAGCCTGGTCCAATTAACTGAACTGTAGAGCATAAGGTCATGCGCTGAAGAAGCTTCAGTTCAGACTTCGGAATTCAATTCAAACTTCAGTACTTTGTGCGGTAGAACTGCAGAAGCAACCCCGATCTATGATTTGCAAGATGGATAATACAGATTCAGACAAGGGCGATGTATCGTCTGCAAAAGCAGTTCTGCTTGGGGCTTTAGCTTCTGGTGTAAATGTCCGGTTCTGTCATTCAATTTCCTTCTTTCTTTTTTATGAATTTGTGCATGTTTGATTGCATCTCGTAGTAATTTCTCTCTATTCATCAGTTTTCTTTAATGGGTTTTTGGTTTTTTGAATTTTTGAATTTCAGGGGCCCACTTGGATTACTTTGAAGTCTAGTTTTTTAATGTTAGGTCTTTGTCTTGCTGTTATGCTGGGCTTAGCATTCTCTTCAAGTGACTTATCATTGATGCTACATGTTGGTTTCCTTGTTCTGATCTGTGTCACCCTCTTTTCACTCCTTAGCTGGTAATTTCAATTCTTTTCTGAATGCCTAGATAGTGATCTTTGATTGGACTTATTGTGTCTGCTATCAAATTGGACCGGATTGATAGGAATTCTTGTATCAATTGCAAATTGTGCTGTCCTTAAGACATCCAATAAAAAAATAGCATTGTCAACTTTGGTTGTTCTCAGTGTATTGGAAGTTTAAAAAAATGATATTTTTAATGCATGTATGTGTCACAAAACTGACTTATAGATAAAGTTGACAATTGATTTTCTCTGATCGGGTGGGTGTAAAGACATATACTTTAGTTGTAGTATAAAAAAAATCTCTCTCAGATTGATTGAATTGAGTGTCTGGCTTTTATTAGCTTATTTATGTCACAGTGGTGATTTACTTTTATTGTAGTTTGATATGCTGGACATTGATGGAGTGACTAAAAATTGGTTATGTCACAATTTAAGCATCATCTTAGATTGTAGGTTTTCTATACTGGTTTGGAGATTTGATATACTGATTTCTTGGTTATGGAATATAAATTGCAAATTTGTGACTGATTTAGAATTATGTTTGGAAATGCTTGTATTTTTTTTGTCCTGTGTATGCTGCTGATTGTGGTATACTTTCTGAAATATCCGAACATATTTAAATATCATCCCTGAAGATCAGACCGTGTTTGATAGCAAACTGCAAAAAATGTAAGCTAAAGGATGCTAAAATCTTAGAATACATATCTATGTTAATAATCTCGGAACTGCTTGTATTTATTTTGGCCTGTGTATGCTGCTGATTGTGGAATAACTTCTGAAATATCCAAACATATTTAAATGTTATCCCTGAAGATTGGACCATGTTTGATAGTAAAGTAAACTGCAAAAAATGTAAGCTAAAGAATGCTAAAATCTTAGAAGACATATCTGTGTTAATAATTTTTTGTTTCTGAGTATATGCAACATTGGAACCATGGTCCAATAATTTATATTGAGTCAAATTGTTGTTATTTATTCATAGGTATATTTTCTAGGAGGCCTGCGTGGTTTTGGACTCCTGAGATGCTTGCCTTCATTTTCCTGTATAAATGGCGCAATTTTATGATGGTGATAGTGTTGCTGCTCTGATATGTTTATAGTTATAACACTGAATATTGAGAAAAGTTAATGTTGAGAAGAATAAAGAATCTTGCTCTATGGTTTCATTCAATTCAAATGGTTCTGCTGATGACTGAATGCAGTGGTTAGGAGTTAGAACTATAGCAATGTTGTGGTTGCTTTTGGAAGGAGATAGTAAAATTATGATACTTTTTTATTTAAGGCTTATTTCTAAATCTGGAAAGCATTGTATATTTCATAGGTTATTAAGTTATTTGCAGCGAACTAATATACGTATAATTCTATATCCAATGAAGATTTTCCATGTTGTACCATATAAGACAAGCTAGTATTATTATCACTGAGATTTTAGAGGAAGTGATTTGTTTCCTTAGATTGTTGTTGCATCTGGTAGGTCATAATGAACCCTTGATTACATGTTATATGCGTGTCCTGGCTTCCTGTTATTGATTGAGGACATTTGTTTATGTATTGATTTTTTAAGCATATAATGTTAGATTTGTCTAATTGGTTCTATTGTGGTTGTAGGAACTTTTGTCTGAAAGTGAACATGGCTAAATGCTAATACTAGTATGGTGGCTGTTTATGGTGATTTTTATTCATGATATTTCATGCCATGTAATTCAGTTGGAATGTCCTAACAGAAAATATAAAATAAAGTGGAAAAATATAAAAGCATTGGCATAAACTTCTTAAGAAAATCTTGAGATAAAAGTATTAGATACTAATATTTTTATCAAATTCTTACATGTAAATTCTCAAATACATCCCTTGATGATATAGCATTTCTAATCCTGTGGCAAGACTCATATTTATATTATAACTGAAACAGATGTCAGGATTTTTTGATGGATTTATAATCAGTTATGAAGTTTGCCTTGATACAATTTTATCTTTCTGCCATGTCAAGTGTAGTTTAAAAGATTGTAGGCCTTGCAATTATAGCTATACTTCTAATGAACCATAGCTAGTATGTTTGTTAGGAAGAGGGTATATGTGCTTTCTGAGTGCATTGCGAGTTTGTATGTCTTTTTGGTTTTCTTGCCATGAAAAATAAAGATGATAAGAGGGAAGGAAAAAAATGCATTATTTGTGATTGAGACCTTCATTCAAGTAACATTCTTAAAGTGCATTTTTCTTTATTTGGCATCAAACTATGAAAGTTAGTGGGTCAGAATTTGCTCTTGGGGTTTTTCATATATATATATGCATACTGATATATTTGCACTTCAGGTTTCTTGCACAAACTGGTTTAGTTTCAATTGAAAATCAAATGCAAGAGATGGGATTGGTGCAAAATGATCATCTGGAGACAAGCATAAAGGACAAATAGTTGTTATTATCTTATTACATTACTAGAGAAGGCATGATTTATACCTTGAGAATTTGACAGATTTCAATGAGGGCACTTTCATGGAGATATTTTTGGAATGTATATTGTGATACACTGCTTCCTAGTGAATTGAACAGAAGACTAGTTTCCCCAACATTTTATGTGAAATAGGCTGCCGAAGCATCTGTCATTTGCTCTTGGTTTCCTTCTCCTTGAGTTTTGCTTTGCTTGGCTTGGCAAAACAGAAACATGAGCAGCAAGGCAATTGCAGCAAGAACTTCATCTCTTTCGTAAGTTGTTGTTGTGAACACAAATTGGAGGACATCATGTATATAGGGGGTCTAGCTTAGGCTTTTTCTAATAATTTTATCATTTATTCTTATCTAGCCATTTATTGTTGTTTTTCTTCATAAGAAAAAGAAGATGCTTATCTTCTTCTCCTTTATTTGGCTGTTGGATGCCTTATGCTTCTTTCAAGTTGTTTCAATTTTTTTTTTTAATATGGTTCTCCAATTGATTTTGATTTTCTTTATATTATGCTTCTCCAATTTGTCTTAATTTTCTTTGTTTTATGTTATTCGTTGTTCTAGCTAAAGAAAAAGAAAGTAATAGCAGCTATTCCATGCTTTTCTCTGTCCTTGCGTATTCTTTTATCCAATCATCATAGGTCTTTCTGATTCTTCTCAAGTTTGGGTGAATTCTTGTTATTTGCACCTCATGTCTTATTTAACTTCATTCGAGCATGAGCATGGATCTAACTCATCCTTGACAATTTGTAATTTTCAATCAAGCTCGGATTCATTGGTTTGGGTCTTTCTTTGTAATTGTATTCACTTCTGAATCTTGATTTAATTATATTTAACATCTTTTATTTTTTAGAATTATACATTTTTACGTTTTCTAAAGTATTTTCATTGTTATGAAATATAATAATGATTTTTTAATTGTAACTCTTTTTCCAAAGTCATCTTTCATGATTAAAGGATTATTTTTTATATATATTTATATGTAAATATTACAATATAATTATAAATAAAAAAGAGTGTTTTTATTCATCAAAAGAAAGAGTTCATCTAGACATAAAAACATAGGGAAATGATTTTTCAATCATAAGGAGCAATATTAAGAAGGGGATTGAAGTTTAATATCATTGCTTTTTATCACTATGAAAATGTTTTGTATATTTAAAAAAAATGAGAGACGTTAAATGTAAATAAGTTAAATTTTAAGGGATCTCAATGTAATTTTCATTTTCTGTACTAACTTCAACACAACTTGCCTGGCTAAACAGAAAAGACGTAAGTAATGAATATTTTGCGGCTTGGGCTCCATGATTTTTTTCTCTTTACAAGATGATTTTTATGGGAAAATTTTATATTCTTATATACAAATAAAAAATATTATATATTTCTGTAGTTTATAATTGAAAAAAAATTAATTTCTGAAATCATGATAGTAAAGGAAAATAATTTTTTTTTTCAAAAAAGATGAAGTTAACTTCTATCAGACTTATTATTTTTAACATTAAATGTATCAATTATTTTTTAACATCTTATTAATTTATAATTATATTTATATAGAAAATATTTGTTTAATAAAATTACAAAAAATATATTCCTTCAAAACAAATGAATTGGATGTGCTAGGTTTATCTATCCTGTGATAAAAATATTAGCTAACATCATCAATTTTTAAAATATGAGACAAACTCTGGGCACAATTATTTATGGAAAATGATGTTAATGTGCATTTTTGAAAATAATAAGAATGTGAATATAATTAAGCTAAATTTTATAGAAAGTGTGAGTAATTTATTCAATCCCTGTCTTATTTGCGTATTCTCACAATTCTGTAGGGTATGGAGGAGATCTTGTATCGCCGCCTTCGATCATAGGAATAATATTACATTCGTAAATGTTGACAATTCACATTCTCATATTTATTTTATAATAAAGTCTCACCAATGAATTCACTGCTTTATTAGAATGTGCAACAATGTTATTTATTTATTTTTTTATAAACCCTTTTTTGGTACATAATATACTATAATCTAATTTCGGCGCTCTTATTTTCCCACTCCCATTCATACCTCCAGAGCATGCATAAGATAAGAGAATGAAACAACAATTTTTCCTTTTTTTTTTCCGGTAATGATAGGAATTATAATTTAACTTTCAACACACAAAAATTTTAAGTTTAAATTTCAGATATAACAAGGAAACTTCAAAGTAATATGTTGGGATGCCAGCAAAACAAAATTGATTATAGAATGTGTGCAAAACATATATGAAAAAATGGATACAGATTTACATTCCATTTGATTTTGATGAAAAGCATTTCTGCAAAATATAATTATAAAATGATAAGATGAGAAAAAAATATTTTATTTATTTAATGTTAAAAATATAAAAAATTCGGAAAAAGTAAATTCTTTTGTGAAAGAGGAATTTACCTTTTACTATTAATATAACTTTGGGTATCTTTTTCTTTTTAAACCATGAATATAGATATTATGTCACTCTTTGTTAATATATATATATATATATATATATATATATATATATATATATATATATATATTTAACAAAACAAATAAAATCTTATGTTTTTAAAATCATATCTATTTTTTTAAGAATCTATCCCTTAATATTAAGCATGTCATATTCGTAAATATAAATAAATAAATAATTATAACTATTATGCACAAGTAGAATAATGCTTAACTTTAATATTTTCTTATCTTTAGATCATATATTAAGAAGATATACATTGCACTATAGGGATTGAGACATTGCATGAACTTACCAAGAATACAAAGAAGAACAAAGTTAGTGCAAGATTAACATCTTGATCTTCTCTCTCATTGTTCTCCTTATTATTTTAGTACCAGGCAATAAGTACCTCTTCTATATAGCTTATGTTTAACTTGTGATAAAGTGGTGACAAGTGGAGCAAGGATTAATAGTCTTTTATATAAATTTTCGAACGATCCAATCCATGAAAAAGTTACTTTTTCAATTTTCTCCATTAAATTAGAAAATTTTATTTTATTATTTTAAGTAATTCTTTAAGTAGTAAAATTACTTATTTATCCCCTATGAGAAATATGAAAAATATCTACTAACTTTAGTTAATGAGTACTCAAATTATGCAATTATAATTATAATTATTTAGTATATTAATCAATAATTCAATATACTTAACAGTATGATTTAACTACTTACTTAATACAATTTAACCGTATATTTAATAAAATTTAACTTTATACACAATAGGATTTAATCATGTACTAATAGTTATTAATTCTATAATTAAGAGGATTTAATAACAATTTCAATTTATAATGATCAGAATAATTAATAAAAATTAACTTTAATTATGACCGGACGTCAAGGTTACTAATTCTTACGCTATCACGTCATAAATTCCTCTTTGTCGGGATTTTCCCGGGAACTGGATTAAATGCAACGCAGACACGGATGGCACAGTGCGTGACTGAGGCGGAGATGCAGATGATGATGTTGTCTTAATCGAGAGATGCTTTTGACTTGAATTTTTTATTTCATTGGAAACTTGGGAGCATGTAGGCTTCAATTGGCATCAAAGTTTTCTGATTAATAAAAATAATTTTAATTTATTTATAAATAAATTTTATTATTTAAAAATCTTATTAAAAATAATAAATTTAATTTATTTATAAATAAATTATTTTTATTTATAAAATATTAAAAAAGTATATAATTCAATTAAAAATAAATTTTAACAGTTTTATGATAAATATAAATTATATAATGTTAGAAAGAGAGTAATTTTTTCATATAATATATGTTCTAAAATAAATAAAATAAATTTTAGTAAAATCATTGCTAAATTTGATGAATTTTATAATTATAAAAATGTAAATAAAGCAAAAAATATAAATGAAATAAAATAAAATGAAGTCCATTTTTTACTTAAAATCAAATTCAATTTTAAAAAATAAATTCATTTAAAAATATAAAATTCTTATTTTTAACTATAAGCCAAAACATAAACATGGAAGTAATGTTTTGCATGCTGAATTTTGGAGTCCTTATTTGGGGAAATTTTATTGTGTTATGCAATGATTTTAGACCCAGATCGGACCAATTGATTTAATCAGGAGTTAAACCCTACTTCAATTTGAATGTCACCAAAAACTCGGGATATTGGTTGAACCATTTTATATTGGTTTAACCCATTATTAAATTGGTAAACTTGTAGACTCAATAAAAATTGGTTTGGTTAGGTCAATTAAGAACTATTATTGCCTTTCAAAAAAAGAGTAAAGTTTAACTATACTCCAAAACATAAACATGGAAGTAATGTTTTGCATGCTGAACTTTAAAGCCCTTAGGAAAATTTTATTGTGTTATGCAATATTTCTAAACTCAAACTAAACTAGTTGGTTTAACCAAGAATTAACCTTGGTATGATCCAGATGTTACCAAAAGCTTGGGATATTGGTTGAATCACTTTGACCTATTTAATTTGTCATTAAACCAATAAACTTACAAATTGAGTAAGAATCGATTTGGATGAGTCAATTAAGAACTAAAACCATTATTACACTTCAATAGAAGAGTAAAGTGGCAATGTAAATGGTTCAAGTATGAGACTTTATCCTTAAGTAACAATCTTTTACCACTTATGCTTGCATCTTCATTATAATGAATATGATTTTCATTATACATAATACATATTATTTTTTATTTTTCAAATTTAACTTATGTATATTTTTTATAAATAATATATATTATATATTTATATTTTACATTATATATAAATGTTTAATTTAAACTTTTCATTCAATTAAAATAAGGTATAATATTTACTATTTTTTGTTTCAAAAATATAATTATACAAATTAAGTGGATTTAAATTTTTATATGTATAAATTAGCTTAGTCAAACATCAAAAGATATGGTGGTCGTTCATAATAAGATGGGACAAACTTGTACTTATTTTGCTGAGTTAATGGCCAAATCGAATCTAAGAGCACTAGTGTTGTGTCTTGCTATAAATAAGAAATCGGAACCCTTATAGGTTAGTCCCATCTTACTACAAATAAATCAAAGGTCCATCTCTAAGGCACAATACCTTTCTCTAAGCATTGTAAAATTTCTCCTATATTTGGGTACTAACATTGGAGTTCTTTTGATGGTTTAGACATAAGGGTGTGTTTGATCCTAGATTTATTTCTATTTAATGTTTTTTCCTTGTTGCCTAGGTTAAGATCTCTTTTGTCAAAAAAAGGAATATTATAATAATTATATGGACATTTTTATATGGAAAGCTCAATCTCCAGTTAAATTTTCTATTGTTAGTTTTTAAATTTTAGAATAAATCAATCACAAAAATTACATATCTCAATGTAAAATAGACAATGAAATAATGAAAACATTTGACATTTTAAAAGATCAAACTTTTTATAGAATTACCTTAGATGCAAAAATTTTAGACATTTAATCTCCCTTCTTAAATTTTTTTTGGAAAAATCTCATTTATTTACATAAAATAAAAAAGTTACTTGTCATTTATTTTTATTTATTAATAAATTATGATAATTATTAATATGGTGGTTGGAAAAAAATAAATTATTCTTTGGAATAAAAGATGTTTTTTACTACACTCCCTATATTTAATATTGAGAAAAAAGAATACTTTTTATTGTATTAGTATTTTATAATTATATTCTTATTAAAATATTATTCCTTAAAATAATCCAACCCTTAGGTTGTGATTTATTCACTCCTACCTTGAACTAGATAATTCAACTTCTCTTATATATTCAATAATCTAATATACGAAAAGTGGATAAATTTGGATCTATTTGTTTTGACAAAAAATATTTTCTATATAAATATAGTTATAAATTATTAAGATAATAAAAACATCTTTTGCAAGAATATAGATTTAACATTAAATATATTAAATATTTTTCACCATGTTGATAATTTATAATTACATTCCTATAGAAGATGTTTTCTATCAAAATAAATGGATTCTTAATGATAAATGTAATGAGTTTGATGGAAGTTAATTTCTTTTTTTTTAAAATAAGTTCTATTCCTCCATTATTGTAACTCAAAAGATCATTTTTAATAATAAAATATGGAAACAAAATGAAATTTTCCTATAGAAATTACCTTTTGAAAAACAAATGGAGCCTTGGATAAATTTACTACTATAGAAAAGCTATTTAATATTGGCTATTTGATGGATTCAATGTTGATTTCAGACTATTGTTTTATTTTGTATTGTAGTAACTATTTTATGGCATTGGTTACAAAACTATTGTAAAAAATAAATATTACACCAATTCTTACAACAAATAAATTGTTATCATTTCTTGTAGGGCATATAACTTGGTAATTGGTCATATTTAAATATGTTAGTTTTTGTTCAATAACCGTTGTCAAAAATTAAAATTTAAAGTCAACTTATTATAATAACTAATGTGGAATAAGTGATTTATATAACTAACATTGTACTACTCTTTCCTAAAAAAAGAAAAAAGAAAAAACCTTTCCCCTTACATTCTCTCCATTCTATATAGCATCTCAAATTATTTCTTACTATACTATTTCTAATCTAAAATACATTAACAAAAACACAATACTCTAATATTATCATATAATTTGGATATATAGGATTACAAAATACTTAATGATTTACATTTTTGAATGGCATATGTCTAGAGCATTTTCAAACTACAAAGAAACAAAGTAAGCAAATAAAAATTTAAGTGTTATAACAATGATATCATGAAAAAAAATTAACTCGCAATTTGTTGTGAATATCCTTATTTCCTATATTTCCCACACCTTAACCTCAGTAATGTCTCAATATATGAGATTAGTATTCAATAGAAAAGCACTCTTGAATCTAATATTCGTAAATATGAGCATTTTCATTAAAATTTCATGTATAATAGGAATATAAATGAAATCAAATTTCATATTTGTACAAACTTGTAAAAGTTGCATCAAAGTAAAAGGTAACAAAATATGGTTGATTATAGAATTAAAAACTAAATTGAAGAATAAACACAAAATATAAAAAAAAATTCTTACATTTATGTTATGCACTTTTCCGATGAGTATTAAACCTCGTATATTTAGTTATAGGCTATTGGAGCTTCACTATTATAAAATAATTAATGAGCACAAATATAAAATTGAAGGAATCATTTTTAGGTTAGTCGAAAAGCATACCTCGTTAAAGAGAGAATTATTTAAGGTTTTGTGATGAAATTTGCAAATGATTCTCTGACTTTATTCTTTTTATTTTCATCCTGTATCCTCTTTTTTTGTTATGTTTAAAGTTTACATATTAGTTACTAATTAGAAATTGTCGTGTATAACAAAATAACTTCAATTAACCAAATAATTTTAAATGTCAATTATTAAATAACAATTGACATCATAAATCAAATATTTTATTTTTTTATTATGTTTTAAGAAAAATCTTTATAATTTTACATGTTGGAATTATTAAAATTAATTTTTTATCATAATATTTTTCTTTTATAACTAAACAGATACAAATAGTAATAAATTGGACAATCTTACAAATGATAAACTATAATTTACAATGAACTAAATTTTAGTTAAGGTTAATGAGAAGTGAACAATCTGACAAATTATAAACTATAAACTATATATTTTTACTTAACATATTATTGTGCAAAAGGGCATAAAGTTATAATAAAAACTTTTTATTATTACACAAAATGGTATAAAGTGGAATACATCTTCTCATAATTCTTTTATATAGCTTAAAGGTTTTTGAGTTGGAGGATATAAATGATTACAAACTAATGATGGATTATAATCAGAAAAAATAACATTACCATTTATGCATTAAACTTAAGCCTACCAATACAAGAATGAATATATTACTTCTTTTCATAACAATTTATCATTACTTTACAACCTATTTTTATGAAGAGAAGAAGGCCTAGGGTGAGTTTGATTAGTAAGTTGTAATTCCTTTTCCAGAGGATAAATAGTTCTGTATTAGATTTTTTCAAACTCTAATTCTTGAGTAAACACATTCATCTTTAATGATGTGTTTACATTTACTATTCATAAGTTTAACTATTAATATACATTAAAATATTATAATTTTTTGCGATTTCTTAATGCACATTACTTTATAAAATTTAGTATTTATGATCTATATTTTCATCTCCTAATACAATGCACCTCATAAATGCTATAATGTAATTTGGGCGCTCTTATTTTCCCACTCCCATTCATACCTCCAGAGCATGCATAAGATAAGAGAATGAAACAACAATTTTTCCTTTTTTTTTTCCGGTAATGATAGGAATTATAATTTAACTTTCAACACACACAAAATTTTAAGTTTAAATTTTAGATTTAACAAGGAAACTTCAAAGTAATATTGAGCGCCATCAAACTGTTGGGATGCCAGCAAAACAAAATTGATTATAGAATGTGTGCAAAACATATATGAAAAAATGGATACAGATTTACATTCCATTTGATTTTGATGAAAAGCATTTCTGCAAAATATAATTATAAAATGATAAGATGAGAAAAAAATATTTTATTTATTTAATGTTAAAAATATAAAAAATTCGGAAAAAGTAAATTCTTTTGTGAAAGAGGAATTTACCTTTTACTATTAATATAACTTTGGGTATCTTTTTCTTTTTAAACCATGAATATAGATATTATGTCACTCTTTGTTAATATATATATATATATATATATATATATATATATATATATATATATATATATATATATTTAACAAAACAAATAAAATCTTATGTTTTTAAAATCATATCTATTTTTTTAAGAATCTATCCCTTAATATTAAGCATGTCATATTCATAAATATAAATAATTATAACTATTATGCACAAGTAGAATAATGCTTAACTTTAATATTTTTTTATCTTTAGATCATATATTAAGAAGATATACATTGCACTATAGGGATTGAGACATTGCATGAACTTACAAAGAACACAAAGAAGAACAAAGTTAGTGCAAGATTAACATCTTGATCTTCTCTCTCATTGTTCTCTTTATTATTTTAGTACTAGTATTAGGCAATAAGTACCTCTTTTATATAACTTATGTTTAACTTGTGATAAAGTGGTGACAAGTGGAGCAAGGATTAATAGTCTTTTATATAAATTTTTAAATGATTCAATCCATGAAACAGTTATAATTTTTCAATTTTCTTCATTAAATTAGAATATTTTATTTTATTATTTTAAGTGATTCTTTAAGTAGTAAAATTACTTATTTATCCCCTACGAGAAATATGAAAAATATCTACTAACTTTAGTTAATGATTACTCAAATTATGCAATTATAATTATAATTATTTAGTTTATTAATCAATATTCAACATACTTAACAGTATGATTTAACTACTTGCTTAATAAAATTTAACCGTATATTTAATAAGATTTAACTTTATACACAATAGGATTTAATCATGTACTAATAGTTATTAATTCTATAATTAAGAGGATTTAATAACAATTTCAATTTATAATGATCAGAATAATTAATAAAAATTAACTTTAATTATGACCGGACGTCAAGGTTACTAATTCTTACGCTATCACGTCATAAATTCTTCCTTGTCGGGATTTTCCCAAGAACTGGATTAAATGCAACGCAGACACGGATGGCACACTGCGTGACTGAGGCGGAGATGCAGATGATGGTGTTGTTTTAATCTAGAGATGCTTTTGACTTGAATTTTTTATTTCATTGGAAACTTGGGAGCATGTAGGCTTCAATTGGCATCAAAGTTTTCTGATTAATAAAAATAATTTTAATTTATTTATAAATAAATTTTATTATTTAAAAATCTTATTAAAAATAATAAATTTAATTTATTTATAAATAAATTATTTTTATTTATAAAATATTAAAAAAGTATATAATTCAATTAAAAATAAATTTTAACAGTTTCATGATAAATATAAATTATATAATGTTAGAAAGAGAGTAATTTTTTCATATAATATATGTTGTAAAATAAATAAAATAAACTTTAGTAAAATCATTGCTAAATTTGATGAATTTTATAATTATAAAAATGTAAATAAAGCAAAAATTATAAATGAAATAAAATAAAATGAAGTCTATTTTTTACTTAAAATGAAATACATTTTTAAAAAATAAATTCATTTAAAAATATAAAATTCTTATTTTTAACTATAAGCCAAAACATAAACATGGAAGTAATGTTTTGCATGCTGAATTTTGGAGTCCTTATTTGGGGAAATTTTATTGTGTTATGCAATGATTTTAGACCCAGATCGGACCAATTGATTTAATCAGGAGTTAAACCCTACTTTGATTTGAATGTCACCAAAAACTCGAGATATTGGTTGAAGCATTTTATATTGATTTAACCCATTATTAAAATGGTAAACTTGTTGACTCGATAAAAATTGGTTTGGTTAGGTCAATTAAGAACTATTATTGCCTTTAAAAAAAAAAAGTAAAGTTTAACTATACTTCAAAACATAAACATGGAAGTAATGTTTTGCATGCTAAACTTTAAAGCCCTTAGGGAAATTTTATTGTGTTATGCAATATTTCTAAACTCAAACTAAACTAGTTGGTTCAACCAGGAATTGACCTTGGTTTGATCCATATGTTACCAAAAATTTGGGATATTGGTTGAATCACTTTGACCTATTTAATTTGTCATTAAACTGATAAACTTACAAATTGGGTAAGAATCGATTTAGGTGAGTCAATTAAGAACTAAAACCATTATTACACTTCAATAGAAGAGTAAAGTGGCAATGTAAATGGTTCAAGTATGAGACCTTATCCTTAAGTAACAATCTTTTACCACTTATGCTTGCATCTTCATTATAATGAATATGATTTTCATTATACATAATACATATTATTTTTTATTTTTCAAATTTAGCTTATGTATATTTTTTATAAATAATATATATTATATATTTATATTTTACATTATATATAAATGTTTAATTTAAACTTTTCATTCAATTAAAATAAGGTATAATATTTACTATTTTTTGTTTCAAAAATATAATTATACAAATTAAGTGGATTTAAATTTTTATATGTATAAATTAGCTTAGTCAAACATCAAAAGATATGGTGGTCATTCATAATAAGATGGGACAAACTTGTACTTATTTTGCTGAGTTAATGGCCAAATCGAATCTAAGAGCACTAGTGTTGTGTCTTGCTATAAATAAGAAATCGGAATCCATATAGGTTAGTCCCATCTTACTACAAATAAATCAAAGGTCCATCTATAAGGCACAATACCTTTTTCTAAGCATCGTAAAATTTCTCTCATATTTGGGTACTAACATTGGAGTTCTTTTGATGGTTTAGACATAAGGGTGTGTTTGATCCTAGATTTATTTCTATTTAATGTTTTTTCCTTGTTTCCTAGGTTAAGATCTCTTTTATCAAAGAAAGGAATATTATAATAATTATATGGACATTTTTGTATGGAAAGCTCGATCTTGAGTTAAATTTTTTGTTGTTAGTTTTTAAATTTTAGAATAAATCAATCACAAAAATTACATATCTCAATGTAAAATAGACAATGAAATAATGAAAACATTTGACATTTTAAAAGATCCAACTTTTCATAGAATTACCTTAGATGCAAAAATGTTAGACATTTAATCTCCCTTCTTAAATTTTTTTTGGAAAAATCTCATTTATTTGCATAAAATAAAAAAATTACTTGTCATTTATTTTTCTTTATTAATAAATTATGATAATTACTAATATGGTGGTTGGAAAAAAATAAATTATTCTTTGGAATAAAAGATGTTTTTTACTACACTCCCTATATTTAATATTGAGCAAAAAGAATACTTTTTATTGTATTAATATTTTATAATTAGATTCTTATTAAAATATTATTCCTTAAAATAATCCAACCCTTAGGTTGTGATTTATTCACTCCTACCTTGAACTAGATAATTAAACTTCTCTTATGTATTCATTAATCTAATATACAAAAAGTGGATAAATTTGGATCTATTTGTTTTGACAAAAAATATTTTCTATATAAATATAGTTATAAATTATCAAGATAATAAAAACATCTTTTGCAAGAATATAGATTTAACATTAAATATATTAAATATTTTTCACCATCTTGATAATTTATAACTATATTCCTATAGAAGATGTTTTCTATCAAAATAAATGGATTCTTAATGATAAATGTAATGAGTTTGATGGAAGTTAATTTCTTTTTTTTAAAAAGAAGTTCTATTCCTCCATTATTGTAACTCAAAAGATCATTTTTAATAATAAAATATGGAAACAAAATGAAATTTTCCTATAGAAATTACCTTTTGAAAAACAAATGGAGCCTTGGATAAATTTACTACCACATAAAAGCCATTTGATATTGGTTGTTTAATGGATTCAATGTTGATTTCCGACTATTGTTTTATTGTGTATTGTAGTAACTATTTTATGGCATTGGTTACAAAACTACTGTGAAAAATAAATATTACACCAATTCTTACAACAAATAAATTGTTATCATTTCTTGTAGGGCATATAACTCGGTAATTGGTCATATTTAAATATGTTAGTTTTTGTTCAATAACCATTGTCAAAAATTAAAATTTAAAGTCAACTTATTATAATAACCAATGTGGAATGTGTTATATAAGTGATTTATATAACCAACATTGTACTACTCTTTCCTAAAAAAAGAAAAAAGAAAAAACCTTTCCCCTTACATTCTCTCCATTTTATAGAGCATCTCAAATTATTTCTTACTATACTATTTCTAATCTAAAATACATTAACAAAAACACAATACTCTAATATTATCATATAATTTGGATATATAGGATTACAAAATACTTAATGATTTACATTTTTGAATGGCATATGTCTAGAGCATTTTCAAACTACAAAGAAACAAAGTAAGCAAATAAAAATTTGAGTGTTATAACAATTATATCGTGAAAAAAGATTAACTCGTAATTTGTTATGAATATCCTTGTTTCCTATATTTCCCACACCTTAACCTCAGTAATGTCTCAATATATGAGATTAGTATTCAATAGAAAAGCACTCTTGAATCTAATATTCGTAAATATGAGCATTTTCATTAAAATTTCATGTATAATAGGAATATAAATGAAATCAAATTTCATATTTGTACAAACATATAAAATTTGCATCAAAGTAAAAGGTAACAAAATATGATTGATTATACAATTAAAAACTAAATTGAAGAATAAACATAAAATATAAAAAAAATTCTTACATTTATGTTATGCACTTTTCCGATGAGTATTAAACCTCGTATATTTAGTTATAGGCTATTGGAGCTTCAATATTATAAAATAATTAATGAGCACAAATATAAAATTGAAGGAATCATTTTTAGGTTGGTCGAAAAGCATACCTCGTTAAAGAGAGAATTATTTAAGGTTTTGTGATGAAATTTGCAAATGATTCTATGACTTCATTCTTTTTATTTTCATTATGTATCCTTTTTTTTTGTTGTGTTTAAAGTTTACATATTAGTTACTAATTAGAAATCGTCGTGTATAACAAAATAACTTTAATTAACTAAATAATTTTAAATGTCAATTATTAAATAACAATTAACATCATAAATCAAATATTTTATTTTTTTATTATGTTTCAAGAAAAATCTTTATAATTTTACATGTTGGAATTATTAAAATTAATTTTTTATCATAATATTTTTCTTTTACAACTAAACAGATACAAATAGTAATAAATTGGACAATCTTACAAATGATAAACTATAATTTACAACGAACTAAATTTTAGTTAAGATTAACGAGAAGTGAACAATCTAACAAATTATAAACTATAAACTATATATTTTTACTTAACATATTATTATACAAAAGGGCATAAAGTTATAATAATTTTTTTTTATTATTACACAAAATGGTGTAAAGTGGGATACCTCTTCTCATAATTCTTTTATATTACTTAAAGGTTTTTGAGTTGGAGGATATAAATGATTACAAACTAATGATGGATTATAATTAGAAAAAACAACATTACCATTTATGCATTAAACTTAAGCCTACCAATACAAGAATGAATATATTACTTCTTTTCATAACAATTTATCATTGCTTTGTAGCCTATTTTTATGAAGAGAAGAAGGCCTAGGGTGAGTTTGATTAGTAGGTTGTAATTCCTTTTCTAGAGGATAAATAGTTCTGTATTAGATTTTTTCAAACTCTAATTCTTGAGTAAACACATTCATCTTTAATGATGTGTTTACATTTACTATTTATAAGTTTAACTATTGATATACCTTAAAATGTTATAATTTTTTGCGATTTCTTAATACACATTACTTTATAAAATTTAGTATTTATGATCTATATTTTCATCTCCTAATACAATGCACCTCATAAATGCTATCATTGGTGCATTGGTAATTATTTATTACCAATTAGTGAATATTTATTATATGTTAATGCTATTCAAATAGATTTAGATGTCAATTATGATAAAAAATTGTTATGGTATTTGAATCTAATTTGTCCAAACCACATTAGTTTTAATAAGTAGTCGACATTTTAAGGATTTTTTTAACAACTTCCTGACATTTTTATAGCCTTTTCATCTTGACATTTTTTACAACTTTTTCATCCTAATATTTTTCTAACAACAAATTTGAAGAAAAGTGATAATCAAGTAGGTTTTGTTAATTGATTGATCAAGTTATGATAATATCAAATTCAAACATAAATCTCATCTAAATCATTTTATTGAGGTTATTTATCACATTAGTTCCTATCCATGTTATAACACATGTTACAATTATTTTAGTAAAGTGATGATAGAATTTATTCATTGATTGATTTAGTTATAAGAATCAGGAGATTGATCCTCATATTTTGATTTATCAATGAACAAAATATAGGGATTTTTCTCCTAAAAAGGTGATCATGATTTTTTTTATGGTATCTTCAAAGTAGTTCTTAATATCTATGGCAACCATTTTATGGCCATTATTAGTGAGTTGTTATAGCATTACTAACTTTTTCTTCCTACTAGTGCTCCACCACTATGGAATCACTTATTTATATTGGTTATTTAAAGAATTAGATGTTGATTTTGAATCAGCATTTTATTGAGCATTGTAATAAATAATTTATAACATCAATTACAAAACCATCATAGAAAATAAATATTATATGAATTCCCAAACAAATAAACTGTTATCATTTTTTATAGGTCATATAATTTGGTAACTCATCGCATTTAAATTTTTAGCTTAATAAGTGTCATTCAAAATTGAAATTTAACATTGATTTATTTTATTAATCGAAATAAAATATTTTATATGCCACTTTGGTGAATTACATGACTAACATTATATTACATTCCTTTTAATAAAAAAAAAAAAAACATTTCTTACACCTTTGCCTTTTTATATAACATTTCAAAACATTTCCTACTGCATTATATCCAACCTGCAATACATCAAGAACTCCCAAAAACACAATACTACAATTTTATAACCATATAATAAAAAATAATGTGCATTTTATATTAATTATAGTACATAATCTAAATTTAACATATGCAATCCATAATAGACAAAATAGCCTTATTTTTCTTTTAGATTAATTCCATGCAATTTGAATATGAGATTAGGGAATATCCAATGATTTACATCATGCGTTAAGAGCATTTTCAAACTATAAAGGAACAAAGTAAGAGAATAAAAATGAATTTCGCAACAATTATAAATAAAATATTTATTATGATAAAAGAAAATTTACTTTTAAATTTATTATGAATATCATTTTATTTGAGTATGTTTAATTTATTATTAATGTGCATTTCTTGAATATGTAAACTAAGAATTAAACATTTATGTATGTAAGTGTAAATTTTTTAAAAAAAGACATTAATACTTTAAACTTATGGTATATGAAATTTATTTAGAAGGATTATCAATTCATATCTCTTCTCTATGATCTTGATGCACATAAAACTCCTCCAAATTATTTGCATGAATATTTGGAGGTAGTCCTAATAAGAAAAGAGATATATCTTCAATATTAGTGACTATATCTTTTTCATCCCCACTATCAATGGTTTCTTCCCTTGAAGTACTACATACCATTTGATATCAATCAAGTCTAACATATAAAAAACTTATTTTGTTTAGGATACTATTATGAATGGCTCATCTTTATAACCATCCTTATTAACATTTATCAATGTGAATTCTAACTCATCCACTCAAATGCCATTATTATTCTCTACCCACTTATGTCAAAAGACAAGCTTCTTGAATTAGATGTAGTTAAGCTTCCATATATTTTTGATGACCTCATAAACAAACAAGGTTGTTGTCTTTGACATTAGAGACATGCATTGCTTGAGCCACTAAAGTAATCCCATTATTTTGCATAGAATTTTTCTTATCTTCACATTATAACATTTAAAGCAGGGACAAAATATAAGGCTATCATTAAATTCTTTCATTTTATGAACAATTGAAAATTTGATAAATTTGTTAACCTCATTTTCATATTTAAAGTTGTGCTGATCAACATACATCCATATTCAATCCATGACTAGCTAATCTAGTGAGAACTATACATAAGAGAATATTAACCAAATATTATATCACATAAATTTGCATATATTCTTAAATAAACCTTAAAACACATAAACATTCATACATTTGCATACATTAATAATGTAACCCAAAATCATTTAAAAAAAGAATATTTTCAAATTTATACATATTTAAAGCTAAAATATTTCCATGCACTTATACATGAATCTTTTATATGTAATATATTTCATGTGTAAGATTATAAAGCATGTTCATAAGTTGATAAAGAATTAGAAACATTTTAATGACGCATCATAATTTCAACACTTAACATTTGAAGTTGAATATGTTAAGATAGATTCAAGAAAAGCAAACTTACACATCTAAACTAAAGATATCAAGACACTTAGAAAATGAAAACTTGAGAATATTTGATAGACATACCTTATTTGAATAGAGGGGTAGAAGATCAACTTACACTTCATGATTTTATTAGAGTTTATAAGATAGAGTTTCATGTTGGAGGAATTTTGAGTTTACAAATGGTGATAGAGTGAATAAATCTTGTATTTCACACTTCTACTAGTTCTTTTGAATTTTTTTTTTCACATTCTACATTGGTTTATAAAAACAAATGATGTGGAAATAGATTATAGTTAAATAAAGGAGGTTATTAGATATTGATTTAGTTACAATAACCATTGTTTATATTAAAATGATGTCATTCTAATTAAAATAATATCACATTAATTATAATATAGAAATTGCTATTTTATTTTTAAGTGATGACTCTTTGTAAACAACTGACATTTTTTTATCAGTGCTTGATTCCATAAATTTTTATGAACTTAAATAGCATATTAAGTTTTACAAAATTAGATAGACTAGTAAAAGATAAATTGACTATTTTATAAATTGCTTAATAAATAGATCAAGTGTGAAAAATTAAAAATTTACATAAATAAGATGAGAGGTTTACTATATTTTAAAATATTAATTTTTCTAAGTTTGAAGAAGAAGAAGGTTAGTTTTGAAATTAATAAAAAATTATTTTTGTACTTTCATTAAACAATAGAAATTCGTAATAAGCTATATGTTCTTTTTGCAATTTTTTTTTGTAATGATACAAACATCAACACATTTAACTTGAATATATAAAAATTTTAGAAAGAATACATCTATTCAAG
This sequence comes from Sindora glabra, assembly GCA_020226215.1. NCBI lineage: Eukaryota > Viridiplantae > Streptophyta > Magnoliopsida > Fabales > Fabaceae > Sindora > Sindora glabra. Next base: position 25,787,574 of record CM035225.1, read on the forward strand.
AAAATTTATTTTGCAATTTTATTCATTCTATATATCATTATTTTAATAAATGCAAATTTACAATAATATTAAATAAAGAAAAAAATGACTTTACTTTTCTAATCTTGTTTTCAAACTTAGTGTTAACTCTCATATTCATCATCTAATATTGTTACAAGTTAAATATTAATAAATCATGGATTTAGCCAATATATTTGCCTTCATTATTAACACTTATGTTAGTTTAAGGAGGAGGAAAATAATTTTTTCTACATCTTATTTGACATATATAGATGATAATGGATAAAGTCATAATAATCAAATTCTACAAAGATGTTAGATAAAATGTTAAAATATTTATTTTCCTCCTCTTTAAATAAATATTTAAATAAATATTAGAATTAGATAATAGAGACTAAGGTATCACTAATATGTTTTCAAATATAAAGATAGCATGAAATATATAGGTAGTTGAAAAAACTAAAGCCGTTAGTTATTAACTCAAAGCTGACATCTAAGTCATGCATGATTTTAAAATAATAGGTGAGTGCATTCCATAAAGAGACTATTGAATACCTTTACAATCAATTCATGAAAAAATCGACATCTAAATGTTATATGTCTCCCTCGATGACCTTGCTTTACACCTTTTTGGATGATGGTTACATAAATAATTGATGTCTTAATTTAACAATAAATTTTGCACTTTCATTGTAACAGTTTGCATTCACCTTAAACATAGATGTTTAATTTAATTGACATCTTACATTTTTTTGTAAATTTCAAAAATGGTACCATATAGCTATATGTGTCATTTAAAAAAAATATCGTCTTATTTTTTTTATACACATCGATTTTTACTATGATCAATGTCTATTAATTGTTGTAGGATTGCAATTCTATAGTAGTACTTTCAAATTCACTCCATTAAGTTGATAATATAGAAAAGAAATAGGTTTGAGGGAGGATGATAATAAGGGAGCAATGACTTGTATCTTACTAGTTAATGATTGAGTAACACTAATCATGTAATGTCCTCTTATGCTTTCATTGTATGAAGTGAAAACCTAAATAAGATATGGAGTAAAATAAAAATTTTATAGGCAAAGAACTTAGATAATAAATGAAGTGAAAGAGAAAATTTATAGGCAGGGGAACAATTATTGTTAGTTATTTAACGAGAACTGATGTATAAATATTAAATATCTCACACAATGAATACTTTTTGGACAACAATTATAAAAAATCAATGTGATAAGTTTTAGGCTTTGATTATTTGTATAACATTGATGTCCTCTTGCCTATATATTTTAATATAACCTAAATAAGAAATTGAGTTTTAGAAATTTACATTGACTAGTGAAAAGAAATTAATCATTCTACAAACTATCTAAAAGATAGATTAAGTGTGAAAAAGTCAAAAAGTTACATAAATAGGATAGGAGGTTTACTCTATTTTAAAATATTAATTTTTATAAGTTAAAAAAAGGGTAGTTTCAAAATTAATAAATAATATTTCTTTAATTTTATCAAATATCATAAATTAGTGATAAGTTATATATTTTTTTTACATATTTTTCTTATAATGATACAAACATTAACAAATTAAGTGTGAATATACAAAAATATGAGAAAGACAGCACTGATATAAGAAAATTTATTTTGTAATTTTATTCATTATATATATTGTTATATTAAGAAATATAAATTTACAATAATATTACACATGATAAAACAAGGAGGACTTTGGTGTTTTATTCTTGTTACCAACCTCGAGGCCAATTCTCGTAGCAATCATCCAAAAATCATTAAATTCAATATTTGTAAATCATAGGTCTAGGTAATATATTTGCCTCCATTATCAATGCCAACCAATGTTTGAAGAGGAGGAAAATAGCTTTCCTATCATATTATTTGACACATTTAGATGATATTAATTAAATTTTATAATAAATTTAATGACATTAAATAAAATGATGGGAGAGTTGCTTTCATCTTTTTCAAGCATGTATTAGAGTTAAATAATAGAGGTTAAGACATCAACAAGATATTTTCAAATGGAGAGTAAACATGAAATATATAGGTAGCAAACAAAACTATAAAAGTTGGCTATTAACCTAAAACTGATATTTTGAAATACCTTTATATATCAGTTAATAACAAAATTGATATGTAAATATTTTTATCTTCTCACTAAGATGTTATTAAGGAGACTTTTAAAATATCTTTATATATTAGTTAATATTGAAATCGACATATAAATATTTTCATTTTCCTAGTTGACTTTTGAAATACTTTTTGGACAATGATTTTTTAACTTAACTATTATTTTAAATTTTCATTTGAATTTTAAAACACTAAGTAACTATAAACGTTGATTTTTTCTATAACCATTTTTTTTTCTTAATAATTTTAAAAATGCTACTATGTTTATATAGACATTGGTTTAACCTATGAATGACATTTATCAACTAATATAGTATTGCAATTTTATAGTAGTAATTATACTCACTTGTTTTTTAGGGCCCTTTTGTTCTTTACACTTATCTTTTTTTTTAAAAAAAAAACAATGAATAGAAAGAAAACTTAAGAAAACAAAAGAAGTTGAAAATAATATTTTTCCTATACTTGGTTGTAGAATATAAAATGAATCAAAAAGAAAAGAAGCAATAAAAATGAGTGGAGCCCACCAAATTTTTTTTGGGCACATACATATTTGCATGAAAGGAATGAAAATTTGACTTATTATAATTTTACCCTTAATTTTATTTAACTTGAAAATTGACTTATTAATTTGAAGGGTAAAATTATTGTTCAACTTAGACTTTGTTTGTTTTGTCAAAAGATGTTTTTTATTGAAAAATTTCATTTATTTCTATATAGTAATGGAGTGACATGTCACTATTTTATCTTGATTAAAAAATTATGCTACCTAGTATATGATAATGGAGGAAAATAATTTTGTTGAAATATAGAATATCATTTTTCACTACACTTTTCATATTTAGTATTAAATAAATAGATAATTTTTTTCATTTTCATATTTTATAGCTATATTTCTACAAAGGATATTTTCTGACAAAATAAACAAAGCCTTAATTTAATTTTCTTTTCTTTTATTTTTTTATTTAAAGAAGTAAAAGAAAATTATATTTTATTCTTTTCTTTTTCTTATTTTCTTTGTATCCAAGCAAGGGAAGAGAATTTTTTTTATTATTTTCTTTCGTTTATCTTTTTCTTTGCAAGGTAAGGTAAAGGGTAGTGTTTTGAATTTGAATCAAATTCAATATGTTGCTTGTGGGTATTAAGTGGCTTACTGCTTAATTATTACAAAAAATTATAAAAAGAGATAAAAATAAATAGTGCATATTTTTTAAAATAGAAAATGCATATGCAATTATATATGATTAAACCTAAAAAAGTGAGTGCGATTTACTATAAATTTTCATTTTCATACTTATAAAATCAATATCCTTGGAAATAATGCTATTGATAGCACAATTTCTCAATATGCTATCAAAGTCACTGCATATCTTTAATATTTTCAAACAAACATGTTCATGGGACCACTCCTTTACAAATTTTGAGCTTGTTTGATACTTTTTCCATTCCTTTTTAAGTGTTATTTAAGGTTAATATACAAAGATTAATGAAGTCAATATATAACTATAATTTAGGACATATACTTTATAATTTACTAATATGTCCTTTACTAAAAATTAACCAGTAAGTATAGTTGTTAAATATTTATGTAGATCATAAGAGCAATATTTGAAAAAAGATAATAAATGCATTCTTGATTTCCTACAATGATAAATAAATAAAAATAATTTTTTAAAAATAATACTTAAAAAGGAATGAAAGGAGTATAATCATGAGATAATAAATTATGAGTTTAAATTTAATTTATTATTAGTATAACATATTTTACACTATGAGTGAATTAGAAGAAGATATATCATTAAAAATGTAATAGTAATCAAGAACTGTTAATAATAATAAAGAAGTTTTAACAATTTTTCATTAATATGGTTACATATAAGTGATTGATAGTGTAAAACTAATTTCCACTAAAAGTGAATCAAATTTAAATTCATAAATTATAGGTAAACAAAATTAATTATTACTAAGTATTTTTTAATAATTATTTTAAAAAATTATATTTTTTTAGTAATATCATTTGATAATAATTCTTTATATATAAATTATTCATATTTAGATGATAGTTGTAAAAATCATTTTTCCTATTAAATTAGTAAAATGTGTAGTGAAAAATAGAGTGATTCAAGTTCTAATCCCTATTAAAATGAGATAATAATTGTTAGCCTTAAGGTTTCATGTAATGAGTTTTAATGATGACAAATGAATGTTACAATAGCATTGTATGTCTTATGCTAAAATAATATATATCATACAAGCCTTAATAGATATACTATGTTATAGTTAATGCATATGCTTGATTATATGTTAAAAGAGCTATGTTTTATTCAAGCATAATTAAGCATGTGATTGGTCAATATATATGATATGATAATTATGCATGTTCTTGTACTAATTTATTTTATATATGAATCACGCATCAATATCTTTATATATTAGATTGGACTAACTATATGGTTTGTAAAGTTCATGAACTTGTATATAGGAAAGTCCAAGATGAAAAAAAATGAGTATTGAAGCAAAGGAATGAAAGATCACATTATGCTTAATTCCAGCACAAGGAAGAAATAAAGAAAAGAAGATGTGATCCAGTATTGAAGGTTGAGAAAATTAAAGTTTTAAAAGCTTGGAAGTATCAAGAAAAGCTAAGGAAACTTGATTGGTATAGTTTTTCATCTTAAGGCTTAGACTTTTTTTTGTAAAATACAGTATTTCATGATATAGAGCTTAAACATGTTTTTCATAATCTTAGCTTGATCAAAATGTATTAAAAAGAAAGCCCATAATCATGTTTTCATAAGATAGCCTATGAGGACATATAAAAAATAAATGAGATATGAGTTCTTGATGTTTTCACTTTTAACCTTTAATCACTATTTTAATCATATCTCATAAAATATTCATGATTTGATTGACAAACATTCTCCATACGAAAATAGAATCAAAAAGCTTTTCATAGACATATTATTTGCTTAAAATGATTAATATATGAAAGAGTTATGATTCTTTCAAGATGAGTCTAGAAATTAATTTTTTTGCATTTTAATCACTTTTTATGTGTGTTCATTATTTTAATCATGTCTCAAAATTTACAAATAATATGAGCATAAAATTATTTTTATTTGGAAATAGACTCAAAGATATTTTCATGAATAGGTCATTTTCTTAAAATGATTAAGATATGAAAGAGTTATGAATTTTACAAATTAAGTTTCAAAATTAGATTTTTACAAATTTACTATTTTTTATCTTTACTCATTGTTTTAAACATATTTCAAAAATAATATTAGATATGAGCATGAAACCCTTTGAAAGTAGATTCAAATAGTTTTCCAACGATAGGTCATTTGCTCAAAATGGATTTAAAATGAAGAAGTTATGACCTTTTAAAGTTGAGTATACAATTCTGTCTAGGTGAATTGATTCACCAATCGATTCTAGACATTTAGATAGCACTCTAGACATCCTGAATTGATTCACCAATCGATTCTAACTATTTTGGTGCACGAATAATGGCTAGTAATAACTAGTTTTCATTTCTAACAACCTTAAATAGCTATATTACTCAATGGGCTTTTTATATAAGTTAAGAAACACTAAATATAATAAAGAGAGAGCTTGAACTTCAATTGTAAGCATCATTTTACATCTTTTTTCATCCAAATCATGATTTGAGCTCATTTTTATGAAATTTCTCTATTTTTGGACTTCATTTGTTCTATCTATTCTTTAAGAGAGTTTATATGAATTGATATTTATCTTCTATCCTTTCCTAATTGTAAAGGGTGAGGTATCCCTTAGAAAAACTTGTAAAGGATGAGGTATCCCTTAGAAAATCTTGGAGAGGGTGAGGTATCTTTTGTAAGAGGATGTTTTGCTCAAGGAAGAGTAAGGAATTATAAAGCTTCTTCAAGTGCCAATTGAAACTTAAAGGAATAGTGGATAGAAACACAAGTTTGGAAAGCTTAGAGAGTTGATGTACACCTATGTGAGGATATCCAAGAAAAAAACCACTATAAATCTTTGTGTTTGATTTCTCTACTCTATCTCTTTATTATTTCTGCACTTGCTCTATTTTTATTGCTATATATGCTTTATTTTGTTGCTATCATTTGTTGAATATATTATGCTTGAATTCTTATTTTAATGCTTGGATGATTAGATACTTAAAAGAGTTGCATATCTATGCATATGCTTCTTGATTATTTAGTTTATGCATAGTTAATGAAATCGTTAAATGAATTGTGCTTCAATGTTGATGTTGTTGGTTCAATAGTTGAAAAAGAAATAAATTCATGCATTAGCTTCTTGTTGTTATTTGTGCATAATTAAATGAGTTGCTTTGCTTAAAGGAATTGAATTATTATATATCATGTGCAACCTTCTTTATTAAATTATCTTGGATTGATTTTTTAATGATTTATTTATGTATAATGGAATAAGTTAGTTTGCTCTAACTCTTTGAATTATTATATTTTGAGTACAAACATATTCATAAAACTTTCTTAGAAGTGTTTAAATCAAAATCATTCTTATGAATTCCCAAAATCAAAGACTTTTTAAAGGGAATTTAAAAAAAGGTGAAAATTTTAAAAACACCTCATTCATCCTCATCTTAGGTGTGAGTTACTAAGGCCTACAATAATTACAAAAGAAAAAAGTAATAATAGTACGAGTATTAACCTTAATATTTATAGTATAAATTTAATTTATTATTAGTGTAAAATATTTTACAATATTAATAAATGAAAAAAATAATAGTAATTAAGAATTTTCAATTACACTAAAGAGTTTTAGTAATTTTTTATTGACAATGTAATATATAAATAAATAATAGTGTAAACTTGATTTAAATTTGTTTACATTGGCAATTAATTAAATTTAAATTCTAATATTTATCCTAATATAATTTCACTTAAAATAAGAATAACTTAAAATAATATATTGTTTAATCGAGGCATTATTGTCATGACCCACTTGACCATGACTAGCATTAGAATTTGTTTCTCAATTTCTATTAGCCTAAACTAACCTTAAGTTTCGCATCATTACATGAATTTTAGAACTATACATTTTATAAACATTTTTAAAATATTTACAAATAAAGTTTAAATTGTTTCATATCCTAAAACTTTTTACAAGGTTCGAACTATGTCTTTCTATATTATGATTTTGATTGTAATTGCTTGAAACTAGAACCAATGAGGCTTTTACTCTTGAGCTATTCATGAGGGTGGAAGAACTCTTGCAAGCATATCTGTAAAAGAGAAAATACTAAAACAATAAGTTATTGACTTAGTAAATAGATAATATACTTATATATATATGTATAAACAACATTATATCCATTCTATTATATATATATGTGTGTGTGTGTGTGTGTGAGTGAGTGAGTGTGTACATATATATGCAATTATCAATACTCAGTCATAACTCAATTCCTAATTCATATACCACATAACAGTCTTATTCACTTTAATTGCAACAATGTATAATAAAACAAATAAGGATAATAAATGTTTAATTAACCTTATGCCTTCCGATCAATCATAATTATTCACAAACTTAATTTTATCCTTTCAAGCATCTTAACTATTCATAAGCATTTTCAGTTTCATTACCATTTTATTGCATTTCTATATCTATTCTTTTGGTTTATAACACATCCTTAATAGGTTTCATCATAATATAAGTCACATACATTCACATCTAAAAAACCAAATGCTTTAACAATTCATTTTAATTCATATTACTATAATACATTGACATATATGACAAAATTGAGCAATCCTGGTGTACATTTATGTATATATACAATTCATTATCATTTCACAATTTTCAATTAGTAAAATTAATATTACAAAAATACTTATTAAATTTAGTTACTTACTATTTTTTATAAAAATAGTTTTAATCATTAATAAAATACTATGTTAAATTTTTATTGCCATTTTATTAAAATAAGAATCTTATATCTTTAATATATATATACATATAATTTAATTATTAATTATTTTTAAAATAATATTCAATTATCATAGTCAAATATTTTTTAACTAGAGAGTACTACCTTTGTAGTACTCGAATATGGTATTCCATTAAGGCTCCTAGGCTGTGACTCCCTTGATCTTGCTTGAATACTTTATTTGAGTACTTTTGTCTAGAGGCTAATCCTTACTAAAATATTTAACTATAATTGTCAAATATGGTTTTTTGGAGCTAACTCCTAAGTTCATATTCGGGGTACCATTTTCGATTATAATATGAAATTTTCTTGATTCCATCAATATATCACACTCAAATATAGTTTAAATCTTTTAACAAGCATTATATCCCTTTCTTACCAATATTTCATTGCAAAAATCATATTAAAACATGACCCATTCATCAAAATATACAATTTATCACACTTGAGGTATAATTATCAAAATGCTACAAAATTTCTCAAATTAAGTAGATTATCTACTTACTTAAATATGGAGGAGATGAGGAGGAGCTAGAAGAATGACTAGTTAGTCCTAAGTAACATTAAATCAAGTAGAAATTAGAAATCATCCTATTTTTCCCCTTTTCAACAAAAAGTTCAATGGATCCCTAACTATAACTTGGTTAGAGCAAAATTAGCTTACTCAAAGGAGAGTAGATAATAACTTCTTGAGTTTTTTTAGCTTAATCTTGCCTAATTTGATGAATTGGAAGTGAAAAGCCTAAACATGAAGTTAGGGAAAGGGGGTTTTGTCTAGGTTGCTGGGGAAATAAGGATAAAATGTGGTTTTTGCAAGTTAAAAGCCATTAAGGGGTATTTTCTTAATTTTAAAAGGTCTCAAGGAAAAAATGAAAATGGTTTACCCAAAATGGCCTCCAAACAATCTTATCCCAATTTGATTTTATACTAATCTTGGATCAAATTAATTCTTCCTATATTTGTTATAAAACTTTAATTTTCTCAATTTGATTTTCACTTTAATACTTCCACAACAATTTATTAATTGCCACATTTATGTAATTATTAATAAAAATAATTAAAATAAAAGTTTTAAATTCTAGGGTGTTGTGAATAACTTGATTGTAACTAGAGTAGAACTTGCTTCCTTATTTCTATAAGCTTATTTAACCTTACTTTAGCACCATTGCATAGTTACTATCAGGCTAAGTAATTTAATTGATTGATTTTTATATACATTTCAAATATTTACAAACAAACGTTATGTTGTAGCATATAGAAGACTATTTATATGGCCTAAATTATTTTCTAACTACTTCCTAATAAGATTATGGTTACATTTAAAAGAAATTCAAGGAAATCATTACTCCAGAATTATCGATGGTGGTTAGAGAGTTTCAACATGCATATTTAAAAAAAATTAAAATTTAAAATAGTGAGACTTTGTCTCAATAAGTAGATAATTTGCTTAATTAGACAATATCATAGTTATAAATTTCCATAGGCAAACCACACCATAATCAATCAACATTTATATATTTTCATCATTACTAAATAAGAATAATAATCAATTTACATAAAATAAATAACAATTTATACCAACTTATACCTCTCAATTATCCTAATTTGTTCTTAAACCTAACTTTTTTCCTTTGGACACTTTATTTATTCACAAACATATATCCAAAGCTAGTATCAATAATTTAATTCTATAACAATATCTCCCTTCAATCTTACCATAATATCATTCATCACAAATCAACATTTCTTCATAATTATGCTATATAACTCATTAATATTTTAATTTTAATATCACATATGTTATTTATTAAGGTAAATCTTCATGGTTCAATTATATACATCACCTAAATACATTTCCTTAATATAACAAATTAATATACAAAATTTTTCTTAAATAAAGGATAATATTTGAACATGGAATTCTAGAACCAAAGTTTGAATCTCATATTTAAATATTGTATTCAAGTATAATCAAGGCTAGAACTAAGAATAAACTTTTAGAAGGGGTTATGTGCATATTTAAAATACTATTTTCATATTTATACTTAAATAAGAATTTGAAAAAAAATACATATTAATATATTTTGTAATTTTTTATCATAGTACTTTTTATAAAAATTTATAAATTTTTAATTTTATAAATAGAACAATAATTTTTACATTTTATTATGTATAAAGTTTGTACAAAATTGTAACTTTTACAAGAAAATATAAAAAAACTTACATGATTTGTATACATAATTAAAAGAAATTAAAATTTTGAAATATAATTCATAATAAAAAAAGATAAAAATCTATAGAGTATATGTATGAAAGTAAGTTCTCAAATATTATATAAAGATTTTTAAATTATATTACATAACACTTATTCCATTCCTTTTTTGTATTATCATTGTAAAAATATATTTTTTTTCAATTTAAACAATAGTTAAGTATACATTTATTATCAGTTTTTCAAATATTTTATTTATTATTCTAATAAATGCTCAAGAAATTTACATACAATAAATGCTAAATTATTAATAGAAAATTGAAACTATTTATTACTCTCTTTAATTTTTGTGCATTAAAAAAGAATGAAAGGAACATTTTACTATAAATTTTTATTTAGAGGGACCAATATAATTTTTCAAGAAAGTCAAATATATAATACATATACAAATATATGATAAAATACTAAGGCTTGAGGGTTGTGACCCATTAACCTTTAACCTAGGTTCACCCCTGAGTATAACTATCTAGAAGGTACTTATTTTTACAGTACTCAAATATTATGCTCATGTATGGTCTCAAAAGCACAAGTCTTGATGTCATATTTAAATATTGCTAGTCAAAGAGGAGTACATATTCTAATATTCAAATATAGTATTTGAATATGACCATTTGAGGGAGAATTTCAGGAACATTCATATATTATATTCAAATATGGTTATGGAATTTCTAAAAATTCATGAAAATTTGTAGATTTAATAGTTAACTCTCAATTGCATAACTTCATACATAATTTTCAACTCAACAACATTTCACCCATAAACATTTACCATCATTTTCAACTTAAAACTACAAGCAATTCCCATTTTACAATAATACTATAGGCTTAAATCATCAAAATCTTTTAACAAATGGCATAGGAGTTTAGCAATCAAATAAGTACTATAGATTATAATTAAGTAGATTATCAACTTATTTATTAATGAAGAAGACAAGGAGAAGATAAGAGAATGGGTGAGTGATCTTATACACTATCAATTAATAAGGAAATTTGAATATACTACAAAATTCCTAAGATTTCTTGTTATTGCTCAAATGTTATAAAATCCCTAATCAAGATTTAAGAATACCCTTGTTAAAAGAAGTGTAAATAATTTTTTTTATAGTTTTTAGCTTAACCTTGCAAGAGATTAATGAATTTGAAGTGGAAAATTTGAAAAATTTGGTGAGAAAAAAAAAGAAGGAAAGAGGCCATAAAGCGGATGAGAAAATGGGAAAAAAATCATAAAGTGATGGGGTTTTGCAATGCACTAGGGGGGATTTTCATAATTCTAAAGAATTTCATGGGTAAAATGAAAAAAATAATTTTCTAAATCTCTTCCATACACCTTTACTCAATTCCAATTTCACACAACCTAATATTTGATTCAATTATATCTATTTTTATCACAAAATGTCATTTTCCTTAATTTAAACACTATCCTAAACATATCCACAAAATTTTTAATGATTGATGTGTATATAGGATTACTAATAAATAATTAACAATAAAATTCTAAAATATTAGAGGTGTAACATAGGGGTGTAATAATTACTTATAATTAATTATTTAGAATTGTAATGATTACTAGGGGTGATAATTTTTTACACAAATCCTTATATAGGTTAGCTTGTATGAATTTGGATCGTAAATAGGTTGATCTATTTAACAAGAATAATAAATAAGTTGAGTTAGAGGTGCTTAACAGATAAATCAAATTGGATTTAGTCAAATTCGAATGAGCTTGATTTGTTAAGGCTTGTTTATAAGTGAGTCATTTTGGTTGACCTGATTTGGTTTGCAAGCCTAATGGACCGATTTATAGGTTAGGCCTTTTTTATTTTTTAAAATTTTAATTTAGATTTTAGTTTTTATTATTTATTATATCTTTTATATTTTTATATTTATTATTTTATTTTTATGTCTATAAATTTTATTTTTATATTTTTATATTTACTTTTATGTTTATTATGTTTATTATATTTTATTTTTATTATGTCTAATTATTTTAATATTTATATTTAATTCTAACAATTAAATTATGACGTAAAAATAATTAATAAATTAGTTTACTTTTTAAATATAAATATTATTTAAATTATTAAATATAAAAAATTAAAAATTGCCCTAGGGCATGTGAATAGACATAGTCCATCTTGGTTCCCATTCCATGGGCCAAATTCATAAAAAATGAACCTATTTTTTTTTTTTAAATCCAATTTGTAAAAAGCTTACAGATTAATCTTTTTGGCACATGAGCTCTAGGCTCATGAAGCACTTTTAAGTTAGCTAAGGTTATAAATGAGTTAATATATTAATTTATTTAAAAATTTATATTAAAATTTTAAAAATATTTTTTGAAATATAATTAATAGTTAAATTATGAATAATTATATATAATAAAAATATATAATTCATACTTCAATAAAATGGTAATAAAAATTAAAAATATTTATCAATAATTGGATTTATTTTTTAAAAAATAAATAATTAAATTTAATAAGTAAATTTATAATATAAATTTTATTAATTAAAATTATTAAATAAATTAAATGAATTAATACATTTTAATATATTTAATAAAAAAATTGTTCTGACATATTATTATTATTATTATTATTATTATTATTATTATTCCAACCGAATCAAATTTATTCCACTTGTAATTAACCTCTGACCCCATACCAAAACCGTGAATGCAGACCAGGATCCCTAATTGTTACACGCACTTTCACTTTATACGCCTTTGACGTAACTCCTCCGAAAACCAAAGTAACCCATTCTCTCGCCAAATCCTTTCTACGCTATTCTCCTTTCCTTGTCAATTTTGGTTTCCCGAGGGCCCAGCTCTTTCTGTTCAAGTATTTTAACGCCTCAATGTCACATTCTCACACCCGTTCGCTTTCTCTCTCCTCTTTCGACAGCAGATTTTGTTTGCTTCTTCCTTTCTTTCGGCAAACTTTTGCATGGCACTGTCGCTTGACTGCTTTGCTCACTCTTTTCCTACTCCTTCTTCCGTTTCAACAAATCCTAGTTCAATTTTCCTCCGATGATTTTCTCTTTCCACCGACTCAGACTCTTGATTCTTTATCTGAGTCTTGGTTTGTTTTCTCTCTGAGATTGTTCTGCGTTTTTGGTGTGTAAGGAGAGGGGCTGTAAAAGGTGGTAGCTTTGGCAGGCTTTGTTCGGCGATCATGGCGCCATCTAACCCGTGGGATGCTGAGAAAGTGTGAGTAGTCACAGAGCTAGCTGTTCTTCCTAATGGTTTTATGATTTCTTCTCTCTGCTTTTACTTTTTAATTTCATTTAAATTGGTTAAAGATGATTTTTGTTTTGTATCTGATTTGGTCCTTGTAGACTTCAACTTTATCTGCTTGATTATATGGTGAGAAAGGGAATGGATACGACTGCTGCAATTTTCAAAGCTGAGGTGGATATTTCTAACGGTCCCGTTGGTACGAGTGCGTATTTCTCTAACTCCTATACATTATGTTATTATATGATAAAAGTACATACTGCTTTGATTTTTTAAAGGTTTAATGAATATACTTAATAAGCTCAGAAACAATCAAGTATTTTGATAACCGTTTTCCTCGACCATTGAGTTATGCTAGTCTTTTATTATCGTGTCGTAAAAATATAGGCTATCTGCACTGAATGCAGGTCTCTTAGATCTTTTTTTATAATAATACTTTTCCAGTTTCTATTCAATGTTTTAATAGTTCATTGATTGAAGGGCTTTGACTTGGGAATTCTGAATTGCATAATGATAATTTAGCATTGATGCGCTTTGGCTAAGTTGGTATTGGAAATCTTGTCCTAAATTGATAAGTCTATAACATGAAAATTTTTGCTTCCAGTGACTGATTCTCCAAATGGCTTCTTGCATGAATGGTGGTCTATTTTCTATGAGATGTACACTGCAAGACAACTGCGGAACCAGAAGACTGGGCCAGAAGTCCCCAGTACCAGTCAGGTAATTACTAAATGCTCTTTATATGAAGGATTGCTTTGCGTTGTAAGATAGGAGATGCTGATCAAATATATGGTTCAATTTTCAGGCTACGCAAGGAACAGATAATGGAAGCATAGATGTCCGTTCTTCAATCCCTCAGCTGTCAGTGACTGAGCAGGGACCTCAAAAAATTCAAATTGGCTCCGATTTTAATGAGATTATAGAGCAACCAGCTGAATCTCTATTACCTTCCAAATTTTATGATAAAGAGCCTCTAAGACATTTTGCCAAAGGTGCTGATCCAAGTTTGCATCTTATCAATGCCAATAAACTGAAGCTCTCCGCAGGAAGTAGTTCAAAGTAATGAGACTATGAATGTGCTTTTATTCTTATAATGTATATCCAGAGTAATATATATTTGTTACCCCAATCATGTCGTTCATTCTTGCCTCTCAAACCAATCTAGTTAAGATCATAATCGTTGACAATGACAACAAATAGCTTACATAAGGCTATTTTAATCTTAAATGAAGCCCGAATTGTGCTGCTTTATTATTTGTTGGCTAGCTCGATCACATACTGTGGCTAGTTCTAAACTATGCGTAGAAAATCATTTTACTGCATCTTTATTTTGTTAGTCGTCTATGAGAAGATATTGTCAAGAAAGCAACTTTAGAAAATCATTTTACTATATCTTCATTTTGTCAGTCGTCTACTACAAGATATTGGCAAGCATGCAGCTCAGAAGCAACTCCTGCAGGTATAGTTCAATTTCATCAAGTACCAACTACCAACATATTACAAAGAAAATTGCGGTGTCCTACACAGCAAAATGGATTCAATATATTGATGGTTGCAGGATAGTGGGCTTTGCAATTCCTTGGGAAGTGATGTACCTAGGACCCCCCTTGATTTTGTACAGAGAACTATTCAGCCTTTTAATGGAACGTTTGAAACAAGTTTGTCTTGAATCTACTTCCACAATTCTTGCATTTTCTGATCAGTGTATGCTATATATGGAGTTACTGTATTTGAGATCTTAATAATTAGTTATCTTTGCAGGAGCCAACGATGGTCTCAAAATTGTGCCATCAAGTGGACGGCCCTTAAATGTAGGTGATGAGTATGGTCATGAAACCTTTTGAACAACAATACCATGTTTCACCTGTGTACTGTATATTTTAAATTTAAATTTTCTGAATTGACATTATTAATTTTATCATCTACTTGAATTTGACCAACGCCTTCTCTACTTGTAGAGACAGATATTAGCTTCAATTTTGCATGCACCAAACCGTCAGCAACAGAATCAGCTATTGAAGACGCAAAATCAGCAAGCACCCTTTGCTCAAGTACGTGTGGGTGCTGCAAAAAATCAGGCATCTATATTATCTGAAAACAGTTCCAAATGTAACAGTCAACAACGGAAGATTCCCAACACTGATTTAACTAATAAGGATGGGCAGGTCAGTGGAACAGTGACTTTAAATGTTCCGTTAGTTGATACTTCTGAAAACCTCATTCTATTTTGGTTTCCAAAGAAGCTTAAGAGAGATATAGGAATAGCAATTTTTATTTTTTTGGGCAAAATATGAATTATCACGCTGTCAGTAGTTTACATGATTTCCACCAATGATTAGTTGCTAAGTTTGAACTCATAAGATGCAAAATTGTTTGATACATAGTGACAATTTGACCTGCAAGCTTAAGCTTTGAAGCAAGGCCTACAAATGGATATTGTTAATTTGACAACTTGAATTTATATATTAGTAGAACAAAGAAATTTAAAGACAAGAAAATTAAGTAAAGAGAAGAAGAGAGAAATTTGTGTGAAGCTATATAAGAAAATCTGGGTGTTATGGGTTTTGATAGGGATCCTTGGTATGACGCATTTGGTCGTCACAGATTTCTTTTGGTTTCACTTCCCTCTTTCCCAATTGATTTCCAAAAATATGTTGAATTTGAGCAACTGATGGAAGTTGTAAATTTTCCTTGGCGCTTCTATATATACATACAGATAGTAATTTTGATCATAGAACATGTCATAAGCACTTATGTCTGCAGTTAGACTATAGTAAACTGATTTCACAATAATGACATAGACGATGGTCGAAATGGCGCATACCGCAGATCATCAAGGCCAACACATTCAACAGCAGCAGCTGCAATCCCAGCCTGTGGTGGTATGCCATTCGCTATTTTCATTTCAGTTATTGCATTTTAGCTTCTTGTTGACGGAAAATGCTTTTTTACGAATGTTCTGAAATATATCTGTATTGGATCAGAACTGCAAAAAGAGAAAACCAACACTACCTTCAACAGCTAGACAATGTACCTTGGTAAGTTACCAATTACCTTCAATGAAAAATCTAAGAAAGTCATTGCATTCCTGCATACAATGGTTTTGTTAAAAGCTATCAACTTTTTTGTTGAATTCGTACTTTTCCAATTCACACTTCTCAATTTGATTCCTATCATCTAAGATAGAATTCTTACTAGTTCTCTTATCATGTAATACAGCTGGACCCTGGTAATGAAGCAGAGGAAATGCCTGCAGATGAAAACATTGAGTCTTTCCTATCCGATGAAAAGGAGCCTGCTGATCAAAAAGGTGTCCCGTTCATTAATCCAAAACGTATTTCTGCTTCTTGTAGTGCTAATGAGGATATAGGTTATCTATCCGTTTCTGCTAGATAAGAAGAACCTATATAAATGCAATCGATGCAATAAACTGGCCAATCATATTTTTTAGAATTAGTTTTTTTTTTTTTTGGGTAACGTACTTAGAATTTATTTAGTTCTGATATTTTTGGCCGCACCAAGTGTTATATGGATTATGGACCCCTAGAATCTGTGATTTTTCCAGCTTAGTATCATTTCAATATTCTTTTGTTGAGAACAAAAGTAGCATAGTTAGTTATAGAAGATTTATGGGTAGTCAGAGAGAGTGCCAAACCTTCCTACACAGGGTTGAGGTTGATTTACATTAGTGTTGATTTCGTGCACTCCCTTTCGTTGTCTACCCTAAAAGGCATCTGATGCAAGTTCTCTTTTAGTCAGGCATGAAACGACATTGAACACTTTTTAATTAACATTTAAACAGTAGAATATTCTGGGACCTTGTATTTGTTTCCTCTACTTGAGATACCTACAGAGAAGCACGAGAACTATAAATGATCATCAACTTGGCAATAATTTTGTCCAAACTTGCTCCAAATCCTTCTACAGTATCTAAGATGTTCTGCTCTGACAAAATTCTAATCACACAGAAGATTATAATTCTTCTTTAGTATCTAAAATATGCTACTCTGACAGGAATTTTAATTTCTATATGTTGGGATCATAGTAGTGGAAGTATGTGCTTGATTAATATTAAAAATTTATGTCTTTAAATGAGGTTGTCCAAAAAAAATGTATACTGTTGAACCTCAGTTCTGGTATTGGCATGTAACTGCATGTTCTTTCACGTAATTCAATTTAAAACTGGACAATAAAGAAGATAATTGATCGAAAGTTATCGAAAGACTGAACCTATGAAATGAAGTTGTAATGGATTTAATAAATTCTGAAAAGTGGAAAAAAGTGAAAAGGTAACATTTACATGTATGCAATCAATTTTAGTGAACGGGTATTGCGACATAATAATTTACTATTATATTGAAGGTTTTTCTTTTCAAGAGGTTGGTAGCCTTCACTCAAGCAAAGGCAAAGTTTTGTGCTGCCATTTTTCATCAGATGGAAAAGTTTTAGCAAGTGCTGGACATGAGAAGAAGGTGGTTTAACATTTTCAATTTTTTAGTAATGTAGTTCATCCTTTCTATATCATGGTTTAGGCCTTCTCCATGTGCTCTCTGATCTGATTAACTCTATGATGATAGGTCTTCATTTGGAACATGGAAACTTTCGACTTTGTTTCTGCTTCAGAACCTCATTCTCTTATCATTACAGATGTTCGGTTTACAGCAGGTTCAACTATATTTGCAACATCTTCCTTCGATAGAACCGTAAAAATATGGGATGCTGCCAGAGTAAGCACTTGTCATTATCTTATTATCTCTGTTCTCTTTCCTGTCCTTTATATTAATTCCGTGAAAATTTATCCATTCCCTGTGCTTTTATTTCCCCTTCCTTGTTTTTATTTTATTCACTCTTTCCTCTTTTTTACATTAATTGCCATTTGGTGCTCTGTTCTTTTGCTACTAATCTTAGTTACCTCTGTGGCATGGTTTTCTGTTGGTCATTCTCATTTTCTTGTTCTCTAGTTTAATGAAATTCCATAGTGAAACTACTGCTTATGTTAATTGTCTATAATATTTTATATTTATCATAATCAATGCAAGTGATATAGCCCGTTCTGACACTTTGTGTTTGAGAGAATTCTAGAATTTGAGTATTTGATTTATGTTCATCCTTATGACATAGCCAACCAAATCACTGTTCAAGCTTACCGGGCATGCCGGGCAAGTAATGTCATTGGACTTCCACCCGAGAAAGGTGGACATTCTCTGCTCTTGTGATAATAATGATGTAATTCGATTATGGAATGTCAACGAACGAGTTTGCACACATATCAGCATGGTCAGTCTACAACTTTGGCTTTTGGAAGGCTTAGCTTTATCAATATTTGCTGACTGCTGATATTTGATAACAAGATTATATAACTTGTTGATTCTTTTTATTCCAAGAAGTTGCACTTTTGCCATGCCGCTTAGAATACATTTTAATGCTTAGATATAGAATTAAGAGAAAATAACCTTCAAGCATCATATTCTGGTAGTTTTTTTTTTTCTTTTTTTTAAAAAACATTACATCACTAATTCCACGTGTCATTGAAATCAAGCAAGCATGTAACTGGGCACCAAGACAAAGCAACTGAACATCATGATCTTTGTATTGTTATGGCGCTTTCATTCAGCAACCTTTCCCATAGTATAACATCAGGATGCCACTTGTCAAATAGTCGTAATAATGAATTGCAGGGAGGTAGTAAACAGGTCCGATTCCAGCCCCGAATTGGCAAGCTTTTGGCAACTGCTACAGGAAACACTGTCAACATATTTGATCTTGAGAGTGATAGCCTTCTGTACAACATGAAGGTAAGCTTCAATGTTAACTGATGCTTTAAACTTCCACATGACTCTTCCTTTCATATAACTAGTTTTGATTTTGCAAATTTTATTTCTTTTCAGGGACATGTTAACGATGTCCTCTCCATTTGTTGGGACATGAGTGGAGATTATGTTGCCTCTGTCAGTGCAGATAGCGCACGTGTTTGGTCTGCTGCATCAGGCGGAAAATGCATACATGAATTGAATTCAGTTGGGAATAAGTTTCAGTCATGCATATTTCATCCTTCATATTCTCAACTCTTGGTTATAGGTGGCTATCAGGTAAACTGTTCTTCCAGTATGTGACGGATATTTTACTAGACCTATGTTGCAGATTCCATCTAAAAACATATGATATAAACCAAATCTTGATTTCTTGTTGACCCTGAATACTATTTGATGACAAAAATGTTTTTGCACAAATAAACTGCTTTTTGTGGCATCTTTATGGCGCAGTAACGTTTCATATTGCCTTGGAAGTGTCCTAGATTCAAACCCAGGATGTTGTATGTCTCTGTTAAGTGAAGGGCCCCGTGCTATTACCAAAAAATATCATGCTTCTAATGGGAGAAAATTGTTTATCTTTTATTGCAGTCTCTAGAATTATGGACCCCAACTGAGAGTTGTGAATCATGGACCATTCCTGCACACAAGGGACTGATTGTAGGATTAGCAGGCTCACCTCAAAACGACATGATTGCCTCAGCTAGCCATGATCGTTGTGTGAAATTATGGAAATGAAGACTCCAGTGCATGTCTTTATCCCCAAGTGTATATTTTGGACCTTCTGTAAAAACAGATTTTCTTTCCTGCTACATTGGAATTTGTTCCATGGTAAAGGTACGGCAATACTAAAGGGCGATAGGAGAGCAAGTACAATAAAAGCTGAATTTGTAATGTAGAAATACAGAAATTTTCAGCGTGTATCAACAACTTAGGCTTTGCTATATCTCACCCGAGTTTCATGAAACTTCCCTTTTGATTCACGTTACTGCAGATGAATGGTTCCCCCACCCTTTGTTCTTTTTTATTTGAATTTTTTTGGCAGTTATTAAATGTCTAGATGAATGCTAGTGAATTTATTTGCCAGAGAAAACAGGATTTGAAGTGAAATGCCAGGAAACCTAGGGAAGAATAATGCTGCTGGCACCCATAGCATCACAGTGGTATTATGCTGCCTTGAGGCTTTTCCTACTTTGATATCCTGCTACATTGCGGCTATTCTTTTTCAAATAAAAAAATGTATAATGCCAACGATTCACTCACTTCCATTTATTACAAACTTGATTTCATCGAAACTAATCCCAATCGTTCATTAGCCTCACTTGTTGATCCTCTGACAATTATACAATAAAAAGTCCTGTTGCAACAGCTACTTTGGAAACATGGGCTGAGCTAAGATAATCTCCTACTTGTCAATCATGCAAAATATAGTAATGTTACATCAACCAAAATTGAAATTCGAAATTAAGTTTTAGATATAAATTAAAGGTTATCAATTAAATATTGAATTGAATGGTAGAATAAATTTATAAAATCTAATTCAGCAAATATAAAAGATTAAAAATTCATTTTTAGGTCATACTTTCATATTTATATAATTTTTGTGCAAAACATGCTTATTCTTTTTTAGCTTTTCCTTATTCAAAATTTCAATTCTTACACATAATATTTGAAAATTTCTCACCATAACACACGTTGAGATAGAATCGAGCGTAATGAAAAACCATTCTGCTTCATTATTTTTATTAATTTTTTAAAGATGAAATTTATAAAATTTTCTATTTAAATTGTTTGGAATTATTATTTTTATGGAAATGAATTCAATTTACTAAAAATAATTATCTATTCCATATATAACCATGTTCTAATACTTGGAGTAGGTGGTCAATTGATTTTATTTTATTTGACAAAATTTAAGGAAAACAAATAAATTAATTTCAAGTGTATTCAAGTATATTTAAGAGAACAAAATATATTTTAAAGGGTAACATTCATGCTAACATTAGGGATAAAAATTACCCAAGTGATAAGTCATAAAATGCTCTCTTAATTTCTTCCTAATCACTTTTTCACATGATACCAAAATTACCATAGCATAAAATTTTTGCTGCTAGCAAACTTTATCCTAAAGTGGTATTTGATTTGTAGAATCTTTCTCACATCCTTGAAAATATTTTACAGAGTGCAAGATTCTCATATTTAGTTCAAATTTTAGAAAAATATTTTTGAAAATATTGATATTTTTAGGAATATTTCAAACCTAATATTTTTCTAAAATATTCCTATAAGAAAGCGGATATCCTACATTCCTATGACATAAGAATGTTTAATTGATATAAATAGACTATTTTACCAACCATAACACTTATTGTGAAAAATCATTATCTACTATCATCTACCACTAATAATCACTGTCTAACATCAGTCATTGTTGATGATCATTACTAGCCATCATCCATTTCTAGTGATCATTATCGACTATCATCCATTGTTAGTGACCATCATTTACCATCACCTATCGCTAGTGACTATTGTCTATCACCATTTATTATTGGTGATTATTGTTGACCATTACCTATTGTCGATGATTGTTATTGACCACCATCCATCATCAATAAATGCTATTCACCTTAACCTATTATTAACTATTACCAATCATTAGTGACTATTATCAATTATAACTTATTGTCAGTGGCCACATCCTTAGTGACTACCGTTGGTCACCACCCATCTTTGGTGACTATTATTGGTTAACACCTATTATTAATGACCATCATCAGTCATTATTAATCATTAGTAATTGTCAACAGCCACCGCTCATTATTAATAACCATTATTTGTAACTATTGCCATCACTATTTATCATCGATAATTATCGTTAGTCGTTATCCCCACCATTAGCTATTTAATTTTTAATAAGAATATTTTTACTAATCATATAATATTTTTTAAAAGTATTCAAAATAAATAAAATAAAATATTTTAACATTCCTAGAAAGATTTCTAGTCGAATCAAATATAGGAATGTCATATTCATAAGAATTAAGTTACTAAGAATCATATTCTTAAGAATACTAGAACTCTTGAGAGTATTTGATTTTGTGAACCAAATGCTACTTAATATTAATGGGGCAATGAGGAATATAGTATAAGCATTCATCTTAACATTGGAATTTTAATATTCTTCCCTTAATTAAATTTTATTTGAAGTGAATTTATGCTTTGACTTTTACAAAATATACAATACTACAGATTAATAGCTTAACTTTGTTAAATTTTTTTTAACAAAGATATTACATGATATCTAATTTAGTATCTTACATGAAATATATAACTCATAATTTTTATGATAAATAAAAGATTAATGCATATTTATAAAATTATAACTTCGGTGAAAGTTAGGAAGTTAAATGTCTTTTTATTATAAGAATATAAGTATATATATATGACACCAACTCATGCAAAATGTCAAGTTAGATGTCTACAAGCATTTTCATTTGAAAAAATAACAAATTTATGTTGCCCAATAACATTATATGCTTTTAGTGAATTAAAAAATAAATTTAATTCAAATAAAATTTAAAAAATAAAATAAAAATTTTTGTGAAAATTTGAGGATCACATGCATGTTTTTGTCCAATTGTCATTTTTACAATGAATGTTGTTAGTGCGATTTTGCAAGTTGATTGCTTGTGTGATTGCATAAGTTAAACTCACAAGCCAAATTAACTATGTCATCAAATTGGTTAGAAACAAATTTAATTTTTTTCTTGTGATAAATTATACTTCCTTTTATTGAGAGTATTTAGCTTAAGATAATGTTTAATTCGTGGAATCATTTTTACATTTTTAGCCATTATTGATAATTATTGCCAGTCACCATTATTTATCATTATCCATTATTAGGGACCATTATCTATGACCTTCGATTACTAGTGACCATTGTCGATTACTATTTATTACCAATGACTATTATCGACTATAACTCATAATTGGTAATCATCGTCTACTATTATCCATTGTTAGTGATTATTACTGGCCACTATTCATTATCAATGACTATTGCTAGATACCATTTACTATTGATGACTACTATTCATCATTACTATTGTAGAATTGTGATTTTACATCGATCAATAGACATCAGTCATAGGATACACTGACATTTATATAAATATAGTGATATTTTTGAAATTATCAAGATAAATAAGATGATGGTTTAAAATAAATCGACATTTATAATTAATAGGTGACATTTTTTAAATTTAAATTGGAATTTAAGACGAGGGTTAATTTAGGAATCCATCATCCAAAAGGTGATTAGAAGATCACATGGGAAGAAGATAACATTACACATTGATTTTTTTATTAATTGAGGTGTAAAGGCATTTAAAAAGTCTCCTTAAGTAATGAACTGACACTTAATTATAATGGAGCAAGCCTAAGACATTGGTTTTGATTTAATAATTGATATCTATAGTTTAGTTAATTAACTATATATTTTACATTCACTTTTCATTTAAAGACATCTTGGTAATGCCTTAACCTCCATTATTTGACTCTAGCCTATGTTGAGGAGGAGAACTACTCCTCCATCTTATCTAACACTATTGGATATGTTATAAAATTTGATTATTGTTGCTTTCTTCATTATCATCTCTAAGCTCCCTCTCCTCAAACACACGTTAGTGTTGGTAATAAAAGCAAATGTATTGCTTGGATTCATAATTTATTAATATCGAAATTTGATATATATGACTATGAGAGCTAACATCAAATTTGGCAACGATAGTGGAAGAACAAAGTCCTTTTTTCTCTTTTGTAATTTTGTTATAAATTTGCATTTGTTGATGTAATGATATATAGAATAAATAGAATTTTGGAATAAATTTTCTTATATCAATATCTTCTTTCTCATATTTTTGTTTATTCACATATAATGTGTTAATATTTGTATCATTGTAAAAAAATATACAAAAAGAATATATAACTTATCTCAAATTTATGATAATTAATAAAATTGATTAAGCATTCTTTATTAATTTTGAAACAAATATTTTTTTCCTTCAAACTTACAGAAATTAATATCTTTTAAAATAGAGTAAGCCTTTCATGTTGTTCATGTAACTTTTAGGCTTTCTCATACTTGATCTATCTCCTAAATAATTTGTAAAATGGTCATTTTATTTTCCAATAGTCAAAGTAATGTTTTAAAACTCAATATGGTATATAAATTAATTAAAAAAATATATAGGAGAAAGAATGTTAGTTATTTAACACAACTAAAATAATAGTATTGTTTGTGAAAATTAGTTTCCTATATAATGGCGGTTTTTAATCATAGCTAACATCTAATATGTAATAAACCTCTAATAAATATCTACCTAATATAAAAAATGATGTTTAAAATTCTACAGTTGAATGATGCCATTTATTTAAAATGTCAATTTTTTAATTAGCAACCGATGTAAAATGTTCTGTAATGCCTACAAATTGTTTAGATATTATTTTCATTTCCATTCCTTTTTTCATTTTGGGTTTTACTTTATAGTTTTTTTTTCATTTCATTTTATTTATGTGACTTAAAAGGATAATATAAGATCGATGTTATAAGTTATAGTTCCTAAATGCAATTATTTGTAATTTTTACATCATTCATATGAGGGTACTGGTATTAAGAAAGAGCAAGTATATAGGTGTTTGTTAATAAGGGAATTTTATTACAAGTCTTGCATCATTTATATGAAGATATACTTTATTGAAATTTCTTATGGACAAAGCCAAGGGAAGGGATTGCTTTATGAATGGCATGCATATATTCATTAATATTTTTCTTTTAAGTTGTAAGATCAAATGATTAATTATAATATTATCATATGATGTTTACTAGTTAATGTTAATAATATTGTTAGAACAATAATTTGTTATTGTATTTGTTTTTAGACAAACTAATGTATGTGGAAGTTGAAAAAAAATTTAAACTATGTCAATTATTTACTATGAAATTGATGTGGTTATAATTGGATGATAACTTATTTATTTAACAAAACTAATGTATAAAAGTGTTACACTTGCCACCTAACTTTAATAAATGGTGGCAATAAACATTTAACAAGGTTATAAATGGTGGTAGTAAGTATTTGCCAAGGTTGGTGTCTTACTATGTAGCGGTATGAGACATAGGTTTTTTAATAATTAACATGTAAAGGATGGTATATAATGTCAAATTTTTTATTAAAAATGGATGTCTAAAGTTTGGTAATCCATTTTAATCTTTATAATGGTTCATTTGCACATCATGATAGTCCATTGATAGTTTGCATGTTATGATAATTCATTAATAATTTACACTTGGTTCATCACCGATTTGCTTATAATGTATAAATAGGGTTTTCCTTGCTAATTTGAAACAACTATAAAGATATATCTCTTTGTAGTACTTAATTGCTTCTATGAGCATCTAACTTTTCTTGTGTTTCAATGCAAGAATCATCATAAAAATTGCTCCATGTGGTATGTAGACTTTGATACACATAAAGCAAGTAGCATCATTCTCACATTAAAATACAAGAACACTTAGATGTTGAAAGCAAAAAATTAATTAGACTTCAAGGTTAATAGATACAAAATTATGGTGTTTAGATTTTGATGGGTTGCAAAGAGATGATAAATTATTGTGAGAAGAAGTAACGTCCTTAGTCTTGCATTGGTAGGCTCAAGTGCAATGTAAAATTCTTGATGTTATTTTTTATTATAATTTATTATCAATTTACAACCATCTACATCATCTAAGTTAGAAACCTTTAAAAGGTATCCCACTTTGAGAAAAACATAAAAATGATAGTTTGTTATCTTGAACATCACTCAAAAGCTTGTTTCAAACAATATAAATGAATTATAATAAGTTATCTTATTTTTTTCTTTTCATTTAAAATTTATTATTTATTATAAATTATAATTTCTAATAATTTATTGGTGATAAGAAAAATATTTATTATGTTATTTTTTCTCTATTTTATGTCTCTCAATAGGTTACACATGCTTAATTTCACAAAATTAGTCTTTTTTCATAATTTAGGGTTAATTTTACAATGCTCAAAATTTATATAATTAATGCTAGATTTTGACACTATTTCTATTTTTTAGTTATATCTTGAGTTTTAGATATTGGATTGATGCAGTCTTTATATTTTTAGAAAGCTTAAAAAAAGATTTACAACTTTTTTATTTTGACCTAAGCCTAATTTAAATATTTTGGCGGTCATTTATGACTGAGAAGTTGAAGTTATGTTTTTATCCCAGATGAGTCCATCTCTATTTTTAGGTTGTATTTGGAGTTATAAAGGTATGATTAACATGGAATGAGTGCCCAAATTTTCATTAGATATAGGACTACAATTTTGATTTCTAAAATTACGCAAATTACCTTGTTTTACTAGTCTTAAACTAGTTAGAAGTCAAACTTGTGAGAATTTATTGATGTAATTGTTAAAGTTAATTATCTTATTAAAAATAGGTTTAGACTTCTCAAAAATTGAAAAGGCCTTACTATTGTAATTTCGAGAGACATACAATCCAAGTCCAATAGGATTTTAGGTTAATTAGGTCAAATAAATAAGGAGAACTCATTAGATTTTAGAGACTTCTATAAATTCAACAAATAGTGTTTACTCTCATTCTTTTTATCTTTTTTTTTTTTTTTACCAATGGAAGCTTAAATCTATCATTGATTCAAGGAGTTTGAGGCTCACTTTTTTAGAATTATAAGATTATGAATTGTAATATTAAATTTTTTTAATTAGTTTTTCTCTTTCCTTATTTACTTATGCTGAATTCTTGAAATTACTTATGTTGGATGTTACTTTAGTATAATTAATATTCATCTTTTTGATTTTTGATTTCTTGCTTTTTGGATGTTGAATTTGATTAGTAAATCATGATTTTACACATAAAGGTAGAGGATTGAGAGATTAATTTAGAGGTTTCTAACTTAGTTTCTCAATTCAATTAAATTATATCATTAAATCAATTTTAATCTAGTTTAGGAATTATAATGATTGCTTAATTCGGCTGATCTTAATTGATCAAATCCTAGATGGTAATCCTGCTGGAAATCGCGCATCATACATACACAGCGGAATAAAAATTTTGCAAGATTTCCACCAAGGATCCATGCGAATTTAGAATGCCATAGATTAGGGATTAGGGTTTATACCTTTCGGTTAAAAATCTTCTGTCCGCTGCACAGCAAATCCGATCTGCTTTCCAAATCACGAACTGGAAGAAACTAGAAGATCAGATCTGGTGGTACAACATTTTTGTGGCTGCACCTCTGTGGTATCCACACGAACCCGTGAATCACCGATGAATGTCCACTCCACACACCGGTTGGAATTGATCTCCTTACACCTCGTAGTGCTAGCTACGCCTTTTTAGGAGTTTTTTTAGCCAAGGAGAGCTGCTAGGATTTTCTATGCCTTTTTGGGGTGCGTGAATAATGATAGTAAATCTATTATTACCCAACAAGCCTATTTAAATAGGTGCATAGAAAAACCTAACCTATTTGGGCTTTATTCCATGTATAATTATAGGCTTATTATTGGGCCTTATAATTATAACATGAATTCCGAAATATTAAGGCCAAACAATTTGGTCCATTAATTCCAAATTCACTTAGCTCTAAGTGTGCGACCCTACAGGCTCTCATTACGTTGGCAATGACCATCAATCATATTAATGATCATAAACAATGATCGGTGTCTAGCAACACATCATTGTTACCCAAGTAATGAGAAAGTCGGTGATTTAACTAAACCTTTACATGTGATCATCACTTATGTCCTTTTGCCCTATACATCTAGAATGAGCACGAGACATGGACCGTGTCATTCCCGTATAGCCCAACCTTAAGGTTTCTTGATTCCTAAGTAAGCTGACTAAAACAAATGTAATTGACATCTCATGTCAATTTATTTGAGTATGGCCATGCATTTTCTCAGCTTTACTTAATCAAGGGGCCCATAGATGTTACTCCTGTTATATAGGAGGGACAAATCCCATCTTGATCACACAAACCCCTCCGCATGATATGTGACATATCCAATATCTACCCTTGCATTCACTTAACCATTAGTGACATAGAATAGTATCAAAATATGAAACTCACATGTAGGGAACCTTGGTGATCTCAGGTCAAAGGACCATATTAATAATGATCACTAAGAACCACTTATGACACTCATATAACGATCCATGTAGTGTTCTTAATATAGGTCGGTCCAGTATACAAGTTCTCTAACTTGTACTCATGTGTAAATTTAATATCTCATATAAGTCTTCACACATGCTAGTCTTAACATATCAAAGCAACCTAATCCACAATGATATATGACTAGGGACATTTAAGAATACAATTATTCTAAGGTTATTATTATAATTGAATATATTACGCAAATAATATATATAAATATAATAATTAGAATTGTCATTAAAATAACATGATTCAAAATTACAATCACCAATATGATTGGTTTTAGGGCATATACACTAACAAATCCAGCTTAGGATTTATAAATTATTATAAGGGTTCTAGGTAATTCAAGGTTAAAGAATTGATTAAAAAGTTAAATCCTAATTGATCCATGGTTAATCCAAACTAGAGACTCAATTCCTTGAATTGACTATTTTGCTACATTAGTTTTCCTTCTTTCTACTTACTTGGCATTTTTATTTTGTTCAAAACATTAAGTTCAATTGAAAATCACAAACACCTCTAGTTTTGTGTTTTGCACAATGCATTCATACAACATATTTTGTCATCATATTGCATTCTAACTATTTGCATCCGTTGCATTCTATTTTTATATTTCTTTTATGTTTTGTTGTACATTTTGTTTTTGCATACTATTAGTAATTCATAGTAGAAAGATAATATCAAGAGATTACTAGGAGTATGACTTAGTTTGTGCCACTTTACTGTATTATTTTAGCAAACCAATTTTTAATTTACTTTTAGTGCATACTGGCATTGCAATCAAAATTTTAGTGTTATTGCCTATGAACCTTTTGAATTTATCTTTTCTTACATTTTACCAACAATATATTATACAATTATTCAAGCATTCCAGTTAATGGTTGCATCTATTATTACTTGCATTTTATGGTAACTATAATTTTTCTGTATATACTTGCATTCTTTTGTGTTCTTTGATTTCTAAGTGTTCCTTTACCTCAATTCATCATATTTTACTTTATCCAACATTGAAATAGAGGTTTTTGGCCTAAGAAAATAGGTTTTTACACAATTTTGGACCTCACCCCTAAGAACTGTATTAGGTGTCACTAGCTTCGATTTAGTTAAAATTTTTATAAGAACTAATTTTAATTTTTCTCATCAAAAGTCATAAGTTTTCACTTGTAAGGACTTGTGAGGTGTACCATTTTTTAGCCAAATTTCACTATTTTGATCACTTTTTTAATTTTTTAAAGATTTTTTATTGCATTTTTAGGTTTTACATGGTTATAGTTAACTTTTTGTAGTGGTCCCATAATTTTAAAAAATGTATGGATAGGTTAATTAGATGTGTTTAGATTGATTTTTCATACTACATTTGCATTTTAGTGTTTTTATATTTCTATAGTGCTCCTATAGTTTTTTTAGTGAAGTGTTATATGGTGATAGTGTATGACAAAAAGAATTACTGCTAAATTGTTTGATTTTGATTTTAAAATTGATAGGACATTTTATTCCCTTTGTAGGAGCAAAAATATAGGTAGTTCTAGCTTTCTCACTCCCTATTCTATATTTTTAGGTACTTCTGAAATTATAGTAAATAATAATAGAACTT
Source organism: Sindora glabra (assembly GCA_020226215.1). Classification (NCBI taxonomy): domain Eukaryota; kingdom Viridiplantae; phylum Streptophyta; class Magnoliopsida; order Fabales; family Fabaceae; genus Sindora; species Sindora glabra. The sequence continues at coordinate 25,817,842 of CM035225.1, forward strand.
TGAAGGAATTGGCTACACCTAATGTTATCTATCAACCATTAGGCATCCAATATCTTGAATTAGATATTAACTTTGAATTAAAATTTGGTCTAATCCATTTGCTTCTAAAGTTTCATAGTCTCATAGGTGAAGATCCTTATATCTATGTTGTTTGTTTTACTATGAAGCCTCAAGGCATTTCTGAATATCACATCAAATTGAGGGCCTTTCCATTCTCCTTAGCTAATGTAGTTAAGGACTGGCTATATTACTTACAGCTTGGATTTATGACTTGCTAGAATGACATGAAGCAACTTTTCCTTGAGAAATTCTTCCCTATTTCTAGAGCTGTTGTAATAAAAAAAGAAATATGTGGCATTAGGCAAATGAGCAATGAGACATTATATGAGTATTAGGAGAGGTTTAAGAAGTTATATGCAAGCTGCTCTCATCACCAAATTAGTGAGAAGATCCTCATCCAATATTTTACGAAGGCTTGCTTCTAATGGATAGGAGTATAATAGATGTAGTAAGTGGTGGTACATTAGTGGACAAGACTCTAATAATAGCCAAAGATCTTATAGCAAACATGGTAGCCAATTCTCAATAACTTGGAACTAGAATTATGGCTATTGTAACTAAAGGTGTGCATGAAGTTAGTTTCCCCAATTCAAACTAGTAGAGTTTAGAGAATAGGCTAGACAGATTAACCTCCTTAGTAAGGTAAATGGCCATAGGATAGTAGTAAATTCTTCCTTTTTCTACTGTTAGAGTTTGTGGCATCTGCTTTTGCTTAAACTCATCCAATAGATTGTTAACCCATGTTATAAGAAGATGAGTGTCCTCTTCTAGCATATACAGTAGCCTTTTATTCTACTAAGCTTCAATTCCAATAACCCAACCAATATCCATACCAACAGCCGTAGCCTAACCAGTACCACCATCAACAAGTTTAATATTTTGGCTGGAGAAATAACTAAAATTTTAAATATCATAACAATCTTGTATGCAATTAATATCGTCCCTCTGTATACACTAGAATGCAATATAATCTTGTTAATTAAGCAGATTTAATTGCTTCTTCTTCTTAATCATCAATTAAAGATTTTCTTAAGCAAATGATAATAAATAACTTTCAATTCTAACAAAAAATAGAAGCCATTATCACAAATTTGCAAACATAGATTGATCAATTAATTTCCACCATCAGTAAGTTTAAGGTAAAAGGTTTTGGACAACATTCTTCAAGTAATCCAAGAAATAAGGAAGTGATGTATGCTATTATGCTGAAAAGTGGTAAGTAAGTTAACAAGCCTACACAACCAGAATCAACCAAACTAGTAAGTAATTAACCAGAACTAAGACAATAACCAGCAGTTGATGAACTAGCAAGCAATTAAGCAAAAAATAATAATAAACTAGAAACTAGCATTTAACCGGAGGAGAATAACTAGAAGTAAAAATATGGTAATAGTATGGTGAATTCTTTCCCTACTCCTACTGATTTTCTGACCCCTTCCTTTTCTAAGTAGAAAGCTTTTTCACTAAACGAAAAATGAAAATAATAACTAGATTTTAGAGTTCATTTGAAAAATAAAATTTAAAATACCTTTACTAGATTTGATAAAATAAATTCTAAGGTATGCTAACTTTTTAAAAATTTTATGCATTAATAAGAGAAAATTAAAGGTGGATAAGAAAGTAAGTGTGAGAGCAAATGTCTATTCCATCATTTAAAGAAATTTTTTAGCAAAATGCAAAGATCCAGGCACATTTACCATCCTATGTGTTATACATAAAACTAGGATAGAGCATGCCATGTTAGACTTAGAAGCATCCATTAATGTCATGCCTTTTTTTGTTTTAATCCTTTGAATTTAAAAGTTTGAAAAAAACAAGGTTTATTATTCAATTAGCCAATAGATATAACATTTACTCCTTAGATGTTGTTGAAGATATTTTAGTATAGGTTGATAACCTCATTTTTCCAATAGATTTCTATATTTTGAAAATAGAAAGTAAGGATTCTAACATTCTTTCACCAATCATTCTTGGCTGGCCTTTTTTCAAGATAGCAAAAACCATGATTAATGTTTGAGATGGAACATTAACCATGGAGTTTGATGGTGTTATAGCCAAGTTTGATATTTCTAAGACTATATAAGATAATTCTACATCCTTTCTTCAAACTTTGAAACCTTTATTGCATGATGTCCCCTTTTCCAATGGTTCTAATTCTAGTGTTTCTGATTTTACTATTTTAGATTCTACTATTTTTTATTTTGCTATTTCTCATTCTAATTTTATTAGTTTGGAGCTTGTTTATCCTGATTTCCATGTTAATAATATCTATGATGATATACTTATTGAATTTCTAGAATTTCCTGAATTTATAGATTATGTGCATAACCATGAATGCACTTGTAAAAATATTGACTTTAAGTGTGCCATTTGTGATGAAATTTTTTCATATATAGGTGATGGAAATAGCAGTATTGATTCTAAAATTGTAAAAAAAAAATGATGAGGACATTCCATCTTTAGAACAAAAAGAATATTTTTACATTGATCCTTCTCATTATTTTGTTGATCATGTTGAATTTATTTTATTAAATAATTTTGAGCATTCAAGTAATAATGATTTAAGAATTGCACTTAGAGGAATTTTTCTAGAAGATCCTAAATTGCAAAGCACCTTTTTGATGATGGATGACCTCAAGGTTAGAAATTTAGAAGCAATAGAGGTAGCCAATCCTCATGTAAACCCTAGTTAAAGCAATTGAAGCCATGGTCTAACTAAAAATATTAAAGAAAGGCATTTCTTAGGAGGCAACCTAAACAATTAGAGATTTGCTTTCTTTTATCTTTCTCTTTTATTTATATGTCCTTTATTTTTTTGATAGTGTTTTTGATGATATTGATTTGCCTTACATTGAGGATAATATAAAATTTAAGTATGGGGGAAAGACTTTAGGATTTACTTTATACTTTGTGTTTTCATTCAATACTTTTTGATATTTTCAAAAAAGATAAAAAAATTTATTTTTCACTTATTTTTAAGTCCTTTTTGAGTCATTTTAATTGCTTTTCATTGATAGAGACTTTCCATTTTCATAAGTAGGATCTAATTGAAGTTAGGTAGGATTCATTACATGATTGAATGAATAATTTTTCTTCTTGAAATTGATTGATGTAGTGATGGATTTTGAATTGGCAAATTAAACTTAGTAGCATAACTTACCTCGTGAGATTTTGAACTTTATGCTAAAAATTCATACTATTCTCTTTCCTTTTTGTGTGATGTTCTCCTATGAATTGTTTCTCTAAAACTTTGATTGTTTTTAAGATTACATTTTGCACATAGATGTATAAAAATGATAAAGACATTCTTTCTTTTAAGTTAGAGCCATATAGCTAACCTTGAAGTTTTTATTATTGTAAATCCCGTCGAGCTTTTATTACCTTTTTTGTTAATTAATCCGTGAACATATTTTTTTCTAATGAAAAATAAATATCTTTGTCTAACCTTAGGGATTAGTAGAAGATTTACATTTTTATGAGATAGGCTTTTGAATAAGTATAGGGTGTGTAAGCTTATTTGTTGTGAAAAGTCATCAAAGGTTAGTTTGCAAAAAAGAAAAAAGAAAAAAAGAAAAAGAAAGAAAAGTGAAAAAAATGAAATGAAAAAGTTTTGAATTGAATTAAAAAAAGAAAAAAAGAAAAGAAAAGAAAAAAAATAAAGAAGCTGATGAGTGTTTGAATTTAAATTTGGTTTATTGTATTGAGTTATAATTGTTTATGACTAGCCTATATGTTTTTTTATTTAAGTACTCTATTAATTTTTTTAGTTTTTAGCCTTTCATATCCTTATTTTTTCTTCCTTTCCCCTTAGCCACATTAGAACCTTAAATAAAGTTCTTTTAATCTATATTGTGCATGTGATTTGAATAGTAAAAATTAGTTGATTAACAAGCTTATGGTAGGGCAATTTCATGAAAAGAACTTGAGTGAAACATTTACTTCACACACTTGAGAGTAAATCTTGTAAGAATCTACCATGTTGATTTAGTTTTTTTGAATGAAGTTGCTATGTTGGTCATTTTCAAGTCTATTAAGATTTTTCTTCATGATGTGTTATGTTTCTTGCTAGTTTTTATTTGTCTCTTACTTGTGGATTTGTGATTTTGAAAATTTTGGAAAGTAAATTCTTTTGTTTCTTAGTTTTTAATAAAAAGAACTTCAATTGGAGAGTGAAACTTCTGAATCTTATGAAATACTTACCCCAAACACATGAGAGTTAGAAAATGAATCTTGTGAGAATCTACCATGTTAATTTAGTATTTTTGAATGAAGTTGCTATATTGATTGTTTTCAAGTCTGTTAAGATTTTTTTTCATGATCTATTATATTTTTTGCTGGCTTTTATTTATCTCTTTCTTATGGATTTGTAATTTTGAAGTTTTTGAAAAGTAAAATCTTTTGTTTCTTAGTTTTTAATAAAGTTGTGTCTTACCTGAGGACATGTAAGAGCTAAGTGTAAAGGAATATGATAAAAAATATTTAATATTTTATATTTCTTAGTAGGTTACATATGCTTAATTTCATAGAATTGATTTTATTTTATAATTTAGGATTGATTTTACAATATTCTAAATTGATTTAGTTAATGTTGGATTTTAACATTGTTTTTATTTTTTAGCTATATCTTGAGTTCCAAATGTTAGATTGATGCAATTTTTGTATTGTTAAAAAGCTTAAAAATATATTTATAATTTTTATGTTTGGGCCTAAGCCCAATTCAAATGTTTTGGAGGTCATATATAGCTGAGAAGTTGAAGTTATGTTTCTATCCCAGATGAGTCAGTCTTTGTTTTTAGGTTGTATTTGGAGCTATAGAGGTCTGATTAACATGAAACCAATATCAAATTTTCATAAGACATAGGCCTATAACTTTAATGTTTATGGATTACCCAAATTACCTTGTTTTACTAGCTTTAAACTAGTTGGAATTCAGACCTATAAGAATTTACTAATGTAATTGTTAAAGTTAATTATTTTATTAAAAATAGGTTTGGGCTTTTAAAAAATTTAGAAGGCCCTATTATTGTAATATTAAGAGACATACAATCGAAGTTCAGAGGATTTTAAGTTAATTAGGTGAAATAAATAAGGATAACTCATTAGACTTTAAAGACTTTTGCAGATTCAATAGATAGTTTTTACTCTCCTTCTTCTTATTTTCTTTTTTATTTTTCATTAACAAAAGCTTAAATCTATGGTTGATTTAAGGAGTTTGGGCTCGCCTCTTTAGAATTATGAGATCATGAATTGTAATATTAACTTTTTTTAATTAATTTTCCTCTTTCTCTATTTACTTATGTTGAATTCTTGAAATTACTTGTGTTAGATGTTGATTTGGTATAATTAATGCTCATCTTTTTAATTTTTCATTTCTTACTATTTTGAAGTTTAATTGTGATTGGTAAATTATGGTCTTAGATATAGGGACAGAGGATTGAGGAATTAATTTGGTGGTTTCTAACTTAATTTCTCATATTAACTAAATTTTATCATTAAATCACTTTTAATCTATCTTAAAGATTATAACGGATGCTTAATTCAACTATTTTTAATTGATCATATCTTAAATGGTAATCTAGCTTAGGATTTATGAATTATTAGAGGGATCTTGGGTAATTCAAGGTTAAAGAATTAATTAGAAAAGTTAAATCCTAATTGATTGATGATTAATCCAAACTAGAGACTCAATTCCTTGAATTGGTTATTTTGTTATATTGGTTTTCCTTCTTTTTGCTTGCTCTACATTTTGTTTTGTTTAAAACATTCAGTTTAATTTAAAATCACAAACACTGCCTTAGTTTTGTGTTTTGCATAATTCTACTTGCGACATACAATAATTTGCATTCATACAGCAAATTTTGTCAACATATTGCATTCATTTTGTTTGCACCTATCGCATTCTATTTTTATATTTGTTTTTACATATTGTTAGTAATTCATAGTAAAAAGATAATATCAAGAGACCACTAAAGGTATGACTTGGTTTGTGCTACTTTACTGCATTATTTTAGCAAACTAGTTTTTAATCAAATTTTAGTGCATAACAACATTGCAATTAGTTGGATTGTTCAATCTATTGTTATTTGTATCTATATAATTTTGTAAGAAAAGCATTTTGGTTTTGTATTTTTTGCTATTATATATGTTGTTATTTGTTAGACTATTCATTTAAAATCTTTTTGTATCTATTGCTATTGCTATTTGTATTTATATAATTGTGTAAGAAAAATATGGTTATTTAAGGCAAAAAATAATTTTAATGCTACTAAACTATAAAATTATAAATTTTTTATTTTGAAATATATTTTTAAGCAAAACATTTTTGGTTTATGATGTTAGTTGTTATCAAAAACCAATGTTTAAACCTCCATAGTTTAATATTGTTATTTTACTATACATGTTAGTTTTTTTATTAGGAACTAACATTTAATATTAAATTAGTTCAAATCACAAGGCACGAGATGAAAAAAAAAGTAAAGACACAATCCATTTGTAAATTTTATCATGAAACTCTTCCAACTCTAAAATGAATACCTTTACCAAGGTATGCTTACATTTTAACTTTAAGATAATCCTTTTCAATTTGTTTTTTTTATGTGCACCAATAATTTTGTAATATTAAAGATCTATTAGCTTGTTGGTAAATTTGTGGAGTTATGCGTTCATTAAAAAAGTATAGAATATAAACATAAGAACTTTCTTAGCTTTTTTATTTTGTTCTTGCAATTTAATCTTTTTTCTTGAAATTATGCTTACATACATAATTATTTGATTCTTAATTTATATATTATGTTGAAATTTTTATATAATGTAGGTCCCATTTGAGAGATGCACATGAATAATGAATTAAGCATGCTAAATAGAATGATATCTATAAGAAATTAGAAAGTAATTTTTTTCCACCTTGATAAACCTTTCCTTTATATTTATTGCAATACTTAGATTTTCATTGTTTACTTTGTTCTCTTATAATTTGAAAATGCTTTGAACGTATAGCATTCAATAGTCCAAATCATTAGATATTCTTTGATCTCATATCTAAATAGTATGGAATTAATGTATAGGAAAAAAGGGCAATTCTATCTATTATGAATTATATGTTGAATTTGGGATCATGTATTGTAATTAAGATGAAATATAATTTCTTTTTCTTCAATATGGTATTTGTATATATTATAAATTTGTAGTATTATTATTTTAGGATTTTTGGATGTATTTCAGTTTGGAAACAATGTAGTAGTATGTGTCATGAAATGCTAAAGAGATTGAAAAGGGTATAAGAAACCTGCTTTTTTGTATAAGGAATGTAATAAATGTTAGTTATGTGAATCATCGAAGTGGAAAATCAAACATTCCACATTGGTTAATAAAATAACCCGATGGTTAATTACAGTTTTCAACAATAGTTATAGAGATAAAATCAATATCGTTAGATGTGATTAGTTACCAAGTGGTTTAATGTAAAAGAAATGATGACAATTTATTTATTAAGAAATTGACATATTATTTCCTTTCTATGATGATTTTTAATTGATATTTTAAAATATTTATTATGTCACTCTATTAAACAATGGTTTGAAACTAACATCTAATCCCCTAAATAGTTAACATAGAATCTTATTCTATAGTAGTATACCTTTGCTATTGGTGGTTATTGTCTTCCATTATCCGTCTTTGATGATTGCCATTAACTATTAGCCATCACTCATTCTTAATGATTATTGCTAATAACCACTTACTACTAATGATTAACCTTCACCATTATTACTATCATCACCTATCGTTGGAACCATCATTGACCATTATATACTATTTTAACCATTTAATTTTGAATGAAGACATTTTTGGTAATCTAATAATTTTTGTAAAATATTTAAAATAATTAAAACACAATATTACAATATTCTTAAGAATGTTTATAATTGAACTAAATATAGTAATATCATATTCTCAAGATTTAATTTTTTAGGAATCACATTCTAGGGAAAATTAAGATTCCTAAGAATATTTGATTTTGTGAACTAAATGCCACTTAAGTGGTATATGTTATTGGTTGAAAGTTTTGGCTTCTTCCACGTCCTAAATTTGATCCTAGGACCTTATGCGTGTATATAGTAGTTTAATTATTTCTACTATTACAGAAAAAGTTACAATCCATCTTTTTAATTATTTATTGATTATTAAAATTCTTACAAAAATTAAGAATTTAAATATGATTCACTATTAATGCAAACTAGTTTTATACTATCACTTACTTATATATTATGTCATTAAAGAACTATTAAAATTCTTTTATTGTTGGTAAAAAATTTTAGTTAATATTAATTTTTAATGAAATATTATATTTTTATTTATCAATAATGCAAAAAATTTTACATTAACAATAAATCAAATTTAAACTTAAGAATTAACCCTTTAATGCTTGCTTCTTTATTTTTAAATTACACTAAACTAATGTGAATAAAAAGTTTAGCATAAGCAAGTTTGAATAGTGATACTTTAAATTTATATTATGGATTTGTGAGTTTGATTCTTTTTAATAATATATTTTAAGCACTCTCATAATTTTAACAAATGTTTTAATAGAAAGGCCTTTAAAATAAAGATAGATATTTATCTATATGTATTTGTGCCCTTGTTGTTTCATGGTAAAAAAATTGAAAAATACAGTAGCCATAAAATTATATGAATGAAATATTTATTGGGAAAATTTCTTAATAGGTATTTCTTTTCTAATCATGAAAAATACAATAAAGTATAAATAAATCAAATATTGAATAGGGTTATGTATCTAGAGTGTGTTGGTGTGTATCTTAGGAGCCAATTATAAAAATGATTGTAATAATGCACAATGTATTATGTTTTATTTTAGGTAATACAATTATTATATTTTGTTTTCTTATATATATCTGCGTAATTTATAACTTAATATAATTATTATCCTTGAAATAGTTTTACTATTTTCTAAAATGTCCCTAGTCAAATATTATTACGAAAGAGATAGTAATAATACATTGAAACTATAATATATAGCGACTGATGATTATGAATCATGGATATGTGATATCAAGTCAATACATAAGTACATTGTTAGTAAATAGATGTATTGAATTGATCCGTAATGAGAAAACTATATGGATTATCATACGTCATTAGTTATTCTCATGAGACCATAATGCATGTAGTCTTTTGACTTGAAGTCACTATAGTTCCCTACATGAGGAGTCACATACTTTGATGTCGTCTTGTATCATTTTTAACCGAGATGCATTGTAGGACGTTGATTAGGTGTGTCATGAATCATGCAAAGGGATGTGCGTGATGTAGATGAGAATTTTATTCCTATTACATAGTAAGAGTGATATCCATGAGTTCCTTAATTGAGTGAGATTAAGAAATGCATAATCATGCTCAAATGGATTAATATGAGATATTAATAATTTGTTTAAGTTAATTTATTCGGTATCAAGAAACATAAATTGAACATTAACGAGGATAATGCATTCCATGCCTTTAGTTCGATTTGGATATTATTACAAAAGAGACTATATTACAAAGTGTTGTTCACACATTAAGTGAATATTGAGTCACATACATTTTTACTACTTGGATGATAATGATGTATTGCTGGATACCGCTCATTGTCTATGATCCATAAATGGGCTATTACCAACGTAATAAGAACGTATAGGGTCACACAAAAGGAGTAGAAATGAGATAATAATTAATTGGGCTTTAATTAAACTAAAATCTAATTAATTAGGCTTATTTTTATGCATATAATTTATTTTCACGTAATATATATAGTATATTATGTGATATTATTTGATATTAAAATAATATAAGATAATTATGTTATTGGATATTAGATAATTATATTATGAAATAATATTATTTTTATGATATTTGATAACTATATGCATTTTTAATATTAGATATTTATATTATGAGATAATATTATTATCTAATATTAGATAATTAATGGATAAGTCCTATCTCTTCTCACTCTCTTCATGATAAGGATAAGGTGATAGTTGTTAAATAATTTTAGGATTCTGGAAGCATTATCCTAGTAGGATTAGGAATGTTATATGCCTTAGTTCTATAAGAAGAACTTGAAGGCAGCACATTAAATATACATTGGTTGCCATTAAACCCTAAAATCACTCAAAAACACATTAATCCTAATCCTAATGAGAGAAAGACGTATCTTAGCAGATTCATGAAGGGTGAAAAGTCATCATTTACTTTATGTGGATACCGTAAAGACGTTGTACCTTCTGGCCGACATTTGATTCATGATTCATCTCGTTCTCTCAAGGTTTTATTCATAAAGAGCACAAGCACACAAAAGGTAAAATCTTAACATTGATTTATGCCCTTTTGCATGGATCTAAGGTAGAATTCAGATCAAAATTTTATTTTTCTATTGCGTATGATGATCCAAAACCTAACAGAGCTGATGAGGCGTGTTGCCACTCTTTTTAAGGCAATCCGTGCCATTCATAGAAGTTTACATTAGGGTGTGCAAAGTGATATAATTAAAATAAACTAATTGAATCATTTTGCATTCAATAGGTTTAATTCAATTGAAAAATCTAAATGAATTAATTTGGACAAAATTATTAGTTTTTAGTTATAATTGATTGGTTATGGACAAAAAAATTTTTTGATAGCTCAAATACTTTAATACATTAAAGTATTTGGGCGTGTAAAATGAATAGAGTTATGCATGTAGAGAGATTAAGGCATGTTGCTACTTTTTTTAAGGCAATTCATACCATTCATAGAAGTTGTATTAGGGTGTGCAAAATAATATAGACCATTATAAACTAATTGAATCATTTCATATTCGGTTGAAAAATCTAAATAGATCAATTTGAAAAAATTATTAATATTTGGTTATTATTAATTAGTTAAGGACAAATAATTTTTTTAGTAGCGTAAAGAAAACAAACAAGAGAAAGACAAAGCTACTTTCTAGGCATTCTAGGCAAAGCAACCTCTGTAGCATCATCTAAAATGATTTGCACCAAACTAGTGGGAGGTGATGTAAAACCATGAAAACTAATACTTAAATTGTGACCTAATAAAGCATAAAATTAGCAATTTAGTTGCCTTTTTGCTAAGTACGAGAAATTATAAAAGACTAGTTAACATGAATCAGTCTTTAAACTTCCTAAATGATTCAGCTAGGTAAATAAATATTAGCAAGCTTGTTACTAACAAGTGCAACTATAGCAATCGAATCAAATTCCAAAATAATATTTTTTATGCTTGTTTCTACTATCAAATGAAGCCCATGCCACATAACCTAGAATTCTGCTTCAAGAACAAAACAATAACTAAGGTTATGAGTAAAAACACCTATAAACATTCCAAAATAACCCCTAAGAACACCACCATACTAGGCTAAGTTGTTAGGTGATTTAATAAATCCATTTGTATTAATTTTAAACCTCCTATTAGGTGGAAAAATCTAGCCAAAAAGAAAATTTATCTTCATTAAATCTATCTTTATTACTTTCTTATCATTGCCTTTATTATAAAGATGTGCATTTTTAAATTTAACTAACACAAGCAAGTAAAGATTGGTCATGACCTAACCTTTAAGATTTAAAAAGAAGAAAGAAACCTAATATTTTGGGTGCACTAACTAAAGCCAATGATCTGAAATTAAATTGCACTCTCTAAAAGCATGAAGAATAGTCTTAGAATAAGAATTACAAATAGGGCATGAATTAATATTTGTCAAGTGCATATCTTTACATCTACTATTCATCATGAGATTTCTGTGAACACTTTACCATAAGAATGTTTTGAAATGCTTTAGACCTTTACAACTCTATACTTTCTTCTCTACAAGGAAGAATCAGAATCATCAAAATGATTATGAACAGTGCTATAAGTAGGTTTAACAGAGAATTTGCTGTCACTTGGATACCTCTATTTAATAGCATCATTATGATTTGTACTATGTGGAATAGGCATAGCCAAAATATGCAAACACATGTTTTGAGGTCATAGGCATAGCCACAATATGCTAACATATTTTGAGGAATATAATTTTCTTAAGTGCACTAATCCTAAGTACTTAAGGGAGAAATGTAATCTTTAATTATTTTTTTTGTAATTCAAATTTGGAGATTGGACAAATGGCATGATCATGAAGAAAATTCAAAGAACTAATCCAATGATTAGCCTGTAAACTTGAAAAGATATGCAGAAAATATTTAGCCATATCCAACTGTAAATAGAATGAGTCAAAATGGAAATATACCTTCTACTATTGCTTCTTGATTTTGGATGGTGAAATAATCATGTTAACTGCCCATGAGTGCTTCCAAGTTCTGAATAATGCCAGATGATGATGTATACGTGTTGTAAATTATGCTTTTAGCATAACTAAACTTCGGGACTTATGGGTTTGTATATATATTGCATGTTACCATCTTTTCCTATCAAGAAGTTGTGCAATTTAGTTTGTTGTGGATTTTATGGACCATATTCAACACACTTGAATGTTGGTTTCTTGCCAAAATTCAAGAGGAAATAGTGTCATTCTCCCACTTGGTTCATAAAAGCTAAATATATTCCAAAGAAGAGAAAACTTAATAAATGGATCATAGTAGAAGGTCCTCTATAAACGAGTATTATCTCCTATGTATCATGATACATTTTGCTTTCTCAACCTACTATAACTTAATGAATAAGTCTTATACTTATTCTAGATCCTCCTAATGCTATTTTTCTCTAAATATAAATGTATACACTAAAATAAGAAAAATAACTTAAACTAAATAAGAGCTTTATTTTAAATATATTATATATACATAAAAGACTCAACGTGGTACCAAGTCCTATCCTTAATACATGATCCTTAAACATTGATGGTAGCATGCTTTTTGTTAAAGGATATGTTATTATCAACTTAGTGTTAATATGTTTAATGGTGACTTTATTTTCCTTGACATGTTCCTAAATGGCTAAGTACTTGATGTTGATGTGTTTGCTTTGACTTCCACTTTCATCATTCTTAGCCAGAAAAATTATAGTTGAGTTATCATAATAAATCCTTAATGGCCTAGAAATTGAATCTATAATTCTAAGTCCAGAAATAAAGATTTTTAGCCATACACCATGCGAAGTTGCCTTAAAATAAGATACGAACTTAACTTCTATGGTAGAAGTAACAATTAAGGTTAGCTTCACATTCTTCCAAGACATAGCTCTACTTGTAAGCATAAATATATACCTTCATATTGATTTCTATGAATTAACACATTCGAAAAAATTCGAGTCTAAGTAGCTAACTACCTTAAGATTCTTAGCCCATCTGTACATTAGCATATAATACTTGGTACCTTTAAGATACCTTATCACTTTCTTTGTAGCTCTCTAATGATCCATTCTTGGATTATTTTGATATCTTTCTAACATTCCAACCGTGAATACAATATCATGTCTTGTACAAACTTGAGCTTACATGAGGCTTCCAACAATTGAAGCATATGGAATGTTTCACATTTATTCCCTTTCTAAATCATTCTTCAGGCATTGATCTAAATTGAACCTATCACCTTTTACAATAGGTGCTACACTTAGTGAACAATCTTTCATTCATAATTTTTCTAAGGCTTTATTGATATAGATTTCTTGTGATAAACCTAAAATACATTGAATTCCATCCTTATAGATCTTAATGCCAATTACATAAGATGCCTCACTCATATCCTTCATATAAAAATTCTAAGAGAGAAATTATTTCACCTCATACAACAATTCCTTATCATTGGCTACAAGTAATATATTATCCACATATAACACAAGGAAATAAATTTTACTCCTACTAACCTTCTGGTATATACACTGATCCATGATATTTTCCATAAATCTAAATGAGGAGATAACATCATGGAATTTAAGATACCATTGGCAAGAGATTTGTTTCAATCCATATATGGATTTCCTGAGCTTGCATACCAAGTGCTCACCAGTACTAGAGGAGAATCCTTTAGGTTATTTCATATATAACTCTAGATCTCGATTGAGGAATGTCATTTTTACATCCATATGATGCAATCTTAGGTTAAATTAGGTAACCAATGCCATTATCACATGAAGGAATCTTTCTTAGATATAGGAGAAAATGTTTTTGTGTAATTGATTCCTTTCTTTTGAGTGAATCTCTTAGCCACAAGTCTTGCCTTATATTTTTTGACATTGGCTAATAAGTTCTTTTTTGTCTTATAAACCCATTTACACCCAATGGCCTTTGAACCACTAGGTAATTCAATAAGATCCCATACTCCATTAGACATCATGGAATCCATCTCTTTTTTCATAATATTGTACCATAGTTTAAATTATGTATAGTTAATAGCTTGTGAAAACATCTCAAGGTCATTTTTAGCTCCTATATTGTAGTTAGACTCTTGTAAGTACATAACATAGTCATTAGGAATTGTCGACCTCCCTTCCCTAGTTGATCTTCTTAATGTTAGGTTAGTATCCTCTTAGGGAATGTATTCCTTAATTGGTTGCTCAATAGTTTCTAGTAATTGTTTAATAAATAGATCAACTTAGCCATGGCCAGCTTATTATGAATCCTCAATGATTGGCTATTCAATATCCATTTGTATTTAAGGGGCATGGATACAACCAATCTATCACTTGATGCGGAAGCTTGAGAACCAAAATGATCATATTTAGTGTCTAGATGCTGAATTTGATAACTCTCACTAATTAAGTCATTCTTAAGAAATTTTGCATTTCTTGATTTCACAATCCTACTGTTGTGAGATGGATAATAGAATCTATATCCTTTGAACCTTTCAATATACCTAATAAAGTATCCACTTATAGTCCTTAAATCTAGCTTTTTCTTTTATAAATTGTAAACCCTAACCTTAGATGAGTGTACCTAAATGCACATATGTCTTAAACTCGATTTCCAACCTTTGAATAACTCAAATGATGTTTTTTCAATATCCTTGGTTAGAACCTGATTAAGAATATACATAACTGTCTTAAGGGTTTCAGTCCATAAAGACTTAGAAAGCTTGGTGTTGCTAAGCATGCTCCGAACCATATCCAACAATGTCTAATTTCTTTTTTCAACTACATTATTTTGGTCTAGGAGACCCAGGCATAGTGTATTAGGCAACAATCTCATACTCTTGAAGAAGTCTAGCAACTAGATATGATGCTTGTCTATGTTCAGTGTATCTATCATAATACTTACCACCTTTATCTGATGTCACTATCTTAATTTATTTATTATATTGTTTCTTTACTTCTGCCTTAAAAACTTTAAAGGTATCAAGTGTCTTATTCTTATTATTCAATAAATAGATATACATGTATCATGAGTAATTATTAATAAAGGTGATAAAGTATTTTGGACTACAAATGTCTATATGTATTATTTTTAAAATAGTAGCACTCATTTTAGTCTTGTTAGTCTACTTTTGCTTAATGTAGTTTATACAGTTATTAAAATTAGTAAAATTAAGTGTATTAAGTATTTCATCTTTTACTAACCTTTTAATCCTATCTATTGAGATATGACCTAGTTTACAATACCACAACATAGAGGAATCTTTATTAGTAACACATCTCTTTAAACTTATGCTACTGGAAACATGCATTGAATCATTGGATGTACTATCATGTAATTGAATTTAGAAAAGACCATTAGAAATTATACCATTGCTAACAAGATTAGATTTATAAAATAACTTAAAAATATTATTTGAATATTTAAAAGAATATCTAAAAAGTACTAGTTTTGAAATAAAAATTAAGTTTTTAGAGAAACTTGATACATAAAAGGTCTTTTTTAAGATCAAACTAAAGCCACTATCTAAAACTAATATGTAAGTTCCTATAACTTTAACTAGTGAGCCCATCTTGTTGCCAGGATAGATGTACTGCTCATTGTCCACTAGCTTCCTTTAGTTTAGAAAGCCTTACAATATATTAGAGATATGGATTGCAGAACTAAAATCAATCTATCATGTGTTACTACTAACATCTACTGTATTAGATTCATAATAGAAGTATAGGATTAAGATACCTTTGTTTTCAAGCTAAGCCTTGTATTTGATGTAGTCCTTCTTCACGTGACCCTTCTTCTTGCAGAAGAAATACTTAGAATCCTTTTTTATGTTACATTGGATAGGTGTATTGTCCTTTCCCTTTAGTTTGGCTTGTTTGATATTCTTTTCTTGTGTTGCCATATGTGTACTTTCTTTGATTTTTGCTATAAGCCTTCCCTTTTCTTGTACACATATTGATAGAAATTCATTAATTATCCGTTTCTCCTTATATGTGTTGTAGGAAATCTTGAAAGGTCCATATTGAGGTAACATAGAATTCAAGATGTAGTGCACAAGGAAGGACTCAGACATCTCAACCTTAAATGTTTTCAATTGAGTTACTATATCCCTCATTTGCATGATGTGCTTTCCCATACCCATTATACCAGTAAGCTTCATGGATGATAACCTGGTCAGCAGGATGCTTGCCAAAGCTTTGTTTGAGGTTTCAAACTGTTTATCAATAGCCTTAGTAAAATTCGAACATTTTGATGTTCTTTAATAGATCCATAAACACTACCAGATATTTTAGTTTTGATATACATCATGTTAAGACGATTTGATCACTCCTAATGTTCATAAAGTGCTATTGCAGATGCACTATTACTGTTTGTAGGTTTAGGAGGTTCATCTTTTCTGATTTCATCATTAACATCCATCCATCCTAATTAGAGAAGAATTTTCTCCTTCCATATTTTATAGTTATCATTTATCAATTTAGAAACTTGAAAATTGGAGATATTCAAATGTTGAAAAGTTGTATAAAATTTACATGCTATGTTAATAATATGAGGCAATTAAATATTTTATATGACATATCTTACCAATGCAAAACATATCAATGAAACCATAGTCCTAGTAGCAAATAAAACTACCTGTGGGCTTAGTTTTATTTAATTAGGCTCATGTATAAAATTTGTGAAACTAGCAAATTATATTCCCTATCTTAATTCTTGTGGGTGAATTAAGACAAAAGAAAAATTTACTATCTCACCCTAATTAATCATATTAAATATGATAATATTCCTATGGGATAATAATTATCATATTATATATGATTAATTATAATTTGATGCTAATTTACCTTAATATGATTATAACATTTAATGTATAATTTTAGAATAGTTAGAGATGCTATGGCTAAACTCTAGTTAAACTAAATTATATTAATCATATGGCATCTTAATTTTAATTTAATGTTTGTAAATGAACAAACATGTATCAAAATACAAACAAATAGTACTTTCATAAATTCTACCAAATATGAAATCATAAAGGCAAATTAGAATAACTATGTTTAATTCTAGAAACTGGGAACCCTTAAATATCAACTATGTTACCACGAATAGCAGGAAACATGCATGAACAAGAGGTTAGCATCTCTTCATACTGGCTAAAGATATCAATTAGAATCCCATGCGTAACAATCTGTTCCCTATTTTTTCATTCAAAAGGTAAAAGCATGAAACTTTAATGAAATGGTGCATTTAATGCATTAATGAAATAGTGAATTTCACTGAAATGCAATGAATGACATGTTATTTTTAGTAAACCATCAAAATGACATGTAACTTGCATTGTTTTTAACCTCCAGTTGGGTTGACCTAACCCGATTTCGACTTGGTTTCAACCAGAAATAAAACCCACCAATTTCTAGCATTTTAAAGCTTGTTTTTTCCCCTATTTTTAAGGCCTAAACCTATCCTAAACTTATAGGAAATCTATTTCTAATTTCTAAAAGAAGAAACTCCCACATAAAAATGAGACCCAAAAAATAGCAAACTCTTAGTTTATACATAGTTTGAAAACAAGCAAGGCAAAGATTGAGAAAGTCTCTAATACTAAATACAAACTTAAAAAGATATGCAAAAAACATTTAACCATATCCAAATGTAAAGAGAATAAGTCAAAATGGAAGCATACCTCCAGCCATTGCCTCTTAATTTTGGATGGTGAAACAATCATGTTGACTACCCATCAATGCTTCTATGTTCTAATTAATGCTAGATGATGGTGTATATATGCTGTGAATGATCATTTTAACATAACCGAACTTAGGGACCCATGGGTTTATATATATACTACATGTTACTAGCTTCTCCCATCAAGAAGTCGTGCACTTTGATTTGTTATGGATTTTACAGACCATATTCAACACACTTGAATGTTAGTTTATTGCTAATGTTCAAGAGGAAATA
Source organism: Sindora glabra (assembly GCA_020226215.1). NCBI lineage: Eukaryota > Viridiplantae > Streptophyta > Magnoliopsida > Fabales > Fabaceae > Sindora > Sindora glabra. The sequence goes on from CM035225.1 coordinate 25,836,200, forward strand.
GTTACATAGCCTAGAATTTAGTATTGGAACCATTACCTATATTCCAAAACTAGCCTTTTTCTCCATGATGCCATGCTTTAGTAACTCCTTTTTCTATGGATAAATAATTTGTCATTTATTATAAACTGTAATTAACTAAAACAAAGAAGACTCATTTAAATTTTTAATATATGGCGCATTTGACACAATCCTATATGTTATTTTCTTTAGTCTTTAGAGACAAGGACTTATTTTTTCTTAGTATTTCTTTAATATGATTGTGAATAAATGGTAGTGATGATATATTCAATGCAAAGATGTAATTGACCATGACATGAACAAAATAAAAACACATACTAATTGTAATACCCTAATAGAGCAAGAAAATTTAAGAATAAATTTTGGATTAAAAATCACTTTAATAGAGACCCGATAATGAAATTAGATAAAATTTAACTAAACTGTAAAGATAGATTTAGGATATATTGATCTAAAATTTTTGTCAAACTTATATTAAGCATTAGTATGAGTCAAAATACTATAAAAATCCCAATATTAGATTTGGAAAATTTATTAGAAATTTGATAGGAAATTAGGATTCAACGTGACTAAAAATTTGTTTGGTTAACTTGAAGTCTTAGAGACTGAGCCTAAATTTGAAATAGATTATTGTAAATTATTTCGGCTGACTTGATAGAAAATCCTAGGTAATTTGGTAAATACTTGCAAAAACAAAGGTATTTGTTAGTGATTTTTTAAAGCAATTTATTTAGCTCATTTTAATTGGATTTTGGGCAAAAATCTTCTGAACTCCCAGCAAAAGTCGTGATCCACATGTGCTGCCATAATAAAGCATTTTTTATAAAATTATAAATTAGGAAACTTATCTTGGAAGCTTAGGGTTTTTAATGTTTTATATATATAGGGTTTTATGGTAAAATTTTGCACATTTTCTTGCCCACAAGCTAGCAAAAAATGTTCACTCTCTAGCTTCCTTTACAAGGATTTTTGATTTCCTCATACAACTTAAGGGGTTTTTCAACTTCTCTCTTCAATTCTAGCAAAGTAACTTAGGATTTTTTTCATTTTTCTTCATGTTTTCTTGGCTAATTCTTCTCCTAAACTTATAAAATTTGATTTATTTCATTAGAGTTGTTCTTATACTATTCAAAGGGGTTTTTACAAGTTTAAGAATTCAAGAAGTTGAGGGGAGTGACAATTACTCCTATTCTATTAAGTTTTCTCAAAATAGATGAAGAAATTTGATGAAATTATCATTATAAATGTAATATGTGTGATGATGTTAAATGGTTGGACTTCGGAGCTTTGTATATGATATTATGATCATATTATATTAGTATTATAGTATTGAAATGAGTTGAAGATGATTTATGGAGCATGTCTTCAAGAAATGATTATAGGAGAATTCTAAGATTAAAGTGGTGTTAGAATGGTTCCTTAACATGGTTCTGTTTCTCTTTATAAGTATGGATTAGGAATTATTAAATTTTGAATTCTGGATATCTTAAGTTCATATTACTATTAGAACAATTGTAGATAAAATTAAGAATTTTTGATGATATTTGGATGCATGAAAAACTAAGTTAGAAGTGAAACATCTAAAATTGTGAGTTTCAGAACCTTATATTATATAGTCTCGAGTTTGGAAATTTTTGAGGTATAAAATGATTAAGAAAAATTATAAAATTTTGCAACAATGATATTTAGGATATTATTAAGCTTGTGTCAGAATTTGGTGGTAATTAAAGTTGATTTGGTTACTTAAATGGTTAATTAGATTTTATAGCTCCAGTGTTGTCCAAATTTTGCAACATTAGATCCATACTCTTAGTGTATTAGTGAATCAACAAAATTAATTGTACAATACCTAAGTTAATTTTTATTTGACATGTAATGTCCTAGCAAAGTTTGGAAGCAATTGACTTCCATTTGGTAGATGAAAGTGGCTTGAATTGCAAGTGTGCACATGTTGCCTTGTTTTTGAAATTGCCATTTAGGTTCCATGTGAATAGTACCCATGGGGATTAATGTTGTAAAGTAATTAATGTTTCATATGTTAGTGTATATGCCCTAAAACCAATTATATTGGTGATTGTAATTTTGAATCATGTTATTTTAATGGTAATTCTAATTATTATATTTATATATATTGTCTGCGTAATATATTCAATTATGATAATAACCTTAGAATAATTGTATTCTTAAATATCCCTAGTCATATATCATTGTGGATTAGGTTGCTTTGATATGTTAAGACTAGCATGTGTGAAGACTTATATGGGATATTAAGTTTACATATGAGTACAAGTTAGAGAACTTGTATACTGGACCGACCCATATTAAGAACACTACATGGATCGTTATATGAGTGTCATGAGTGATTTTTAGTGATCATTATTAATGTGGTCCTTTGACCTGAGATCACCAAGGTTCCCTACATGTGAGTTTCATATTTTGATACTATTCTATATCACTAATGGTTGAGTGAATGCAAGGGTAGATATTGGATATGTCACATATCATGCGGAGGGGTTTGTGTGATCAAGATGGGATTTGTCCCTCCTATATAACAGGAGTAACATTTATGGGCCCCTTGATTAAGTAAAGTTGAGAAAATGCATGGCCATGCTCAGATGAATTGACATGGGATGTCGATTACATTTGTTTCAATCAGCTTACTTAGGAATCAAGAAACCTTAAGATTGGGCTATACGGGAATGACACGGTCTATATCTCGTGCTCAATCTAGATGTATGGGACAAAAGGACATAGGTGATGATCACGTGTAAAGGTTTAGTCAAATCACTGACTTTCTCATTACTTAGGTAACAATGATGTGTTACTAGACACTAATCATCGTTTATGATCATTAATATGATCAATGGTCATTGCCAACGTAATGAAAGCTTATAGGGTCGCACACTTAGAGCCTAGTGAATTTGGAATTAATGGACCAAATTATTTGGGCTTAATATTTAGGAATTCATATTATAATTATAAGGCCCAATTGTAAGCCTATAATTGTACATGGAATAAAGCCCAAATAGGTTAGGTTTTTCTATGCACCTATTTAAATAGGCTTGCTGGGTAATAATAGGATTATTATCATTTTTCACGCATCCCAAAAAGGCATAGAAAAATCCTAGTACCTCTCCTTGACCAAAACTCTTGAAGAGGCGTAGCTAGCACTACAAGGTGAAAGGAGATCAATTCCAACCAGTGTTTGTGTGGACATTCATCGGTGATTCACGGGTTTGTGTGGATACCATAGAGGTGCAGCCACATTAAACGCTACACTGGTGATCTGATATATTCCAATTCGTGATTTGGAGAGCAGATTGGATTTGAAAATGAACAAAAGCAGATCTGATTTGCTGTGTAGCGGACAGAAGATTTTTGGCCGAAAGGTATAAACCCTAATCCCTAATCTATGGCGTTCTAAATTCGCATGGATCCTTGGTGGAAATCGTGCAAAATTTTTATTCCGCTGTGCATGTATGATGCGCGATTTCCAGCATCATATCTAATATGATGTTGGAATTGTTGGAACAAATCTTGGTAAGATTTTGAGTTGATTTGAAGGCTCTTAAAGGTATTAAACTATGATATATACACAAGTGATTAGAGTTGCAATTGTAGATATATTGGAATGAATTTGATTATGATTAGAATTATATTGTTAATTATTTAAGTGTTTTATGTATTGTTATAAATGTGAATAAAGAAGTTGTTTATATTACCCTTAAATACAATAATATATGGTTAAAGAAATTGAGTACATAAGGATTGGAAATTATAGAAGGTTGGTAATAATTTATCTTTGAATATATTGTTAAAAATTAACAGAATACAAATAGCTATAAAAATGGCTAGGTTTGATGGCAAAGTTGGCATTTTAACCATACCTAATGAATTTGAAATGAGGAATTGATGCTACAGCTGACATATTATCATTACTCATTTTGTACATGATTTGTTAAGGGGAGATTTACATCCTTCACAGAGAAGGAGAGGAGTGGTAAGGGTTGGAGGGAAAAGATTGGTGGCTTAATACCTAGGGTGGTAGAGGATAAGGTTAGATCGAAGATATAAAAAACTTATATACCAACTATTGCCATTTGTTAGAAAGATCTTTGTAACTATTATATAGAAAGATTATATTAGATATGATAGAATTAAATTAAATTAATACTTATTTTACATTTACTTTTTACATTGTTTATTGTTATGTATTTGATTTATTAAGATAAGAACTCCCTAGAAAAGGAAAAGTATAGTCATTCACTAAGTATGATAATACTCACACACTCTATTGTTCATCATTTATTTATAGATTTTGAGAATGATCTGCCCCAGTATAACTGATATTTGCATTAGAGCCTTTCACATGCCTCCATATTCCTTATCTATAGAGTTGGAGTACAAGATAGTTCAAATTAGGAATCTACTTGTTTTACTTCAGTATCTGTACATTGATTTTCTGTCTTTATAAAATTTCAGAACTTTAGTACAACTTTTTTTTATATATGTAAATTATATTTTGATTTTCAAAGTGCATGTACAACAAATTTTATTTTTCACAAATGTTTATTATTATCAGAAATAAAGATAGGTAATAAGTGTCAAAAGTCATTTAGAGGCTTGTAAAGACATTTTTGCTAGTAGAATCATACTAGTTAAATGTTTTTATGCCAGTCATGATGCCAAAAATTAGGTCATAACACTAATAGTTTAGACTATTTAAAGTATGTTTGTTAGATAGTTGATATGTTTATTGTAGTATGACATTTAAAAAAAACAAAGGTAAAAATTAAATTTAAGCTAAAATCAAATTAAACCATTTGAAACCAAACATTTCGGTTAAAAATGGTTTCGTAACATCAAACAATTAATTATGGGCATATTAAATTGCAATTTGGTTAAAAACGTTTAGAGCTAAGCTTGAAACCTACTAAACCAAACTATTACCCACCACTAGTTTGCATTTCATTGGTGATTTTTCTTAATTAATGCAATGTTAACATGTTGTCTCTAAGATATAGCAATCATATCTATGTTGTTTAATCTTCCTGCACTAAATTGAAGATAGAGGTCCACGAACCCACACTGTTTTATCTCTATCAAAATTCATACATACATATACATATATATATAATTTTCATGGTTCAAATTATTCATATAAGTTTGAAAAAGTATATTATATTTATCTTTAAAATATAGGATTAAAAATAATTTTAATTTCTTAATATATATTTTGATCACATTTAATCCTAATATTGATATTCTACTTCCTTTAATTAAGCAAGTAGACTATATTAAATCCGATCCTTATTTAGAAATTTGACTCTTTATGGAAAATGCTTAGTTGGCATAGTTTAATCTTACATGGCATGGAAATGAAAAATAAGGAAGGAATAGTTGTAGGAAAAAATCCAATAAAAAAAATAAGGACTACAACAGTGAAAGAACCAAGTTTCCTTGAGTATTTAGATTCTATGGCATGTTTTTGTTGTTAGCTTTTGTTTCCTTTGCAGCTTTTTGTCATGATCCATTATGGCCTCATAGCTTCAATTCATTTGAAGGCATAACTATTTGAAAAGAAAGATTCATAAAGAAAGCTAGAAAGCTTGAAAAAAACCCAAAATCCAAATATATGAAAATTCTCAAATCCATTAAATAAGTTTTTAAATTCAAAGATTAAAAGAATGAACCATTGGATAATATTATGAGAAGTTTGACTTTTTGAGAGGTTAAGTATTTTTACTATTAGATTACATTTATTTTAATTTCAAAATAAGTGAAATAAAATTAAAAATACACATCTTAATATATTAAATGCAAATCAATGATAAAAATATTCAATCTTTTAAGAGGTCAAGTTTCCTATGGCATTACTTAAATCATTATCAAATTATAATGAATTTCTTAACTAATACTTGTGAAAGACAAAATTAGGTTCAAAACTAGCATAAAGTAAATTGAAACAAAGGAACAACTAATAGTGAAGTTCCAAGCATATTTTGAGCAATTGGTGAATTATCAACTAGGTGATGACAAATTGCACAATTTTTTTTTTGTAGATCCAATTTCAAAGCCATCATATAAGAAGAGTAAAATTAACAGCTTGAGTTTAATCATATCATCAATGAAGCTATCTTTAACTCTTTGAAACTTGTGAATAAACTAACTTTAGAGCTTAAATATTGGATTTTGCTATCCTAAACTTTAATGGAGAGTTTTGGAGAGCCATGGATGAGCTTGCCGTGGCAATTGTAGATGCTTTCTTTATCTTTTTTCTCTCTATTTATGTTTTTTAGTTTATTTTTATTTATAATTAATAATTAATAAATAGAAATAATTTTATTTAATGTGGCTAGGTAAAATTCTTCATTGGTTGGCCATGTGTCATGGATTGGTAGCCCTTTTGTTAAAATTGGGTGGCACATATTTGTTATTATTAGTAAACATGCTAACCTTTTCCTAATTCTCTTGTAGCATGCATGGGATAAATAATGAGACATCGCCAATTTGTCTTTCTCTAAGGAAAATCTCATGTACAACAAGTTTGCAAACAATATTTGAATGTTACCATACTAGGATCCTTTAGGCCTAACGAGCAAAAAAGAAGGGATAATTTTGAATAGGGAGATGGATAATTCTATTTATTTGATATATGTCCCATTCTATAGTTTTGTGTATGTATGGGATAACTATAAGTTAACACACTCAAGCCTAAGCTCAATGCCAAGCTATTCTTCTTGGCTTGTTGACACTCCACCCCTTGTGAACATTTTTAACCAAATGGCTCTTAACAAGAGTAAACATACTTTTTAGAGTTGATATAAGGCATTGTTCTCTATATTCTAGATAAGTTATTGGCCCAATTTCATAACAAAATAAAGATAAAAATGTGTGGATTGCAAACATGCACTTTTCGAACCCCTTCAAATTCTCGAACCATAATGAAATTATCAAAATACCTACAAACTTAGGAAAAATTGAAAAAAATTATGCATGAGTTGAATTGCTTCCAAATTTAGCAATTGGACCCTTAAACCATGCTTATTTTTCCACCTAATTTCACTTAAAACCAAATATATCTACAAGTCAAATTTGTCACAACTATTATCTTGTGACTGTTGATGTATACTCTAGAAGCCAATCATATGAAGATTGCATTAGTATACTTTGTATTATGTTTTATTTTCTTTATAAAGGCATTTCAATTTATTTTATTTGTTTCTTATATTTGCATAATATAAATGAACATGATGTGTTATTCCTAGAATAGTTAATATTATTCCTAAAGTGTCCCTAATTTTGTATTATTAAATTGGGATAGATATGAGACATAAAGTTAACACATAGCTACATTTTAGAGAATAGATGTACCGGATAGATTTGCCATGAGAATATTACATGCTTTAAGTGTCATAAGTAGGGATGAAACTTAAGGTGAGCTGCTAGATTGCTCGATTAGTTCAATTTGAGAATGGGTTAGTTTGGTTCAACTCTTGACTTATTTTTATCAAACTTGAGCAGAATATAGAACATGTAAACTTGTAATATTGCATAAAGAAAATTCTAAAAATATATAACCCCAAATAATCAATTATATATAGATGTCAATAATTTTTACAATTTTGGTCACATATCCACTACCATAACGTGTCAACATTTTTATTTGAAAATAAAATGTGTGAAATCACAATATTGCATAAAGAATGTTCTTAAAATATATATCCAAAAAAAATTATTCTCAAATAATGATTAATTTCATCCTAAATTCTATATCCCACGATGGGTTGGAATTGTGCCTTATATAAGAATTTCTTAAATTCTTATATCACCAATTGTAGGATTAAACATTATAAGTAGGAACTAATAAATTCACAAAATTCATATGTAATTTCTCACAAATAAAAGATCTTTTTTTCCCTCAATAGTCAAATTTATGAAAGTATAAAATATTTTCTCAATTTTAAAATTCTCATAAAAAGGTAAATCATTTAGTCAACTTATTGAATAAATAAAATTTTCAAAGCCTGGTAATTTTTTATATTGCAAAACTGCAAACCCCACTCACTACACATAGACTTATCAAAATAGCTAACCAAATCTTACTACTTCAGCATTCACATAAATAAATTTACAGAGGACATATTTAACATTTAGCATTGAATCCTACTAAATAATTGGTATTACATATCAATATTCGGTGACTAGCCTTTGTTTATGTCAACTAGTTAATTTCTGATGCAGCTACAAGGCTAGCATTCAATTACTTAATATGCTACATACATGCACCTTCATTTATTAGTTTTTGTACATAAGAAGAACTTTAACCACATTAGAATCTGAAAAGGCTATTTAATTCTTTTGTACCCTTGTGACTTCTATTAGTGAATCCAAGGAATCTTCTTCTTTCGTCATAAACTTTGTTCTTGTAAGGTGCATGCATGTAGCTACATGTGTATTTTCCGCTGCTTGTTGAGACCTTCGCTACTTGCGCCATTTCCTCTCTTCTTATCGGAACATGTTGATAAGAACATTTTGTGAGAATTTAGAATTCAAAACCCTAATAATATATCATTGTGCAATGCACAAAGAACATAAATTTGAAAAGCATAGAAAACAAATTTGGTAGGCATGAACGTAAGTGTCCGCATGCATGATTCACTTGTTAAAGAATCATATATTTGAAAGTTTAAGCTGTTAGGTGAAGGTATATGAATAGTTTCATCAAGAATATGAACCACAGTATCAATACTGTTGTTCATGTTTCTGAATTACAAACGTAAGCACAAAAATATAGGAAAGAAAATGGAGAAATGTTACAAGAAATTTTATTAAGATTTGAATGAGGGATTGAAGTTAAAGGGAAAAAGAAAATAAAAAGAAATGAAAACAATGTAAATGAAGGTGAAGGAAGATGCATGTGTCTTCCATTGTTAGTTTCAGCGATTTATATAAAAAAGATTATGGAAGAAAAGCACTGTAGTCTTTAGCCGTTTCTTGATGTTACAACCTTTTTCTCTTGCAGGTTTTCAGTCGGAATGGGCAAATAACGCATGTGAGATATGCATGAACCTGTTTTTCCGTTTCCTGAAAAAATGTGATTGGTGTTATAGATAATGAATGTAGAAGTAAATAAACCTGTTCAACTTAATTGAACGTTTTCTTTGACCTTCACTCACATTTTTCGTCAAATTGTTTAACTTTTTATAATGTTCGAAGTTTGATAAGTTGGAAACTATTATACTTGATCCACTAGCTCAAAAATATAATCTGGGTTGTTAAAGTGATTATATTTGGTGCCCTATATACTATACTTAAGTATCAAATTTAAATTATATGGAGCTTTACATTCTCCCACACTTAAGTGGCTTAGCATCTAGGAATGGTAATGGGAAGGGTATGGGTAGTAGATTAAAATTTACATATCTGCCCTTATTTCAAAATATTTTACCCTTCCTCATTTCAATACCTGTTTGAATAGAGTTTTCAATAATCATTCTTGTTCTCATCAAATATTCAAATCTTTGTACCTATCCTTACTCTTCTATTTTATTTAAATGATGTATGTTTATCTATATTCTATTATGATTTTTTAAATAAAAATTAAAGATATCAAATTATATTTATTCTATTTATTCAATTATAATTTATCTATATCTTAGTATAATTACTATATTTATTTATATCTTATTATTTTTAATAAAATAATAGTTACTTGAAAATTCTAATAATACTAATACAATGAAAAAAAAATGAGTTCTTTTGTTAATTTTTATCTTTAAAAACTTTATATACATAATTTTAGTTTTTCTTTTTATTATATAATTAAATTTATATATAAACATACATTATTATATTTATATATTATATAATATAGGTATGAGGAGTGTAAGATAGTATAGTTCTCATACTTGTATTTGCACCTGATAAAATCTCTATAAAAATCTTCTTGTTTCTATTCATATCTATTTTCAAAATCATGTGCCTACCTAACTGGATAAAAATTGAGGGTACCTATTGAATATGAGTCAAATTATCATTTTTACTAGCATCCTTATTAGGCCCAATAAGTCTTATGGCCAAAGATCTACAAAAATCAAAGAATATGGTTGGGGAGTACTTTGATAATTATCACGCTTAATCTACTAGCTTAAAAGACTAATTTGAATTGTTAAAATAGTTAGACTTAGTGTCTTGTATACAATACCTAAATATCAAAATTAACTCATGTGAGGCATTACGATGGAAACAAATAGTTTGTTAAGCTCTTTCATTTACAACCTGGATCCTTCCATTTTCCTTTTGGTAATTCATTTGAGGAAATTTGTACCATTCATAGTAGATCACATTCCTTTGGCTTTTCCTCTCAATTAATGCAATGGCTCTTTACATATTGCCACAGGGATATATATAACAACCACAACCTTATATTATTTAACCTTTCAATTTCTACATAGAATTGAACATAGAAATGCATACACCTACATATTTTTATCTTTACCCAAATAACACACATTATCTTTCACATTCTTATTTCATTTTTTTCCCTACACTTATCACGGTAAATTTTTTTCACGTAATTTTGTCAAAGTATTTTCCATTACACTTCAAAACATATCACAAAAATACTTTCATATATAACGGCCAAACTATAGCAGTTGCCTTTTCTACAAATCGTTGACTTTACTGGTCCTTCGTAACATGATTATTATGGTTTGTACGTTTTGCAAAACTTGGCATTAAAAGCCTTAAAGACTAGACATATAACACCTTAAGTTTCAAGTCGGTTCAGAAGGAAAAGAGGCTTGGCTTTCAAAGCCTTTAAAGTCTACAATTGAATTAGCCATTTATTTTTCTTTAATGCAAATCAAGCTATTTAGCTATTCATTATCCACTATTGAACATTTAGCCGTTTGGCCTTAAGATGCTATTAAACAAGGCAATAAGCCTTCAAATGTTGAAGCCGTTGGAGCTCTTGTCACTTAAACCATAAATCATAATAAAAGATTAATTATTCACAATGAGACTCAAGTTATTAAGTAGAGAGTAAAATGCAACAAACCCCTTGTGCATTAAATGATGTGCAGAAAACCCCCTCACCTTTGAAAAAGAGCGACAAATGCACTATACTTCAATTATAGTGCGTTAAATCTACAATTGTTTGATTTATGTCCAAGTGACTAATGTATGGTGTCAGTTGTGTGTAGCCCGAACACTTAAAGCCATACTTTCTCCTCTAAAAAAATTAGAGCACCATTAAAATTGCCAAAGGGAAAATCACAAAAGATAGTGCACACAACAATCGCAGTTGAAATTGCGAAGATTTGTTTTCGAAAGTATTAGGATTGATTCAAAAAAAAAGAAAAAGAAAAAAAGGTTAATTGAAGCAACCAATAGAAAAATTGAATTTGCAAATTGAGGAGTTGAATTCAAAGGCAGAACTGTAGAATTTAAAATTTGAAGAAATGTTAAGAAAGTATAATTCACTAAATGATGTGGCTAAGAAGCTTAATGGGCAAGTGGTCAGCTTGACTGAAAAGGAAATGAAACTTCAAATCTTCTCTGGATTATTGTGCTATTGTTATTTTTTCTATTGAAGTGGTTTTGTGGAATATATGAATTTTGGTTTAAGATGTTTAATGTAGTAAGTGTTGAATTGTCAATTTTGATGTACTGTAGAGAACTTTAGCAACACGTAATTAGAATGGGTATTGTCCCAAAATTACAATGAAAAAAATGGCATTTACATAATTTGTTTGTGAAATTAGGCAATAGTATTTGTATGTAATTGTTACAAAGGATAAAATGTCATATACAAAGTTGGAATTTGATGATTTGGCTATACGATTTGCAATAATATATAAATCCTAGAAAAATTGTATACTAATACAAAATTAAAGCAACACTATAGTAAATATTACAAAAAAAAGGAAATTACTAGTGCTACTATCATAAAGTATTCCAGCAATAGTAATGATTCTACAATTTGTAAAAATAATAATAAAAAAAAAGATGCTGCTTTCTTAGCTTACTAATATCGTAAGAAAATTGTTATTATAATTAGGCATTATACTATACAAGATGGAAACAATCCTTACACAATAAACAGTAAGAAATACACCACAATGTACCACAACACATTACTAAATAATTTATCATTTCCTTATATAGAAATTTGTTAGAACAGACCAAAGTACTTCACCAACTAAGTTCAAAGAACACATCTACTAAAGAAAAAAAAAACATGATCCATAATGTGAGAATGCATACTCTAGTGTTTATAGTTCTTGTTGTTCCAATTTCTCTTTCTTTATTGATTGCTCCAATTGACTTAACTTGTTGGTTTGCACCAAATGCCCTAGCTTGCTGGTTTAATCCCTTAAAGCTTCCAAATTGCTGACTTAGACCTCCAAAATTTCTACCTTGGTAACTTGGACCTATAAAGTATCTATCCTTTTGACATGGACCTACAGATTGAACTTGCAGACTTACTAACTTGCTGATTTGGACAATCAAATCTTTTATTCGGTCTTATTCCTTTCTTTGAACTTTCTATTAGAATTTTATGGTCCCTTGCAACTTCTTACACTGTGATCTAATTGGCCACGATTATTGCACTCCATGCTTACACCTTTGTGTAATCTTGACAGGGTTTCTCTTCATCAAGCACTATGAGAATAAGGAGCAACAATGACGACATTTTTAGCGGCGACAAAAATTCGATCGTCGCTAAAAGTATTTCTGACGACAATGTCATCGGTAAAAATGACGTGACTTTTTAGAGGGAATTAGAAAGTTGGGCGGGAAGGAATCAAACTTTTAGCGATGATAAAAGTTATCGCTAAAAGCCTAAAAATTTTCGGCGGAAAAATTTGGCCTTCAGCAACGACACTATCGTTGCTAAAGAGCTCGGCCGAGAAACTTGACCTGCCCTTCAGCGACGACATTGTCATCACTAAAAGGCTTTCCTTTCAGCGACGCCAAATGTCGTCGCTAAAAGCCTAGTCCAAATTCCGAGACAAGGCTTTAGCGACGACATTGTTGTCAATGAAGGTGGAGACCTTTTAGCGATGATAATGTCGTCGCTGAAGCCTTCACCAACAATCGAAAATTTTTGGTCGTCGGTGAAAGTTTCGGGTATTTATTCACGGCGCCTCCTCCCTCCTCATTTGCGCGCTTGAAAATCCTGGACCTGAGGTAAGTTCCTGAACTTTCTCTTTCTTTTAAATTTTTTTATTTTAGTATATTTATTTTTTATATATGTTGATATGTATTAATTTTGTATGTTGTATCTTTTAATTTGTTAGTTATTATTAGCACTTATCTTAGTTCGTGGAGAATATTATTAGTAGATTTTTACCATTGAGGTACGTGAATAAAAAATTATAATATTTTAATTGTGTAATAATATATTTAATTTACTCAAATAGTTTACAATGAATTAATAGAATTGATAGTATATTTAATTTAATATAAAATTTTGTATTATTTAATTTTGTATGTTGTAAATTTTATATTTATTTATGTAAATTTAAGTTAGCATAAAATTTGTAAATATAAATTTTATTATTATTATGTATCCCTCAAATTATAATTTTGAAGTATATAATATATGTGTAGATTATTCAGTTAGATTAATATAAGATAAAATAGTTATGATATTTTATTCACAAAATCTAAAATTTATGATGCAATTTAGGAAACTTCAAACTTACTAGATTCATTGAAATAATGTAAGATAGAAAATTAGAATAAATATATAAATTTATCTTAGAAAATAAGAGATTACAATAATATAATCTCTTTTTTAATTGAGATTGAAACTTAACAATTCAAATTATATTATTTACACCACATACTAAGTAAAATTCAATTAAACTAGAGACCACATGAAAATAAAATCCTAACAATCCAAATTATGATATCTACATTACATAAAAATAAAAACTTCAAAAAACTAGGAAGTCCACTTGAAAATCACCCCCTTCTTGGATAAAACTACATTTACTTAAATAAAGAAGTTAAATTGTGCATCTTATAAATAATATACACCTTATAAAACTAAACTTAAATTTATAACTAGGAAGTCCATATTCATAATATACACCTCTCTATAAAGAAGCTGAATTGTGCACCTTATAAATATAGTAGAGTAGGTTATACGTTTGAATTCCCACAAGCTTATTGTAAAACATAGCAGTTGTTATGAATATTTAGAAAAATTAATAATCTACATAATAAGTTACTTAAATAACAGTACTGACACTTAAACAATGATACTCATAAATTGTTGTATCGTTAATTTTAATTATTGTAAATATATTTTTACAATAATTTTAAATAGAATTGCATTTGCATTTAAATTACAAGCTTAGACCCGTTCAAGGGTTGGTTGTTCTCTGAACATCAATCAACCCTTGAATTATCTTAAAAAGTTAGACATTTTGGGATATTATCATATAGTTATTATTAACAATTTATCCGGCTCTTGTTTGATATTGTGGGAATATCTTAGCATCCTAATTGTTCTCCGGGTATAAACTATACAGGCGTATAGTTTAGGCACTTGGAGAACCATAGGGAGATGCTGCCAAAATTTTTGCACGAATCAAATGATGAGCGTGGATAAATTAAAGAAAATAATAACTATAGAAATATCTCGAATGGGATAGGACCCTACCCTTCAAAGTTAGAGTGATATGGTGCATTTAGGGTGACTGTTAAATATTAAACAACACACTCTATTTCACATAAAGCAATTTTCTTCCTGTTCAGTGATATAATGTTTGTTGATAAAAGTTGGATACATCTACCAAATCGATTGTCGGATGAGTATTGGAATGGTGCAGTAAGATTTGTTCAAAGAGCAAAAAACTTTGTCGATGAAAGGGGTTTGGTAAGATGCCCATGCAAAAAGTGTGTGAATTTAATATTCCAAACATTACCAACATTGGAGGCACATATTATAGATAATGGATTTCATCCATTATACATAAATTGGGTACACTATGGTGAAGCAGATGTTTCGACTTCTAGAGGAACTCGAGGGATATCTCCCAACAATAGAGATAAGCTGGCAGATATTATATATGATTTCATTGGCCTTGAGGTATCTGAAGTTGATTTTCACAATGATGAGTACAGGGATGAGAATGCGGCTGACGGAGACATTGGAACAAATTATAGTAACCGTGATAACTTGTTCGAGCAAGTAGAAATAGAATTGTATCCAGGCTGCACAGCATTTTTAGCCTTGAACTTCTTGGCGAAACTTATGCATTTGAAGGTTTTGCATAAGTGGATAAATAAGTCATTTGATGCTCTTCTTCAGTTGTTAAAAAAGGCACTTCCAAATGACAATAAATTGCCTGAATCATACTATGGTGCAAGGAAATGGCACAATAAGTTAGGATTAGGGTATGAATCAATCCATATATGCAAACATGATTGCGCACTTTTTTGGAAACATCATGCTTCTAAAGATAATTGTCCAATTTGTGGGGAGAGCTGATGGGTAAATAAAACTATAAAAGGAAAGAAGGTGCCCTAAAAAGTGGTTTGATATTTTCTATTAACTCCTCGATTACAGCGTTTGTATCGATCAAGACATATTGCAAAGAACATGATATGACATCACACTGGAAAATCAAAAGAAGAGGGGATAATGCGACATCCCGTGGATGAAAAAGCCTGGCAGGAGTTCGATAAGAGGTATCCTAATTTCTCTGCTGACCTACGAAACGTTAGGTTAGGTTTAAGTGCAGATGGATTTAATCCTTTTAGTGATAGGAACTTATCCTACAGTATGTGGCCAGTGGTTATGACTACTTATAACTTGCCACCATGGGTATGCATGAATCAATCTTTTTTCATGTTGACCTTATTAATCCTAGGGCCGCAATCGTCAGGTAAGGATATCGATGTCTTCTTATAGCTGGTCGTAGAAGAGTTGAGGGATTTCTGGGATAGAGGAGTTGAAACTCGAGATGCGAATACAAATATGATTTTCAATATGTGGGCAGCGTTGCTTTGGACTATAAATGATTTTCCTGCTCGAAGTAGTCTATCCGGGTGGAGCAGGCAAGGATACAAAGCATGTCCTACATGTAATTTGGATACTCCATTAATTCGAGTTAGAGGAAAAATAGCTTATATTAGTCATCGCCGTTGGCTTCCAAGAAGTCACACATGGAGAAATAGGAAATAATTCAATGGGAGGTCGGAAAGGAGAGCCCCTCCTCGGCCTCTTAGCAATTATTTTATCATGGAATAGTTAGGTAAGGTGTCGCAAAGACTTCCAGGAAAACATGCTCAATTTGATGGTGTAAAGCGAAAGAGGGGTGCCGACGAACTTAATTGGAGCAAGAGAAGTATTTTTTTTAATCTCCTTTATTGGCCAACAATGAACTTAAGACATAACATTGATGTGATGCATGTTGAGAAAAATGTATGTGATAGCATCTTGGGTACATTATTAGAGATTGAGCACAAAATGAAAGATACAGACAATGCAAGATGAGATCTGATAGACATGAAGATAAGGCCTAACTTGCATCTGTATGAGCAAAGGGGTTAACTTTTCAAGTCGCATGTTGGATATACGCTTAACCAGGAAGAGCAGAAACAATTTTGCCAATATATAAAGAATGTGAAATTTCCAGATAGGTTTGTTGGGAGTCTTTGTAAGAATGTCACAGATCGTGACTTGAAGTTAAAGGGATTAAAATCACATGATTGTCATGTTATTATGCAAAGACTGTTAGGACTAGGAATTCAGGCTTTCTTGCCAAAGGAATTATTATATCCACTTGTTGAGTTATGCAACTTCTTTAGTCAAATATGTGCTAGAATTCTCAACAAGAAGGATATTTTGCAAGCCAAACAAGATATTATCATTATTTTGTGCATTCTTGAGAGGATATACCCCGTAGCATTTTTTGACATAATGGTTCACTTGGTGATGCATTTACTAAACGAAGCATTGGAAGGAGAACCCGTTCATTTTCGGTAGATGTACCCATATGAGAGATATATAAAAAAGTTAAAGGATTATGTCCGAAATCATGCTCGACTGGAGGGTTCAATTGCAGAAGGATATATTGTTAATGAGGCATTAACGCTTTTCTCTATATATTTGGAAGGAGTGGAAACTAGATTCAACTGATCTGATAGAAATCAAGATGTAACACCTAGTCAAACAAGAAGGACATTGTCGGTGCTTCGATCCCAATGTCGACCGATAGGGAAGAAGATTATTTCTCATTTCCATAAGAAGGATCGAGATGTTGTAGTATGGTACATTTTGAATAATTGTACTGAGATTGAAAAATATCTCCAATAAGTAACTTAAATTTCAGTTGTGTTCTTCTCCTTTATGTGATTATAATAGACTAAGATTGTTATGTTCTATAGTGAGCATCGATTGGAACTCGAATGAAGTGGTGTTAAAAATATTGACAACTTACAGAGAACTAAATTCCCCTCGTAGTTTTACTCGAAGGTAAAGGTTTTTTTCTTCCCAAATTCATTAAACGAATATCCTAAATATTGTTCATTTCTCTTGCTGATCTTTCAATTTAATTCTTGAAATAATTGCTACCTTTTTAGATGTACTATTTACATAGGAACGGTTCCCCAAAGGCCATCGAAGAGTTACTATCATTAGCCTCCGGTCCCAGTTTCACTAACATGATATACTCTGCGTGTATTATGAATGGAATTCGCTTTGTAGTCAAAACTTGAGATGAGAAGCATAAAATGTAAAATAGTGACATTTCTGTTCCGGGGACTGATGGTAACATGTTCTATGATGTACTGGAAGAAATAATTGAGTTAACTTATTTAAATGCAAGTGGTATGACACTGATCCTACAAAGAAGAAGCTTTATATTGACAAGAATATCACAAGCATCTCCATAAATGAACAATGGTACAAGGATGATCCTTATATAGTTGCTACTCAAGCAAAACAAGTGTTTTATACTGAGGATCTCCTTAATAGACCAAATTGGAGGGTCGTCTATAATATGGTGCATCATGATATATAGGATCTACCCAGTGATGGAGATAATGCACAAGACCTGTTATTTCTATAGGATAGTAACTCATCTAACTTCAACCTTACAGTTGATCTAGGAGATTTCGATTTAGTACATCTAGGTAATGAAAGAAATAGTCCTTCAATCATTCTAACGTACAGGAATGTTGGATCTGGTGCTCTTGGAGAAGATGCCTTCATCGATGATGACGAGAGCCTTGAAGACGAAACATTTAATGATTATATGGATGAGGAGCCCACATAATCTGATAATGAAGGAGAAATCGATGACCATGAGTCTATTAGGTTCACCGACACTAATTCTAACTAGGGTTAAAATAACATATTCGAACTACAACTCATAATTGTGTAAGCATGATTGTTAAAATAATCAATATGATTGTAAAAAGTTGAACTACTTGATCATTCAATTTGACATTGAATTCTTTTTAATTACTTATATAATGTGTATTATTTTAGTTATGGCAGATGTCGAGGCATGATACCATGGAGGTGACGCTGGAGGCAACCTACCGGAGTGACCCACCCATATTCCATCATAGTGCGAGGGATCAAGTATTTGTTATTAATTATGCATACCTAAGATTAATTAAATATTATGTTTATTGTATTGATATTTTTCTTTATTAATTGAAGTAGCAGCTACGAGAAAAAGGGGACCGAATAGGTCTCTAAGACTGCACAAGAAGATAGGTAGGGGTGGAGGCAGACCGGTGCCTGTACAGTTTAATACGACTCGTACATGGCATGCGGTTAGTAAGAATGCCAGCCATCTCTCTCGTGATATTGGTAGCATGATCTGCGCCCACGTGCTGCCCTATTATAAGTCATGGCAGGCTATACCTCAGCAGATTCGAGATAGAGTTGTGCAAAAGGTTTGCATAAGTATCCATTTCCTTAAACTGTTAAATTAATGTCTTTGAGATTGAAATTTCTAAATATATGACTCATAAATTTATTAAATGTCTTTTAATGCAGTCCCACTTCAAGTTCTAGGGCATCTCTGAGGGTGATCGGGATAGAGCGCTCTCTGATTTGATGCGAACTACTACCGACCTGTATAAAGATTGGAAGTATATGTTGAATAAGCATTTCTTAGAGCATGGAGGCAATCGATACTAGGAGTATGACTTGGATCGAGCTCGACATTGTGTGCCTTGATCTGTCTCACCGCAGACATGGCAAAGGTGCATGAACTTCTTTGATAGTGACAAGTACAGGGTAAGTATGACATTTTATGGTATTATGTCAGTATTTCATATATTTAAATTGTAAACATAAAAATTTAACTTTTTCCTCTTAATTTGCAGGAGTTATCTGGGAGAAATACAAATAATAGAGCACAGAAGGTCATGAATGACCGACATGGGTCAAAGTCAATTGCTGCACATCGCTTTGATAAAGTAATTTAATTCTTTTGTGTCTTTTTTAAATGTATCCACTTGTTAAATAGCATTACTGCCCTTCATCCTTTTTTTCTGTTACAAAAATTGAACAGAGAAACAGAGATATTGGTGAGCTGCAGTTGGTTCCCGATAACTTTAGGGACTGACACACATATAGGTTGAGGGAGTGGGTGCATCTGATCCCTCAAGGGCAACATGTAAGTTATTTGAATTTCATATTTTAAATAAAATTTTATGAATATATCTTGTAAGATAGATTTCTTATTAATTTTTTTTAATAATTTAAGGCGAGAATGACTGAGCTCATGACTCAGAATGTACAGTCTAGTGTATCATCCACTAGCTTGCTTACGACTCCTGTATAGTTAGATGAGGCTGCCATCCCTGATGAGGTGCTTGGCACTCGTCGAGGGTACAGGAAGGTTGTTGGGAGTGTACTTGCTGGTTAGTCTTATCATTTGGTAGGGATTTCTAGCACGGGGATGAGCTCACAGATCGTGTCTCAGGTCGGTGAGTTGCAGGAGCAGTTACAGCAGAGTTGGGAGCAGTTCGAGCAGAGCCAGCGGTTGATTCAGGAGCAGCAGCAGCAGCAGATTACACAACAGCAGCAGATACAGTAGCAGCTTCGGACTTATCTTACTGAGATGAGCTCGATCCTTAAACAGCAGGGTATCGTTCTACTGCCGCCTCCATTTACTGCTACTACACCGCCTAGGCTGAGTAGATTTGCGTCTGCACCTGCTGCTCAGCCACCACGTCCATCTCAACCGCCATCGTCATTTTATCGTCCTCGTTGCCAGGATGATGATGATGGTGTACCGTGATATTTACACCTCCCTGCTTCCCCATAGTATATTTTGTATATGTATCTTTATATTTTTTATGTGTGCACATTTACATGGATGATGTATATATAATTTATTCATATAAATATTATTTTTACCATTGCTTTATGAGTATTAATTTTTTATGTTGGATCAAATTGTTAGACATTATTAATAATACTACTGATATATTATAATTGTATAATTTATATTAAATTAAATTTAAAAAAATTATTGAACAATTCAAGTTAATTAAAATAAAGAAAATTTTAGATAATATATTATTTGAAATATACAACAATTTGAATTTAAATTTTTTTTAAAAAATTCAGAAAAACCTTTAGCGGCGACACTTGTCGTCGCTATAGGACAAAATGTTCTCGCTGAAGATTAAACTTTCAGCGACGACTTTTTACTTTTAGCGATGACTTTGTCATCGCTAAAGGTTTTTCTTTCAGCGATGACTTTTTTGTCGTTGAAAGTCAGATCTTCAACGACGACTTTTTTGCTTACAGTGACGATAAATGTTGTCGCTAAAAACTCAAATTTCAAAATTTTTTGAATTTTGAAATTATTTTCTGTGACGACATTGTCATCGCAAAAAGTTGTACTTTTAGTGACAACAATTTGTCGTTGCTAATGACCTTTTCAGGCACGGAGCTATACCAACGACGTTTTTAGCGACGACCAAATATTTTTTAACGACGACAAATGTTGCCGCTAAAAGTCTTTTTTGCTGTAGTGAAGGGTCTTCTTCCTTGTTATCCTTGGCCTACTTAGTCTTTCTCCATACTTAGGTGGTAAAATCTCTGTGATTTGTTTGAGGCCTTGATTGTTCTCTTGGTACTATATATGTAAGATGGCTATATGTTACCGTGAATGCTTCTTTTCTGTAACAATCATCCACATAGAACTCAGTTTTGAACTCTTATACAAACCATTGCATGAGTATAAGGAGTACCCGTCAAATCCCATGGGTAGCAGAACATGTCTTTTATTTAGATCAACGACCCGTTTCCCAACATTGGTTTGATCAGCTTCAAACCTGCCATCACCCACATGTAAGGAAAACAATATAGTATCACTTTTTTAGCCTTCTTTATCCTAGTTTGAATTCTTGGAGAAATTAGACCAATGTATTTATCCATCTTTTCCGTCATAGCAGCATATTTTTGCATCAATCATCTCCTTATCTTTTCACGAATTGGCTCATCCCTAATTTCAAGTATAAAATTATTGAATGTTTCTACTATATTATTAAGTAGCATGTCTTTCTTTTTTTTAACTTTTGTAGAGAAATCATACGTAGACAATGCCTGATATCCCCCATTTTTTTAACCCCATTTAATAGCTTCCTTGTCTATTCTCTCAAGTTCCTTCATTTCTTACTCAAAAGCAAATTCAGTTGTTGCTATGGCACAATTCATAATGCATCCTCTAAAGCTCCCCTTTGTGCTTGAATTTTAGGTTGGCATGTAGGCACCTGACACATTATCTGTGTGTTGGAAGTATGAATTAAAATTACAAAAATATGAAATTAATCATAGTAAAATTATGAGCGTACCTGGAGCATAATTTGATGAGGCCATGATTGATCTGAATGATGATGGGTAGAATTACAACCTACTTCGCCCCTTAGGTTATCCAGATAGAGAGAAAAGGGAGAGAAAATTTTAGGAGTGGGAATCCTTATTTTTCAGAGTGTTCAAATAATAACCCTGATCTCTCTATTTATAGTCAGACTTGTGATAGGAAACTACTGACTACTAAAGGGCTGTAAGTTGGGACCTCTACCCATATGGGCTTATGCATAATCCAACCTATCATGGATTATACATATTAAACTAGGGCCCAATCTGTTCTATACTTAATGTTAAAATACAAAACTAATTACTTAAATAAATATTCCAATAATTGATTAATGCTAATCCATATAATATTTCTAATAAAATTAATTATTTTATTTTTAAATCCAACAATCTCCCACTTGGATAGCATTAATTAATTATATAGAATAATTAAAACATCAATAATTAAGCAATTAGTTATACATTAAGCTATAAACTTAATTCAGAAAATGAGACCATATAGAATCATTGAATCCGATAGGGAGACAAGTGATATAATATCTCATAATCTGAAAGGAACAGAATAACGTTTAGTCTTTCAACTATAACTCAGAAGAGAAACAACTTAAAATCATTGAATCCGATAGGGAAACAAATGATTTATATATGTATAAAACATATTATCAATGTTTCAATATCCAAACTGAGTGACAATTACAAAAGTGGAATGAGATCATACAGAATCACTGAATCCGATAGGGAGACAAGTGATGTTAAATTAATGTCTCATAATCTTAAGAACTAGATATATATATATAAGGTTACTGAGCAATGATTGCATAAGTGGAATGAGACCATACAGAATCACTGAATCCGATAGGGAGATAAGTGATGTTAAATTAATGTCTCATAATCCCAAAGGAACTTGATATATATATAAAGTTAATCTTTTGACCACAGCTCATATCATAAGAGAAACAACTTAAAATCATTGAATCCGATAGGGAAGCAAATGATTTATATATGTATAAAACATATCACCATTGTTTCAAAATGAGCAATTACTGATCACAAATATCAATAAAATAAGATAAGCATATCTCAGACTCCCACTAAACTAAGGCTTCCAAAAAAAAATTTAACAAGACTCATATGAGTTACTTGATTTTAAATACTCCTATAGGTAAGCCTTAAGTCAACTGATCCCTTGCATGTCTCCACTAGGGCTATGTTTAATGTGAGTCTGAAATTCAGCAATCTTTTCTCTCTAACAAACATGAGTTTATCACCAAAATTTGGACAATATGTCCAGAATTCCTATTGTTTTGAGAAAAGCACAAAATAGAAGCCTTATCGCAATAAAACTTGGTAGAGATCGTGATATAGAATTAACTAATTGCATGCCAAATATCAACTTCCTCAACCTTATAGCCTGTCAAGTGGCCTCATAATATGCGATAAACTCTACTTCCATTGTTAAGGTAGCTGTGAGTGTTTCTTTAACACTTTCCCATGAAACAGCTCCTCCAAACATCATAAAGATGTATCTAAATGTTAACTTACGATCATCTATGTATAAGGCATGATCAGTATTCAAGTAATAATTATACTCAAGTAAGTTAGATTGTCTACAAGTCAACATATGATTCTTGGTACTTTGTGGGTACTTCATAACCTTCTTGGTAACTTTTCAATGATCCATCCTAGGTTTACTTGATAATCTTCCAAGCACACCAATAGTAAAAAGCTATATTTAAACGAATGCACACCAGTGCATACATAAGATTATCAACAGCGGAAGCGTAAGAAATCTTATCCTATCTGTTCAATCCAATTAGCTTGGTACAGACCTAAAATATTATAAGTTCTGTTACGATAGATCTAAACTCAATGGTTAACCGATCAGGTTCTTCAACATAAGGATCTTTATTTATTGAACTGAACTATCAATATCATCTCCTCTAGTGATAAGAGAATCTAAATAGGTACAGGCAGAATGGTGACCTTGTTACATAAATTGATAACTCTAAACATCAAACTCCCACTATCCAAGTCATCCTCAAAATAAAATGTCCAATTAAATCTGATGACCTTGGTACTATAAAAGGGACAAGAAAATTTACAACCTCTTAATCTAGTCTAATTTCTTTAACTAGGGATTATAGAGTCTCATCTCTACTTTATAACTCCACACTTAAAAATTTTTAAGATATGAGAATTTAAGTTTAACAACATACCTTTGTTTTACCAATCTTTCTAATCTCTCTAAGAAAAGGGCCTAAAAACAATCCCATAAAATGGAAGATTTCTAACTTATTCTAGGTTGTTTATGCCTAATCATAACATTGATGGGAATATCAGAAGATACAATAGGAAAATCTTTCAAATTCCAAAGATACGGATCATTTTGTAAGGTGGCATACTAAAATAGTAAAATCATAATAAATTTTCTTTATCAAAAGGAATAACTACAATTTATCGAAATAGAACTGGAAATTTAAAAAAATGCATAAATGACACAATTCAAATTAAAAGTATCCAGAAGATAAACATAAAGAAAAATATGATCCTATGTAATTAATTTTATTCTACTTCCTATTACTCCCAATACAGTCTCTTCCATCTCACTTGGGATCTGCTTGTTTTTGAGCCCCTTCTTGCTCACGCTTGTTCTTTAACTTATAACATTGAGACTTTTTGTGTCCAGGGATCTTGCAATAATTGCACTTGCCTTTAAATTTCTTTTGTTGTCCCTTGCCCTTATCACCACTTTTCTTGAACTCAGGCTTTCCAGATATATGTGTCTCTGGTTTCTTTCCTGACTTATTGTAGGAGTCCTGAGATAAGTAGTTGATAAAATGTGGTTGTGGATTACTTTTCATAGTCTCCTCTTCTTGAGTTACTATAGAAATCATTTGGTCTATTGTCCACTCTCCCTCTTGTGAATTATAGGATGTTCTCAGGTAATTATATTCAGCTGGCAATGACTGAAGGACTCTGTAGACCAAAGTACTCTCTCCTAAATCAACACCGTATGATCTCAGCTTATTGTAGTAATGAATCATTTTCATAATATGTTCTCTAACACCTGAATTTCCATCATAACGAGTGTTATCAAGCATGGAGAGATAGTAGACTTTTTGAGTCTTATCAAGCTTCTTAAATTTTTCACCAACAGCTTTCATATACTCCACAGCAGTGTCCTTATTTGGGATACTTTCTCTAATTCCCTTCTCAATAGTGAACTTAATCACTGCCAAACAAATCCGGTTTGATTCATACCATTGTTTATAATAGGTCTTATCTGCAGCACTAGACTGGGGTAAGAGATCAGCCGGCTTTGGTTCTCTAAGAGCCAAATCCTCCTTAGAGATTGTCAGGTACATGTTCAAGGACTCTCTCCATTCATCATAATTTGTTCCATTAAGAGTCCTCACCACAGATAATTGTTGAAAGGCCGAGACTGATGCAACAAGATTGGGAAATTATTAATTATGCGTGCACAACATAATTATAACACAAGATTCCCAATTAAACAAATCAGTCAAACAACTATCTAACAAAGTGGTGTCCAAAATACATGTACCATAGATTTGGCTTGTACAAAAGTCTACATAAAAATGTAATCAATATAACCATACCGATAGGGTATAAGAAATATTGAAACATTATAATTACTGCATGCCTATTCTAAGGAGTCTAAGTTTTAAAATTACATTAACAATGTTACACCGATAGGGTGTATCCATCATCAATGCAATATACTCCTAAAATCTTAAAAGGACAGTATTTTATGAAAAATAGCCTTATTATATCCCTAATTTATCATTGGTGTGAAATAAATGGCTTTAGGTGTTTTATATGTACTAAAATAACATAATTAAGGGCTCAAATTTGTCTAATATACTTATGTTTATAATTAGGGAGAGTGACAGCACACCAAACTCAGAAAAATTCGAAGAATGTCCATGAATTTTCTCAAGCCAAAATTTAATAAATAATATATATATATATATATATATATATATATATATATATATATATATTTAAACAATATAAACTTTGCAAAATTTAAAAAATAAATATTTACTAGCCTCATAAAAAAAAGTAATAGATGTATAAAACACAAAATATTAATAACATGTATAAAATTATATATATATGACAATTATAATGTATAAATAAAAATGTCAAATATATATAATATTAGAATATATATATATATATATATAACAAAACAAGGAAGTATGATAATATCAGAAACACATGCCAGGCGTGTAATATTAGAATATATATATATAATATCAGAAACGCATGCCAGGCGTGTAAATTCATGCGCTTCAACGCGCATGGGCCATATGTCTGGCTAAGGAGTCAACTCTCCAGAAGTGTTCTTTCACGCGTGATCACGCGCGTCCTCTACGCGGGAATGCTACAGTAGTTGGTTGGTCATCTGGCCATGTTTGACTCACATGCTCTGACAGCGCGTTATTCAACGCACAGTTCCAGCAGAACCTTTTGTATAAGAGGTGAGTGTATTTCACGCGCTTTTCAGCGTGTGTGCACCAAGCGCACCAAACAGAAAGAAAAGGTTTTCTGCATCTTTTCTTATTCCAGTTCGTTTATGGCTATTTTTCGGCCATTAACGGAGTTTTTAAGCTCCAAAAAAATTTATTTTTAAGCCTTTTTAATCCCAGAAAATTATATCTAACCAACTTTAAATATAGATTTACATATTTATCCGAGGGAAAGACTTCAAAATTGTACGGTTTATGTTCATAAATATTTCAAAAAAATCTAAACTGTAATCTGGAGCATAAAAATTTCATATGATTTATAATCAGAGAGAAATAATCAAAGATTCCCATCATTAAATTAAACTTGTCAATCAAATTCAACCCAGCAACGACGCAATAAAAAAAAATCTTTCAAGAAATTGAAAGGCACAATTTACCCGTAATATCAAAATATAGTTACAAGAAATTGAAGACCAAGATTGAGATCAAACACATAATAAGACAACAAACTTGGATCCAGAAAATAACTATTACCTAAACAAAACGACTGGGCATATATGAACAAGATTCATAATTTAATTGAAATAGAAACAGATCCAAATTATTTCAGAATTTTATAGAATTTGTCAAGATTAATTAAAATTGCTCATAATCAAATTATTCATAGTATCAACATGCTCTGATACCAATTGTTGGAAGTATGAATTAAAATTACAAAAATATGAAATTAATCATAGTAAAATTATGAGCGTACCTGGAGCATAATTTGATGAGGCCATGATTGATCTGAATGATGATGGGTAGAATTACAACCTACTTCGCCCCTTAGGTTATCCAGATAGAGAGAAAAGGGAGAGAAAATTTTAGGAGTGGGAATCCTTATTTTTCAGAGTGTTCAAATAATAACCCTGATCTCTCTATTTATAGTCAGACTTGTGATAGGAAACTACTGACTACTAAAGGGCTGTAAGTTGGGACCTCTACCCATATGGGCTTATGCATAATCCAACCTATCATGGATTATACATATTAAACTAGGGCCCAATCTGTTCTATACTTAATGTTAAAATACAAAACTAATTACTTAAATAAATATTCCAATAATTGATTAATGCTAATCCATATAATATTTCTAATAAAATTAATTATTTTATTTTTAAATCCAACAATCTCCCACTTGGATAGCATTAATTAATTATATAGAATAATTAAAACATCAATAATTAAGCAATTAGTTATACATTAAGCTATAAACTTAATTCAGAAAATGAGACCACATAGAATCATTGAATCCGATAGGGAGACAAGTGATATAATATCTCATAATCTGAAAGGAACAGAATAACGTTTAGTCTTTCAACTATAACTCAGAAGAGAAACAACTTAAAATCATTGAATCCGATAGGGAAACAAAAGATTTTAGGTTGGCATGTAGGCACCTGACACATTATCTGTGTTCTACATCTAGAGCCCCTCGTGCATCTTTCATGCCTGTAAATTATGAACACATCCATGAATAGTCAAATCCTTAGATGATTAAACAATTAACATAAAAACTGACAATAAAACTGATCTTTGGTAGATCTAACATGAACACCCAACATTTTCTTGCTCATGGCTAAGATCATTCAAAAGGATACGAATAAAATAGTTCCAACTGTTTATGTACTCCTTCTCTGCAACTATATGTGCAATGTCGGTACATGTTTTCATTGACATCCTTTCCCACTGCACACAATAATTGCCCTCCAAATAATGACTTCAAGAAACAACCATTCAATGTGAAGATAGGCCTACATGCTTGCATAAACCCTTTCTTATATGCTTCCAAATTGACATAAATCCTTTGAAATAGGGAAGCTTCCAACATCAAAATTGTTGTTGACCCCATATTACTCTATGAAATCATCATTGGATAAGACCATATCTTAAATTGTTCTCCATGTTCGTCACCCTGAATGATCTTACCATCCTTATTCTCACGTTGTAGCATTATAACCTAGAAAAACTAGTGGAATAGTCTCTATACACCTATCTAGATAAGACTGCATTTTTCTAATTGGGTTGTTCCTAACTAATATGCTCTGTGTGCTTAGCCAATTTCAATTCACTTTTGTTTTATAAGTTTCCATTAGACAAAGCTTATACTCTAGATTGTAGAATGTCTTTACCTGAGAACTTATGCCCTAGTTGTTTAGTCAAATAACTACGGGGAAGGCTGCAATGACAAAAAAGAATAATAAAACAATTCAAATTACACATGATGACAACAACAAAAAGGAAATAAATCAGGCAACAATTAAGCTTAAGGAGAATGCATAGAAAAGATAGCAAGGGATGGAATTACAATGCAGACACAGGTAGTGGTTTGACTACGGATAATGGTTGCTGACTTAAATCTTGACTGCCCTTTTTTATAATGTAACACTATTCAAAGTAACTATCCTAGATAGTCGTTTGAAAATTAATCTCTAAAAATATGGAGAGATTCTGATTGTGTATATTAGGTCAATTAAAAATGGAGCATGTCATCGAACAGATGAGATAATACTGTAATATGCAATAAAATAATTAAAAAATAGCATATTTCTATTTTAATTAATTTAATACAAACAGCTAAATACACTCAATGCAAACTAAAAATCTCTGTTGAAATTCTAAATAGTGGATAGTGGTTTTATAGGAGTCCACCCTCATGAAGAACTTAGGAAGCAATTTTTTCCTCTTTTTCTTTTTTGAAAGTCAATCAAACAATAAGTGGTTAGCAAGTGAGAATGTTGCTAAAGCATGCAGCACAGGCTCTATAAATAGAGCTCAATATTTGTCTATTAAAGTGCAACCTGCATGAGAGAAAAAAACTAGTGAGAATTTATTTCTTGAAGTCAAATAAGCCTTCTTTGTCATTCTTTCCAATCGTTTGATCTTGCTCAATGATGATGCCATTAACTTCATCGCCATTTTCCCAATGTTCGGCCATTGATTGATTTCTTCTTCTACTTTATCACCCCTAATCTCATAAAAACAAGTCTGGAATATCATTGTCATTATCTTCATACTCACATCCATCTAGATTTAATTCATTCTTATATTTTTCATTTAAATCTTCAACTTCAGGTTCCTCATTTTTCTTACCTTTCTTTTACCTTTGCCCTTTTTTCTTTTGGTTCTATCTTATTTTATTAGTGGAATGGTTAGGTGTTCACCTTCCATGGGTTAATCAATAACATGGTCTACGAAAATTCGCAGCACATCCTTCGCAGGAAGCTGACTAATAATCTCCCAAACACTACTTAAAGAGATGTAGATTCGCATCTCAAATTGAGGAAGGTTAGAGAGATAAAGATTGGTATTATTTATTTTCATCTGAAGGATGGGAGGTTAGAGATTTATCTCTTCATTTATCATTAGGATATATAAGAGGTTATAGATTTATCTCTTGTATTTATCATTAGGATAGAACACTACATATTTATTTCAAGTATTATCTTTATCTCTAAGGTTTTGTACTAGAGTTAGATTACGACTTTCGGAACTCATTCTGAATAATAATTGGTACAACTTCTTTTGAACCTTCTTCATTGTTGTCATCTTAAACATCCTGATATCTTTTATTGATTGATAAGAAAATTTATACAAAAAATTTAAACATTTAAATTACCCATTTCAACCGCTTCTTTGGCAAGACCTGTGAAACTAAGAATGTCCACATCAAACTTTTTTTTTTTTAAATAATATTACAGGTTCCACCAACATTAAGTTCAAATTCATACTACATCTGAATGTAAAAGGAAAAAAATAAAAAATTTAAGGATAGCCACAATCACAATTAAATAAAAAATTGAATTAAATATGAAACAAATGTCAAGACCAAAATTACATTAATGTCATATTCAACCTAAAAAAATTCTTTGAAATGTACAACAATGACAAATGTAAGTGGGACCAAGTAGACAATAAATTGCAAAAAAAAAAAAATTGAAAAATGAAAAAACAGGACCACGAAGCAGCAAAAGAATTGATTTCTTAAACTTGTTTGTATACTAGCTAAGATAAGAAAGAAAATAGAAAATTAATCTCTGTTAGTTTGCTTAGAAAAGTCGCAGCTTCTTAATCATGGGTTTTGTTTGTAATGATTTTCTATTTGGTCTCTTTCAATATTAGTTTCTCTTAACAATTTATTATTTTTCTTTCTTTTTTTTAGAAAAAAGGGTTAGCTTTATTATTCACATGACACTCACGTGATATTTTGTTAATCTTTTGGACGGAAATTTGATGGCTGTGGGTCTAATGCACACTAGATGAAGTATAGTGGGTATATTGCCTTTTTTTTTTAAAAAAAAAAAGGTGAGGGGTTTTATGCAATTACCTAAAGAATAAGAGGGTTTGCTACATTTTACCTTTAAGTAAATCATTAAGATCATTTCCATGGATTATAGATATCATAAATTAGTTACAAAAAGCTCAAGTTTTATACATTATTGCCACAAAAACTTGAAGTTTTTGAGTTGCCTAAGTTAATTCATCTGTCAACGATAGCCATTGGGACCAGAACATGATTTTTATTTTTATAAAATATCTCAAACTATTCCCCGCTAATTTCATAGAAAACAAAGGCGTATTCGACATATATTTGGTTTGAATTTTTTTACTGTGTATATTGAGTAGAGATGGACTATTATACATAATAAAATAGCATGGACTTAAACTTTTATTGAGGTTTTGTTTATTTTCTGAAAGACATTTTTTGTAAAAAAATCTTATTTATAAATGAAGGGATAATATGTTGTTTTTATACCTTGTTGTAAAAAAAATAATACTTAAAGTTATGAAAATGGAAGAAAATAATTTCCCTTTTTGAAAATGAGGATTTGTTTTCTATCAAACTCCCTACATTTGATATTGATTATGTAGGTCATTTACTAGCATCTTGCTAATTTATAATTATATTTCTATGGATGATGTTTTTAACCAAAACTAACAGAATCATAGTGAAAATATAAACATAGATCTAGAGTCTTTCAACCTTGAACTATGACTATTCAAAAGAGACAATGTCTATATCATATACATAATAATTCGAGTGCAATTTTTGAAGTTTTCATCTTTTTATCTTTGTGACCTTATACTTTATCTTGGTTTCGTAAGTGTATTAAAAGTATAAGCCTGTATTCCTATTAAAAGTGGCCTGACTTTAACATTTGTATGGGTGAAATTTAGGAATGACAAAAATATTCATACTAAATGAATTTTATTTAAATCGATGGATATTTATTCAATGAGTCTTACCTAAATTGGACCCACTCCTTAAAGGTTTGAGTTTGGGTCTATCCATTAAATATACAATGGATCCTAAGTCTTTTTTGAATATCATATTAGATATATTATAATATTAATTTATATAATACATAAATTTATTTTTTGTAAATGTTCATTTTAATTTGATAACACAATTACCAAATTTGATAACAATTGTGTAATTAAAATTAGTTTTAATAAATGAATTGAAAATTTATTTTACTTAAATTCAAATACCATTAAAACAAAAATCAAATTTAGTTTTATTAATGTTCCAAACGAGGGCTAAATATAAATAGGTCTAATTATTTAAGTTTCAACATTTAGACTAATTAATATCAAATTTTCTAATAATATTTGTCTAATTATTTACAGGTACAACTCAATGAACACAGTGACTGACTTAAAACCATAGGAATACCCAAGATTTTTCATTTGCTTAACATACGCGTCTGCTACCCATAGTTGACAGCAGCAAGCAACCATTTGCGAAAATATTTCAACATTATTAATTTTAATATTATTTCTACTTACATTTTAATAAAAATAATTAATTCTTTATATTTTAGAAATTATTGGATCATGATATTAAGGTAAAATACAAAATGAAAACAATATTAAAATTTCAATACAAATTAAAAATATTTCCCAACTATAGAGCCAAGTCCAAAAATATAATTGGATTTATTTTTATATATTTTAATTTTATATTATTACATGAAAATTTAAAAATGAACATACCATTTAAAAATTTATTGAGGGAGTTTGAACCAGACAAACAATTCAATTGAGAAAAACTAAATAAAATAAAATCAGAAGAATGGAAATCATATCTTCACCGAATTTCCTAAACATTCTAAACTATTCAACGATACAATTTTGACGAGAAACATCAGTAAGAGATCGCTATTCTATGCACGTGATCCTTTAGAATTCCGTTATACCGAGTAATTCGGTTCGCGGACATTCGTTGATCAGGATGACAATGAGATAACTGATTTGAAATATAATAGATTATTAACAATTGATTTAAAAAATTGATCATATATAAATTCATTTTATGTTTGATAATATAATTTAAAAACAGATAAAAATGAATCTATTTTTGTTAGAAAATATATAGAAAAATCATTTTTTAATGTTACATTATTAAACAAGATAGTAAAATATTTACAATTAAATCAAAATAAAAAACCTTAAAATTTGAGAAATCAAATATTCGATCTTGTCAGATTTATATATTTCAAAATTAATTTAAAAATATAATAGTAATTTTTTCAAGTCCAAATAGGTCTTATTGGATCTTACCTATTTGGATTTTTTGGGTTTTTTCGGATCTTAGGTTCAAAATGGTTTTAATGTGTTGGGTACTTGTGGGTCCAATTCTTGTCGAGTTAGGTCTAGGTAGATTCGATCCGAATGGGGTCTACCCAGATCTAACCCATTGCCATCACTAGAGAAATTTGTCAAAGGTGCCCTAAAAAGTTTACATCCTATTCTTAAGAGTTACAAATTATATTAAACTCACTAGGAATTATGCATATTCACTCTTGAAATGGACTTGTGTTATAAAACTTTATTTTGCACATATGACCTCCAAATATGGTCTGATTCTTTCTTTTTTTTTTTTTTTTTCATTTTGAACCTGACTGTTCACTTGGTTGAGTTAGGAACCATCATAGGGAGTTTATTTTATTTAGACTTGCCACATTTTCCTTAAACTCTACTAAAATTTTCCACATAATTTTCTTATCTCAAGGGTACTTAAATAGCTGATGCACCTTTTGATGCCACCAATCTATTTATTCATTATCCCCTTTTTTCATGAAAAATTAAAAAATGATTGATAATATTTCACAAATATTTTTTATCACCTTGTTAAATATAACCAATTAAACGAATTTACACTTTTATCAATATCTGATGTGGGGGAGTTTTGAGGGATTGTGCAGGTGATTAAATAGTTAAATTTTCTAGAAATATAGGAAGAAGTAATGTTTTCTCTGCTGAGTTATGGGAGGCTATTACAAGGCTAGATTTAGCATGGAAAAAAGGACTCAGAAAAGTGTGGATTGAGTTAGACTCACAAACAACATATTATCTCATCATTCATGGTTGTGGACCAAGTCACCCTAACTTACCTTTAATCAAACTACTGAGAGAGTTAATGAGAAGAGAATGGCAAGTTAAAATTTCCCGTACTTATACAGAAGGAAACAGGGTGGCAGGAAAAGGACACTATTTGCTTGTTGGAGAATTGCAAATTTTCAATGAAATCCCCAATAGATGTGGTAAACTTTGTATGGATGATAGTTTAGGAATTTCTATTAGTAGAATGATCTTGATGTAGTTGGGCTTTGCCCCATTCAATAGCCAAAAAAAAAAAAAATCTCGTTTATTTATGTGATCCAAATTATTTAGCACCATTGTACCTATTTGTACAATAGAAATGCTTCACATTCACAATCATCTTGACAGCATATGCCTAAACAAATAATCTAATAAATTAATTTTTCAAAGAATTATGTCATGGAAATATAAAAAATTTTCTGATCAAATTCATAATTCTCATTAAAATTTAAATCATTTCACTAGATAATTTAATAAATAGATTTTTCGAAATCTCACAATTTTCTATATTGCAAATATGCGTGTAGAATGGCTCTTAATTATGAGAATTTCCCTAATTCTTAAGTAACTAAAAGAGATCAGTTCAAATTTGAGGCACTTTAAATAACAATTTCTCTTGTTTGTGGATCTTGCATATTTATAAATTAAAACCTTTTTCTTCCACAAATATTTAAGTTAAAAATATTTCACGAGTCTTGCTTATAAATATCAACGACATAATCTATAAATAACAAATTAAAAATTTTCTTTCCCAATCCCTGTACAAATTGGAGACAAAGTTCAACACATTCACACCTTTCTTTTTTCTTTTTTAAATCTTTGTCTAAATAACAAATAATATTTATACAATATATTTCTCATAATGTACACAATAAAAAATGTTTTCCATCTTCGTTTCTCAGAATCTACTTATACATATTTTCGGCCCCTGTGGCCATAAGGCAAAGCCTCTTCATGACGAATGTTACTCACTTGGCTTTAATGTGATATTTGAAGACGACTTTTGAGTTTTGTCTTTCCGCCAGACTGTGCGGTTCTTCACCGAAGGTCTGAAGCCACTTTTGATGCGTCTAAACTTTGAGACTCTTGGATTAATGGGTGTGGCTATTGGAATCGGAGTGCCATCGAAAATAGAAGCCATTGAAGAAATGCAAATCAATTCGATCATTGGCCACCCCTAATTAAGTATGTGTCTTCTCTGCTGCTTGTTGAGGGCTTTACTAATTACACCCTTTCTTCTCTACTCATTGACACATATTATAGAGACATTTTGTAAGAACTTATAGTTCAATACCCTAATAATATATCATTGTTCAATGCAAAAGAAACATAAATATGAGAAGTATGATAAACAAATGTGGCTGGCACAACATTAAGTGTCCCCATGCATGATTCATTTCTCAGAGAATCATATGTTTGAAGGTGTAAGTTAAGTGAAGGTGTATCAATATTTTTATTGGAGACACGAAACATAATGTCTAAACTATCATTCATTTTCTTGAATTATGAACAAGAGCCGAGGGTATATAGGAAAGAAAATTGTTGAATCTTGCAAGAAATTTTATTGGGAAAGATTTGAAGGAGGAATTGAAGTTATGGGGAAGAAGAAAATAAAAAGAAGCTAAACCAATGTGGATTAAGGTGAAAGCAGATGCTTGTATTTTCCATTGTCATTCTTGTGCTTTATATAGAATGATTAAGAGAGAAAAACAATTTGTAACTTGCTTGAATGGCGTAGAATGGAGGCAGAGAGGTAACGGAAGGTTATGATGTTACCTTTTCCTTTTTTTCTTTTTTTTTGAGTTCTAGATAAGAAGAGAAATAGGATGGGAGGTTTTGTTTGATCCTCCAACATTCAATTTTGTGTTCCCACTAATTTGAGAGTTATCTATTTAATTTACTATTATCATTCAATATTATTTTAATTTATATTTTTAACTTGTTATTTTTAGCACTCGTCAATAATTTAACTTTTTTAAGAATGGGTAAAATTGTAAAAAAAGAAGAAGTATGATAATTAACTATACATTTTAAATTAATATTTTATTATTCATTCTTATATAATTTTAAACCATCCATTCTCCTTTCTTCTTTGTTATTATCATTTAATATTATTTTAATTTATATTCTTAACACTTATCAATAATTTAATTTTTTAAGAATGAATAAAATTAAAAAAAATATTATGATTAACGATAAGTTCTAGTTCAACACTCTATTACCCTTCTTTATATAAATATAAATCATCCATTCTCCTTTCTTCTTTGTTGAACTCCCAATATATCATTAGTGTTTAACTGTTTCTTGTCTTCAAACCCATTTTTTCTTCAGGTTTTCAATGGATATAGGCAAATAATGTATAAAACATGTGCATGAATTTATTTTTCCTGTCCCTTCATAAATGTGGTTGGCATGAAAGCTGATGAAAGGAGAAATAAACGGAAGCTTTCATTTACACAATCGAACGGTTTCTTTGACCTTAATTCATCATATTTTTCACTCAGCTGTTACACTATGAAACAAATTGTTTGCTGATCTCTTTCATTTGAAACATAAATCCTTTCCTTTCCCTTTTGATCAATTTTCTTATCATGTTAAATAGAAATTGACAAAATATTTTTTGTGGACTCCATTATACTAAAATAAGGATTCTAAATTCTACTGCACATTATCTTTAACACAGGGATTTAAATTGCGGTTGCGGTCGCGGTCGCGGTCGCGGTCATGTCGCGATGTGGATCAATGTGAAAAAATGCTGTCATAACGGTCTAAAATTGTAAAAAATTGGGGATACGGTCTGCTCCGAAAACGCAATATTGCCGGCAATATTACAGTTGCGGACTATTTTTTAAATCCTAGCTTTAACATGATATAAAAATATTAAGAAAAAGGTAGTAGTTTCAATTTTTTTTTTTTGTAATTATTCCTTTAGATCATTGCATTGAAGTAGGAAATCTTTTTCATCAAAACATTAAGATGAAATATCTGTGTGTGCATATACGAGACCTACAAGTATGTATCTCGATTTCTGTTATTAAATTACAAACTCTAAATAAATGTATTTCTATTTTCACTTATAAGAGAAATATTACTTTTTGTTTTAGAAAGATCAATATTTTAATAATGTCGTGTTTGATAACACTAAAATATTTAGCGCTAGAAATAAGTATTAAATTCATTAAATATTAAATCTAATTATACTGTTTGAATATTTTTATTTAAGCTTTGAATTTCATTGTTAATTTGATAATTTATTCCCAAAATATTAAAAATTTTATATAATTTCAAAATTATCCTTAATTACAATTTTAAATCTTTGTGTGTGTGTGTATGTGTATTATGTTTTAACAATTAAACATTGAATTTAAGTGTTAAATTCAATAATATGTGATGAATTTATAGAAATTAAATAATTTCTTTTTATTTTAAGAATTATATTTAATTAAGGACGAAACTTGAGTAAAGTCTTTTAGATGTTTATTATAAAGCTTTCCATTCAAATTATAATATGTTTATTAGTTGCTCTTTGAAGAAAATAATTACGATATTGATAACTATTGTAATAATCAAATTGTAATTATTATTAATAATTAGTAAAATAATTAATATACATATCATAATACGGAGAAACAAATATTTAAGGGACATTATCTAAGCTTTGTTCATTAATTAATGATTTGAAAAATATTTCAGAAAATATTTATTTTATATAATTTCAAAATTATTCTTGTTATGATTTTAAAAATTCTGTATACAAAATACTTATATGATGTGATATTTACTATGTATTTAATTATTGATATTGATATTAATATTAATATTAATATTAATATTAGTAAAAAGTAAAGTTGATATCTTTACCTAACAAATTCTTATAAAAAAGATCAATACTTTAATGGTCTAGTGCCATTTGATATTACTCAAGGCGCTTTACTTCCTATGATATTTGAAGTTTGAAGGCATGACTCGGCATATGTATATTAAGTAGATTCTCACTCTCACCATTACCTAAAAAAATATCATCAAAATAGAAGTTATTGTTAAATGTTTTTTGGCGAGATAATTTCCACAAAATAGAATAAGCAAATTCTCATTGAATTTGTTGTCTAGTCTTAATAAATTAAATAGATGGAATCTAATTTTAAGCCTAAATTTATTCAATTAAGGGTTGAATTAGTATTTTGAACCATACCATAAGTGATTTTTCATTTAATTTAATATTTAGTGTGATTAAATTGAATAAATAAAATATAATTTTAAGTCAAAATATATTGAATTAGTATTTTCAAATATATCCTAAGCCAAAATATCACTTACATTTTCAATTAATTTTGTACTATCAAACAAATTATTTGTTGAACCCTTTTTAGTCTTTGTTGTTAATTCATAGTAGTTTGAAAGACATTTTTTTGCCCTTAACTTTGGTTGAAATTTTAATATTTTTTCCTAAGTTTTATTTGAAGTACACCTATCCTCTAACTGTAAAAAATGAGCCTTGTTATTCAGTAACCTAACATCATTATGTTTTTTTTTAACAAAAATACTTACATGACATTTAACTTGGCGTCTTGTATGGTGCACATATGTCATTTTTTTTATAATCTTATAGTTGATCTCCTAACTTTCATCAAAGTTTTAATATTGTCCCCTAAGTTCTATTTAACCAAATTTACCCTTTAATTTCTAAAAATTTTGATCATTTCCATCATAATTTGAGGAAAAAAAGCCACTATATATGATTGCTTCAATTGTAATTAATTAATGAAAATACTAAACAAATTCAAATAATACTTTAAAGAACTCCAAGGATAAATTACATTTATATTTTTAAATTGTCTTACTCATTAAAGTAGTCACTAAATATTCATAATAAGCATATGTAACGATGCAAAAATGTATTTCCAAATCTATATTTATTCATATCTATATGATTTTAGATGTTGAAGAAAACTAGAATTTGACTTCCTTACAAATTGCAATATGAAAAAGTTTAAGTTTAATGGTCAATTTGGTTCAAATAAAATTTATGAGACAAAATTAAAATTTTAGTAAAAGCTAGGGGGATAAAAAATTCCTATTTTCCATTAAAAAAAGAAAATGTGATTTATATGCACAATATAGGAAGCTAAGTTGATTACTATATAAT
Organism: Sindora glabra; assembly: GCA_020226215.1. Lineage (NCBI taxonomy): Eukaryota > Viridiplantae > Streptophyta > Magnoliopsida > Fabales > Fabaceae > Sindora > Sindora glabra. Next base: position 25,875,162 of record CM035225.1, read on the forward strand.
CATTCCCATTAACAAAATGAAACAATGTTAACTAATTGAGTAATATTGCATATTTTTAGAAAGTTGTAGGATAAATTTGCTTAAAATAAAACTTAAGAGATAAGATTGAAATTTCAATAAAAATTAGAGCATCTTTATGTTAATTACCCTTGAAAAATTTTATTTTTTTATGATTGATTTCATCTGTAAAGGTGGTGGACCCTATATACAAGTTTGACTGGTTATTTGTTCTCTCAAAATATATTTTCTACTCTAGTATAAAATAGAATTTGTAATGAACTATTCACCCCATCTGACCTTTACTCGCATTGTTAGCAATATCAGCATGTTTAATTAATAAAATATTAATAAGGTGTGTGAAGACGAGTTAAACAAATTGTAAATAGCTTAAATTTGGCTCATAAAAAAATTGGATTTAAATTTGATTTGAAGTGAGTGGAGTTTATTTGAATTTTTTATTACTTAATATGAATTGTTTATGAATCAAATTATAAAATATATATTTTTACTCTTATATTATAATTAAATAATATTAATATAATATATAGTAAATAAAAATTTAAATTTAGAATTTAAACTCATGTAAATTTGTTTAAATTTGTTTGAACTCATTTTGGCTTGTGTGTTGTTTGAGTTCAAGACTCAAGTTCAAAAACTTCAAATATAATTAAAATTTTAGATTAAATAATATATAAAACTTGTGTTTGAGTTGAGCTCAAATTAGACGAATTTGAACTCAATTGCAAATATGTGAATGTTTACATTTGCTCCACTCATTTGCATCTTATTAATAAGGCCAATCAAACATCTGATCATATCTTATATTATGTTTTGTGTTTTGCATTATCTTACACATTTTTTTGGACTTTTTAGTGTTTTCTAGCAATCTTAATACTTAGTTATTTTTTAATGAGTTTAAATTCAATCTCCTTAAATTTTTATTCTATCAAGAAATAAAAAGATAATATCTTACTTAAGGAAGTAATGATAATTAAAATATTTTACTAATAATTAAAGTGCAAGGCATTATGTCGATACCCTTGTGAAATACATTTTGTTCCAAACATTGAGACCACATAAAGCAATACTGAGAACTAGTTAAAATGCCTATCCCTTTAGCAGTAAAATTGTTATACTCTTTAAATTGTAAAATGTTATATTAGAACTTGGTTATTGAATAAATAAGAAAAAGTGATTTAGAGTAAGTGTGATTAAAGATGAGTAATTGAGTTAAGAAGAATTTAGGAAGGAAATTTCCCAAATTGCCTTTAGGGCATTTTTCCTACCATATTTTCCCAAATTCACTTTCACCCTTCATCGTTTCCTCAAAACATTAAACACTCTCCCCCTTTTCTTGGAGATCTCTAAGTGAAAAATTTCATCTTCCTTCACTTGTTTCTTTTCAAGATCAAGCAAGGTAAGGATTCTTTCACTTCAACCTTATTATAGCAATTCCTTCCTTTCCCCTTTTAATTCTTTTGACGATGGGATTCTTTAGGGGTAAATTGTATTTTGAAGCCTTAACTCAAAATCATTTGATTTTGATGTGTTTAGGAGATATTTTAGTGCCTATTGTCCTCCCCATGACTAGTGAGTAAACATTCTTCTAAAAAATGTTATCATTTGCATGATTTAGTTGTTAGAAGGATAGGTTTTGTGTAACTTTATATAAATTGATGAAAAGTGTGGTAATGTGATGTTTTGTACAAATTTCCTTGTGATTTGAATGCTTATGTGGTTGTCCTTATGTTTGATGGTGCTTAGATTGAATTGTAATACATACATAACGGAATTGGATGGAATTTTCTTATGGAAGAATAATGATTTTTTTTAGAAAAATATAGATTCCTCATAAGTTAATCAATTTGGTGAATTAATTCATTAATCTTAAAATAAAGAAATGCTATCTTGAATTGGTTGACAAATCAATTCACCCCTTTAAGAAAATAAACATGTAAAAGTGAAATCAACTAGTGAATCAACTCAATGAGTAGGAAAGAGCTAATAGTTCTCCATTAAATCAATTCACAAATTAATTCAACGAGTGGCAAAGAGCTAGAGCCCTAGTACAAAATTGATTTAGGCTTTCCAAAAACATTGAAATTGACTTGAATTGATTCTTAAATAGATTCGGGACTTACAAAAAGTCATTAGAGGTCTTGAATTTATTCCCCAAGCTTTTTTTTTCACTTCTTGAAATAAGAATTGTTTGATTGAATTGAATATGTTTATGCAGTAGATGAATTAAGGGTGTTATATGGATTTTAACAACCATTAAATGGAAGATTGATTGTTGTGATGAGAAATTTTATTGAAAAATCATCTCACTTCATGAAAATTGATATTAATCGAGTATAGTGAGACCATGCATTAAAGCATAGAGTTTCTCAACAAATGAAATTTGTTATGATATAGTTCTTGTGGTAATTGAGCTTAATTTACTATATTCTTCATAGAAATTGAAATGGGAGTGATATGATATGGTTATGAATTGAACAATGAGGAGGATAACATTAAGCTTATGAAAAATAAGGATGGATTTGAGTTATGTCATGACTTTCTTAGCTGTGACTAACATGGAATCCATTTCCCAATTTCCATTAACCTAAACTAACCTTAAGCTTTGTATCACAACATAGATTCTAGAAATATTGCATTTCATAAAATTTTCAAAATATTCACAATTAAGGTAGATATTGTTTCTCAACCTAAGATTATTTACAAGGCTCAAGTCATCTCTAATCACATTCTACTTTAGCTATCGTTGCTTACGATAATAACCTATAAGGGCTTCTATTCCTTAAGCTATAGATAGTGATGAGAGAGCCTCAATAGACATATTTATAAAATATTTTAAATAAAAATAATAATGAGTCATAAACTTAATAAGCATATAACCTATTTAACAAAATATGAATAACTACACACTACCATTTTATATATTTATGTATACAAACATAGCAATCCTTAATTATAGCCACATTTATAACTTATATATTACATAACACTATTATTCATTAATGATAGCATATGATAATTAATAAGAAAATAAAAAAATAATTCACATTTAATCCACCTTATGCCTCTTGTCGTCCATAACCATTCACAAACCTTACCTTGTCCTTCTAGACACCTTAGTCATTCACAAACTATTTCAATTTCAATATCATTTCATAATGTTTCATTAATAGCTCCTTCATATACACAATTCCTCTAATTCATACTAATCCTTTTGGTTCACATTTTTAAATAATAATACATTCATCAATAAGGATTTATCATCATATTACACATAATTCCATTCTTATTACATTTCAAAAATCAAAGTTCAAAAAGTCACAACAATGCATCATCGTATATGATAGTGCTAAACAATTTCAATGGACATTTATATATACATAAACATACCATGCATTGTTAATGGAAATTCTATCATGAAGATCATAAACATCAATGTTCCCTTCATAATTAAAATAAGCATCACATTCATAATTTCATTCTACTATCACACTTGCTAATTAGTATAATTAAACATCCTTACTCAATTGTCTTTGTAACCTAAACCTAATAAACAACTTAGAGAATTAACATACAAAGTTCACTATGATATAAGATAGTATTTGAATAGGAGACTCTAGAACTAAAGTTTGAAGCTCATATTTGAATACTATGTTGAAGTATAGTTTTAGGAACATAAGTCCTAAGGTCATATTCAAATACTATTTTTAGATATGGCCAACTAGAGGTGAAATCATATTTCAATATTCAAATATAGTATCCAAATATAGCTCGCTAAAGGCTTGTATTTGAATAGTATACTTAAATATGCTATTGAAAATTCTAAATCTTTATCCAATTTTGCAAAACCAAAGAACCTACTTTGCACTTTCCAACTCATAAACCACATTTTATTTCATCAACCACTATACAAATTTTACCTAACACTTGTCTCCAATAAAGACCACAAAAATTCATACCAATAACAAAGTTCAAGCCATAATTCATCAAATCCATATAAAGCAAGTAACAATTAAATCCATAATTTAGACCTACATTTCAAGCAAATAAGTAGATTATTTTTTTATTGCTCAATGTAGGAGAAAAAGAGAAAAAGGTAGATGCTCTAGTTTGCCCTATTCAACAATAAATTAACTACAGTAAAAAAAGATATCTAAATCCCTAATATTCTTTCTATAACTTCAACAAGTTTCCATGTAATGTCCCGAATTTTTAATTCTATTATTTGAATCTCCAAATTTTGAGGCTGTAGAAACGAAGAGCACGTTTAAATTAGCTTAGTGGGCGAATCTTAAGTTGAAAGGAATTAAGTGTAAGGGTAAACGAAATTTTGAAGGAAAAAGGATAGTAGGAAAAGAATTAATTTCCATAAGCAGTATAGATAATTAGAGGAGGTTAGAAAATCCTAAAAAAGGGAGTTGTCTGAGTCTGACAGTGTAAGGAATTTTAAACAGACAGAAACCCTATGGACTAAATTGCAAAAGTGCAAAATTGGTGTGGTTAAAGTGGAAATAATCAAGAATTTGGGATCTAATATGAATAACCAAGAATTTTGGGGTGTAATATGTGATTTTCTTTTAGTGTGGCCAATAGACACATGACAAGTGTCATTATTTGAAGAAATGGCAAAAATAGCCTTACTATTGGTGAAAAAGGACTAAATTACCCTTGGAATTGTCAAAAATGGCAAGAATACCCTTGAAGCTTCATGAAAAGTCTTCTTCCTTCTCCTTTCTTCTCAAAAGCTATGGAAGACTCCATTAAAGCACCAAAAACGTGTAGGAGAGAGAAGGAAGAGAGAGAAAGTTTCTATTGGCTTTTTCACCCAAAAATAATGAGATTTAGGCTTGGGGATAGAAGGGAAAGTTGCTCTTCTCATCAAGCTCTATCCATTGGTGTGTTTAGATTGAAGAAAAGCTCAAGTTTGATCAAGTTTGGGGAGCTCTAAGTGAGGATTTTCAAGTTGCACCAAGAGGTAAAAATGTTCTCCTCCAAAAGCTCTTTAATGTACTCTTTTTAGTTTCTTGAGATCTTGATGTTGGTGTGGTCAAAGGTAGTTGACCATGGAGTTTTGGATTATTTGAACATGTTTAATGGTGTTTTAGATGTTGTTATGTTGATCTATGACTTTGGTTTGGTGTGAAAATAGCAAGAAACCGTGATGTACACAGTCTAGGATTTTAGAGGCATAATGGTGCATGTGTGGTATTGGCATGATTTGTTTGGAATTTGGTTAAATTGATAAAATTAGGATGATTCTTATGAGTTATGAAGCCTATGGAAGATGAAATTTTGAGTTATGAAAGTGTGTATGAAACTTCCCTTTTGAGAAGCCATGGGGAGAAGGAGGTTTAGCCATGTAAATTGTGTTTTTGGAAGATCAGTAATGTACATGGAGTAGAACATGGCCCATGTTGTACCCCATGTTCTGTACACGGGGTAGAACATGGCCCATGTTGTACCCCGTGTTCTTTAACGAAGGCAGATCAGTAATGTACATGGGGTAGAATACGGCCCATGTTGTACCCCATGTTTTGAACACGGGGTAGAACACGGCCCATGTTCACCCCCGTGTTCTTTATTAAGTGAACATTTTGGCTTTAATTCTTCACGTTTTGCATGGTTTTACTTCCGGATCCTTTTCTAATGTTCATATGTGTCATTTCAAGGCTTGAAAACAAGATATAGAGCATCTAAGTATGCATTTATTTAAGTGGAGGAAGTAAAGAATACATGAGGTTTAAGGAAAGTGATGATGTTCTAATAAGAACTATGATGTGTAATTGTATAGACTAAGGAGTGACAACTTGAAAAGGCAAGAGGAAGTGTAAAGAAGTTGTTAAGTGAGGGCAAAAGAAACATCACATTGGAAGCTTATAAAAGGTAGCTAGCTTTATCCTTAAGCTCTATTTTCTATTTACATGATTTTCGGTATATTTTTCCATTATATGGAATGTGTATGAAATAGCTGTGTGCACACCTCGGGAAGACAGTCAAATACTGTGTGTGTAAGGCCTATGGCCCAAGTTATCCCTAGGATGGTAATGAAATTACTGTGTGCACACCCTGGGAAGACAGTCAAATACTGTGTGTGTAAGGCCTATGGCCCGAGTTATCCCCGGGATGGTAATGAAATTGCTGTACGCGGTACCTATGGCCTTTAGAGTTCCCCGGGAAGATAGTGAAATGCTGTATATGAGGCCTATGGCCTTTAGAATACCTCGGGAAGATAGTGAAATTGCTGTATATGAGGCCTAGGTACGATTATCTGTGATGGCCATCTAGATAATTATATGAGTCCTTGAATGGGCTTGTGGATTGCTATGTGTGATGCACATTTCCTACAATGGTATGGAATGAGATGATAAATGATTGATTGATTTCGAAATGTACGTTTTATTTGCTTAAGGATCTGGAATGGCTTGATATATTTTTACAGTGATAGCTAGCTACTGGGAAACTCTGTTTCTTATGTTTTCGTATTATTACTAACCATTCCAGGTGATGCTTCTAAAGGCCCTCTTGACAAGGGAGAATAGGGATTTGAAGATGTATTAAGAATGATTGTATAGTTGTTAATTTTGTAAGTGATGGATGTAAAGTTGAACTTGTTGTATAATTACATAACCCTTGCCTATATTATTTGAGATGCAGAAATTTGTGGTATTGTGAGCTAGCCTAGAATAGCAGGCAAATTAGTATGCAATAATTATCTGTTTAATGAGGATTAAGGTGTTGATAAGTAAGGGGATTTACATTCCAACTAATACTTGGTTTCAAGAAATTGTACCTTATTAGAGGAAGAATGAATAATGTTTTCTTGAATTTCCCTAGCTAAATCTTACAAGAATTTAGGGTGAAAAGGTTGAGAAGGAAAGTAAGGATGTGGAGTTGGCTATGTTGGCTATGGAAAATAAGGAGAAATAAGGGTATTGAGGGTTTTTAATGTTAAGAGGAGCATTTTGGTAATTTACATAAATCCCAAGGGTAAAATAGAAAAAATATTCCTAAATTTTATGCATTCTCACTTACTCAAATCCAATTGTATCCACACTCCTATTAAATTTTACTTTCCTTACTCATATTCTAAAATTATATTTTTCTTAACTTAATTATTACCCTAAATGCATCCACAATAATTAATTATCACAAGTGTGTAAATATTAGTAAAAATTAAATATAATATATTTTAATTTTCTAGGGGCATGATAAGTTACAAGAAGATTTCTTTGCTTTTCCTACTTATTATTTTATGAATTTTTAATACAATGTTTATAAGCAATGTTAATTTAACAATTCAGTATAAGACTATGAAGCTATTGGTGAATTATAACTTGCTTGATAATTTATGTTTGGTTTAGAGATAGTGGGAGGTAAATTTGGTTGATAAGATTTGACAACATCTTATGATTTCTCAAATTAAAAAGTTTAGATACTAATTCTTAGACTTACCCTTTTATGTTTTAAAATTGTAGATCCATAGATAGAGATATCACAACTACCATAACAAGAATAGGTCTTTTAAAATTTTCCTTGGCAATCATATTAGGCATCAAATTTGTTATTTTATCTGTAAATAAGCATATCTTCTAAGCCTTGGACAATAGGATTTCTTTTATCCATTAGGATTAGTTAGATTGACTTTTTTTTATTATGATGAGGATTATAAACTAGTCTAACTTACTTTATATGTAGAAATTCAACTTAAAGGAAGTTATTGTAACTTTGATTATTAATATTAATCCACTACTACAAATTTACTCTTCAACATTGGTTGTTTTAAGGTTTTGACATTTGTTCCCACTAATGTATATATGGTTATCATTGTAAATATGGTACATTTAATATTGATTCTTGATCTAATGTTGAACACATGTAACATTGTCAATTTGTTTACAATAAAGTCAAAGTGTTTAGTTACAATATAGTGTTCGGCAATTGAAATATGATGTTAGGTTTAATTTAGTAACCAATGTTGATGATCAAAGATTAAGATGTTGGCATTTTTAAATAATTGATGTTATTTATAGGTTTTTTAATATCATTGAGAATTCTCCTAAATCTTACTACCTCTAGAGTAGTATCCAAATCTAATTACAAAATCCAATGATTTATATTACTATATAACCTAATTACAAAATCTGGTAACTTATATTACATTAGAAGCAATGACAACAGTATTCAAGCTCTATCGTAAAGTCTATATGGTCAAAATTAATATCCCAAATACAATAAAGTGGGAAAAGATGAAGATTGATACATTTATTTAGGTTTGAAAAATGGAAAACATATAATATGATAAAGTTTTAAAAAACTAGAAATAATACCTTTAAATGCTAAAAAAGAACTTACGTTGTCTTCCAATGATGATATAACTATTCATATAAAAAATATTTGTGAATCCCATTGTGGTAAAATAAGGGCACAGGATATCAAAATTAATGTTGTAAGTGAAACATTAATATAATAAAGGAAAGAAATTTATTACTTGATTCATACTATTAAACTTAGGTAGTATCATGTATTATTTGAATTGCTCATGTTGTCTTACACTTTTCTATAAAAATACTTATTTACTTTTGAAAGGAAGAAATTCATTGCCTTTCCATTAAGTAACTCACATCAACCAAAATCCTAAATAAAGAAATCAAAAGCAAAGAATTCAAACAAATTAACACAAGATATAACAAATAGACATTCTTAATTAGGTTTAAAGGAAATTGACTTTAACATTAAGATGAAGATGCCAATAAGAGTGAACAAACAACTGAACTTGAGTAAAAGTGATCTTTGTGTGAAGAAATTATAGAAGACTTCTTGCATACAAAGGAAAATCAATTAATTGATCACCTCGTAAGGCAATCTCTCTAATATATATTTGCAATTTGGTGCTTAGAATAGGCTTCTAATTTCAACATTTGCTTTTGTTTTCTTAAGTTTTGAGGAGAAAAAATGACATCATTTAAAATTCCATATTGATTATAAATTCAAATTGATTTTTTAAGACTAATTATAGCTTTACTTTTCCACATCGGTTGTATAATAAAACCAATGTGGAATTCTTCTTTGCTAATTCATTAATGCTTTAACTGCTCCGAAAAATGTCATTATTTCAAAATTGATTAATACACCATTATTAGAATAAAAATAATTCAGTTATACACATTAAATGTAATAGAATTTAAAATGTACATATAAATTATGCACACATACACATAAATATACATATATATATATATATATGTATATATATATCAAATAGATATGTAAAACATAACTTACTCTAAGTAAAATCTATAGCATTAAAATTCTTCCATTTTGTTATACAATGAAACAAAACAACAACAAATTGAATATAAATGAAACAAATGACAAAAGAGATAATACATTACGAAAATATATTCTTCCATTTTAACCTGTGTTGTTTAAACTAATTTTTTTATACAATTGCATTTTGACATTTCTTAACAATGACCTATAGGAAAATAGCATTAGATCATCCATATAGTTTACAACATAATGTTTTCCTCATGTTGAAGTGCTTTACAAAATTATGCAGACGTTAGCCTTGCATTCTTTCAAGTACTAGGTGAAATATGTGGACAACACACCCATTAATGGTACATGTCTAAAAAAGCTTTCAATTTTATAGTTATGGTAATGACATCAAACCATAAATAGTTTCTACCACCAAAACTATTTTACAACAGAAAATAAATTTGATTTGATGATATGCTCATGATCCTAAAAATTAAAGCTTTTCTAAGTATATGACAAGAATGGGTGTGTTATCCTTTTATTTTACTTAAAGAATAGGTAGAATGAAAATCAATATATATTAGTTATTAAGCAAAAATCAACATTGATTCATATAACTTAATATTTATTAAAAATTAATTGCCCACTTTTAGATGTCAGTTATAATAAAAAATAGCATATATATATGTATAAAACTTCTGCATCTTGACATTTTTCTAAGAAAGGCCTATATTAAAAATACCGAGATTATTAACACATCAATAAACATTTTATAATTAACACTTTAGGAGACATAATATTTATAATGATGACCACTTTGAAGAAAAGTGATGGTGATTGTTTTCATTATAGAAGGTAAAAACTTGGTTCATAAAGATAGGAATTTTAATCTCATTGCTTTGAAGAAAGTGATAATGATTGTAATGATCCTATCGTTAATAGGTAATATAGAATCGTTACAGTGTAAGAATACGGTTAGATAGTTCTGATATGAATTTAGGATTACCTTAAATGGCCTTAAATTAATTCTTTACCAACTTCTTGAAAAGATTTAAATTGATTTATACTCTTCTTTAGCTTAGTTTTACAAATAAAGCTGAGTCTGTTAGAATTCCAAAAAATTTTCTAAGTCTGAGTGCCTTCCTTAGAGGATTATATGAAATATGTATTATTTGAAAATAAAAAATTTTAGTAATTATTTCTCTTGTATTTTTGCATCAAAGACTTTTAATGAATTTTTGGAGACCTAAAAGGACCATTTTGAGAAGATGCTATTTTAAAATTTTTTCAAAATTCGACATTTTGAACTAAAATCTAAAATTTAGATTTTTATTCTTTGGAGTTTTGATTTTTTTGAATTTTTTTTGAATCCAAATAGGGGATATTTCCTTATTTATATTTATGTCTTAAATAAATGGAGAGTAAAATGTTAAAGCAGAAATATAAATAAGTTGTTGAACCCGTGACCCAGTGTGTTGAAACCTAGTAACTCGTGACAAACCTGTGACCTAGAAACCCTTTTTGACCTGAAACAGAAAACAACCCAAGACAAAACCCTAAAAATGAAACAGAACCCAATAGCAACATGAAACACAATAGCCACAACAGAATAGAGCACACGCATTCCCTCTCTTCTCAGCTCACTTCTTCTTCTTCCTCCTCTTCCACTTCTAGATACAAGAGACAGCCCCCTTTTCTTCATATTTTTGCACGTTTTCTTCCATTTTCTCCCTATTTTCCCCTACTTCTTGCTACTATTTCTGAATAATAAGATTTTTGGGGGGTTTTGGACAGAAGCTCCAAATTTTCTTCTCTTTTGCTTAATAAGGTAATTCCCAAGCTTCATTCTCTTAATTAGGAGTTAGAATAGCTTAAATTAGTTAGTAGATAGTAAAGATTAGATTATTTTAGGGTTATGCATATAGTATGGAATTTGGGGGGTTTTGTAATAGGGAACTTGATAATGTAATTAGGTGTTGATTTATGTTTGAATTATTGTTTAATTGCTTGCTTAAGGTCAAGGAGCACTTCCTAGTGACATTGGTGGTTCAAGAAGTGGGAAGAAATCAAGTTGAGCATTTTGGCCATTTTATGAGTAGATAATGTGTATTTCCACATTTTTATATACTTTCCAAATTTCTCTATACTTTGAAATATTAATTTTAATTAATTTATTAATTGTCATTACTTTCTATGCATTTAAATTTCATATATGTGTAGAGCTCTAGGCACTCTTGGGACAAGCACTTTAAATTTTTCCTAAGCTATAATGATTAAGAATGATACTAAAATGACTTTATGATGAGAAAATTGATTTATTTGAAATGGTGTATTGTTGGAACTTATTTTGTAATGCTATTTGAAAGATTGTTATGAATAAAGTGATAATGTATTAAAGTTTCATGTATATTGTAAAAATTAATTTTTTGATGAGTTTGGAATGATATGATATTGGAGATGTTGATTACCATGATTGAAAGCCTTGGTGAACTACACATAGTTGAAAGGAGTATGGTTTGAGATTATTTTAAACTGTTGATGTATGAAACTATTCATTTCCAATAATTTCTCATATAACTGTTATTTATATATATGCTTGGTGTTTTGCTATTTTATAAATTTGTTTTGGGAGAAGACTAGTTAGAAACTATAGCTAACGACAGTGATGACATTAGCCTTGGTGCATCTTGGTTTGAACCCCAATTAGTAGAGGAGTTGCTAACCTCGTGTGTCAGCCAACACATGTGGATTGATTTATAGTAGCTTGATAGGTTGCCTTAGAGCTGAGAGCTCTTTTGAAAGTATTAATTCATGAGTGGAATGCTCATGTTTGTTAATCATAACTGGAAATCTCCCATCCTAAAGTGTGATTTTAGTGTTTTATATATTTTTAAAACTCATTAACTTTAATTATGATTACTTATTTATCATGAATATGTTATACTAAATTTTTTTACCATGATTCTATATTTATGATAATTTCTCATGATTCAAGAATCTACTATCTACTTCTTAGCTTGAAACTTATGTTTTAATATTTTACTTCTAAGGGATATTTCAATTGTCATTTTGTCAAATATGATTGCATAACTCTTTTGATATCTTTTTTATATTAAAAAGTTATTTAAGTATTTTTAAGGAAAAGCTTGTGCTATGACTTGTCCCATTTTTGTTAGAAATTCATATTATCTATTCATTGAGTCCATGACTCATTCTTTTTGTTGTAATATTTTTTAGATAGAGACTTGACTCCAGGTCTGTCGTCTGCAATTCCTTAGAGAGAGAGAAGCATTCTTTTGTGGTGAGTCACACTTTATTCATGTGGGCTTGATGTAGAACTTTTATATGTTTTTGAAAATTGTAAATTTTGAATACTCTTAGATGTACTCCATTAAACCCACAGGCAGGGCATGCTTCTATAGACTTATATGTATGCATTTTGTTATATTTACAAAAGATTGTTTGGTTACTAAACGATATGGATTTTATATTAATATATATATATGATTTAACAAGTGAATGTTGAAAAATGAGAAAGTTTGTGTGGAACTTTGTGTATGTGAAAAGTTAGTGTTTGTGTGTTGGGTATATGCCCACTTGAGTTTGAAATAGGTTATAGGTTATCTTTCAATATATTAGGCTAGCATGGCCTATATGGTTATATTTTGCCCTAAGGTCATGCACCAGTCACGGCTCCTAGTTTTCAGTCGTGACAATGATTATCTCTATGACATCTTGTTTGAAGCAATCCTTTACTTTCATATCCATAGCGACCATGCTTATCTTATCTTTAATCCTTTATTGCCATGCATTCTATTACAACCATATTTTATACTTAGTTTTTGGCTTTTATATTCATTGTGGATTGTGAAAATTTGACATAGATCAGGGCAAAAAAAAAAGATGATAGCTTGAGAACAGTAACTTGCATCTTAATAGTCGATTATCAAGTAGTATCGGTTATGTATTGTCCTTATCTTCCTTTTAAATAAAAAAATAGGAAAATTAGAATAAAATAAAAAATATGAAGTAAACACCCAAATAAAAAATGGTGTAAAAGAGAAAAGAAAGTGATGATACAATTTATAAACAAAATGAGAAATTCTATAACAGTTATTAACAACTAATTGATATGTTAAAAATGCACATTGTAATGTTAGGCTCATTGACATACCTTTTACATGTTAATTATTATAAAAACTAATATTGTAAGTGCTTACCTTATGAATGCTATCGTACATTTAAATGGGAAGAACATTGAAATATAAATAGTCTTTACAGAAGCAAATCAGTAGATATTTTTATAGAAAGGTCCATGATAAATGAAGCATTATTTAAATAATAAATAATACCATTAAAGTTTAATAGTATAAGTTAGGTAATAAATTTCTCTCTAATAGAAGCATATTGTATAAATGTTTTACCTATAAAATCAATTCTAGCATCCTAGTGCCTTTCTTTTATCACAATGTAATTCACAACAATTTTTGTCAATGGTTACATTATTGGAAGATAATGTAAGTTCCTCCTCAGTATTTAAAGGTATTTTTTTCCAATTTTTATAACATTTATATATTATATGTCTTCTATTATTTAGAATAAATAAATGTATGAAAGTGTTGTTATAGATATTTATTTTATTTGGGATACTATTTTTTAGCATAGAGATATTAAGATATGGCTTAAATACTATTGTTACTACTTATATAATAATATGAATTGTTAGATTCTATAATTAGGTTTGGATAATATTTTGGGGGTAATTGGCTTTATGAAAATTCTAAAGTAGAAAAAAATACTAGTTAAGAATGTTAACACATTATATCTTGGTTATTTAAATGTCTTTTTTGAAATTTAAGATATGAAAAAATTGATTTTCAACGATAGTTTACAAATTGACATCTTATATAAATAATAATGTTAGTTACTAAATCAAAAATCTGATGTCATATTTCAATTATTTAACAAATCCAAGAACTAAAAAAAGATGATTTTCTTGTAGAAAAATTGATATTGAATATACTGGATAAACAATGATACTTGTATATATGTCGATTAATAATCAGTGTGGAATGTGATAAACAATCAATGTTAAATGATATTTCTATAGTAGTTAGCTCTTGCTCTTTACTACTTAACTTCCTCACTCACTTCATTTGGATACTCACTTGAGCACATTACTTTCTTTTTCTCTTTACATATATACATGGAGTATTTTCTCCTACTTATAGGTGCATGAGTTGGTGGTTTTAATGTAACCGAATTATACCATTAAAGTTCTATAGAAAATTCTTTATAAGTTTTCTAACATAAACTTCTATATAATTTAGCTAAGCAAATTATAGATAATGGGCTTTCTGAACAACTACAATAGTATTTAGAATTTGCTAAAGAAGTTAGTGATAGCTTCTTTAACACCTTTTTTCAACATCAACTTCTTATTCATCTATGCATGTTAGGTTTCATCCTTATTGTTTGCTTGAACTTCTTCATTTTGGTTCTTCATTTTTATGTGCTTAATGATACACTCCAATTTTCCATGGATTTGTTTAAGCTCTAGGTAATTTTGGACTTTTAAAATCTTCAAATTGCCTTTGTTGATTTACCTAGACATTTAGTTGTGTCTACTCCTCCTACTTTTTTTGCATTTAATCTTCAAATATTGTCTCATTTGGTAATGGCATAAATTTGTGTCTCCCCTAAGATGACAACTTATCAAACACGATATTCCTTATTTTAGCATTTACTTATACTTAGGTTGCAATTTCTCAATCTTTTTTCTTGCTCATCATATCAATGCCTTCTTGATGAACTTGCCTTTAAGATGATCAAACACGAACATGTAACAGAAATTACCAAAGACTCATAGGTGACTAATTATTGGTTTTATAAGCCATAACTTCTTGAATGGAGAGATGGATTCTAATTTTGCCTATAGAAAGCTATTGGTTATATGTGCAACTGTCTTTATGCATTTGGCCCAACATCTTGTAAGACTATTCTTTGCATACAACAAAATTCTACAAATCTCTATAAGAAGCTTATTCTTTCTCTTTGCTAAGCTTTTTTGTTATGGAATGTTTAGACATGTCAATTACCTTTTAATCCTGCAACTTTAGGGATACTCATTGAACTTTATTTTGATGTGTACTATTAACTACTATTAGTTTGCAAACTGAATCTTTTTGCTAACTTCTTTCTTAACTTTCTGCTTAATCTTTATAAATTTTGTCAGTGCCTCAAATAAATCTTGCATAAAGCCCACCACACACATACGTTGAATTGTCATCCATAAAAGTGATTATATATTTTTTATCACTTAGAGATGCTTACTTTATTGGTTTGAAAATATATGAGTGAACCAACTCTAATGGCTATTTGGCTTTATACTATGACTTTGTGTATGGTAATTGATGTTCTTTCTTAAATTGTTAACTGAAGTAAATTACTCCATCTTTAACCTCAAGTTATAATAGCCTTTTGCGAATTATTTTCTTCATAATCACTTTTAGCTTTTGATAACTCATGTGTCCTAGACAAGCATGCCATAATTTTACTATCTCATTCTTTCAAGTTTTATTCATGCAATTTTGTTCATGTATGCCATCTTAACAAACATCATATAGTAAACTACTACTTCTTTTTCGTTACGACTAGCATCCTTTCTACTTTAATGTTCTTGTAAACTTTCATATTATCTGGCCTGAACAAAGTGTAATTCCTTTACTTGGTTAGTTATAACATAGATAGTAAATTCTTGTCCATACCTTACATGTCAAGCATATTTTCTAGTTGAATCTCCCTTGTAATTAGTGGAGATGTCACTGTTATTTTTCCAATGTGGACAATTAACAGTCTAGAAATTTTAGTTATTACCACCACTTACTTTTCTAAATATTTGTAAAGATCTCGTAACTTGTCTTTATCTTTAGTTATATGGTTTGAGCATTTAGAATCAAATATCCAATCCTTATTATAGTCAATGCACTAAGATTTGCATATTGTGGTTATCCATTCTTTATTTTCCTTTAGCATATAACTTGGTGCAGTAATTTCCTTATCTTATTCACTGTTGTCTTCTTATGGTTGACTTGACATTATTGCATTACCTTTAGTTACTTTCCTTTTAGAGTGATTTCTCCTATAGTTGTAACACTTTCAATTAAATCTTTTGAAATATATGGATGACTATTTGTACTTCTCTTAACTTTGTGATGCTCCCCCATATTTCATACTTTATTTTTCTTTTCTTTTTTTTATCATCTTCTTTTTGGTTGAATATGCCTCTTAGATGACTTTTTCCTTTTCTACTATAAAGAGTTTCCTCATTATTCTTAAAATAAACTTCTACATAATTTAGCTAAGAAAATTTTAAATAAGAAACATTTTAAACAATTATTATTGCATTATAGAATTTGCTAAAGATGTTGGTGGTGACTTCTTCAATACTTCCCTTTAATATTGACTTCTTATTCATCTATGTATTTTCTTTTAGCCTTCGTTGTCTACTTGACTTTCTCAATTTTGGTTCTTTATCTTCCTTCAATCCCTCGTATTCATGTGCTTGATGACACACTCTAATTTTCCATGGATTTGTTTAAGCTCTAGGTAGTTCTAAACTTTCGTAATTATCTTTGTTGATTTACTTGAACACCTGATTATGTTTATTCCTTCTATTTCTCTTACACTTGATCTTTGAATCTTATCTCATTTGGTAATGGAAAAAGTTCGTGTCCCCACCAAGATGATAGCTTATCAAACATAACATTCCTTAATGCATAGCACTTACACTAGGGTTGCATAACATCTCCATCCTTTTTTTTACTCATTATTTCCTATGAAGATACAATGGGGAACCTTTTTCTTAAACATAATTTTGAGATGATCATGCATAAACACATAATAGTCACATTTAAAGATCTATAAGTAACTAAATATTGGTTTTATGCAATATAACTTCTAGAATGGTGAGATGATTCCAAATTTTGCATATAAAAACATATTAGTTATATATATAACTATCTTTATTCATTTAGCCCAAAATCTTTTAGGAACATTCTTCATAAGTAATCGACTTTGGCAAATCTTTATGAGATGCTTGTTCGTTCTCTCCATTAGGCCATTTTGGTTTAAAGTGTTTGGACACATCCATTATCTTTGAATTTAGCAGCTTTAGAAATAATTGGCGAACTATTTTGATGTGTACTTTCCACCATTGTCAATTTGCAAGCACTAAATCTTCTTACTTATTTCATTATCAGTGTTCTCTTTGATATTTTCTTCTTACCACTTATTGATGCTTGCTTTATTAGTATAAAGATGTTTAAATGAACCAACACTAATAACTTCTTATCTTTGTAGTTTGATTTTGTGTATGGTAGTTAATGTGCTTTTCCATACTATTAACTGGATTAAATTATTCTATCTTGAACCTCAAGTTATGATAGCCCTTTGATCATTGTGCTATTCGTTATCACTTTTAGATTTTAATATCTCATATGTACTAGTTATGTGTGCCGCAATTCTACTATCTTATTCCTTTAAGTTTTGTCTATGTATGTTGTCTAAGCAGATGCCACGTAGATAGGTTGCATTTTATTTCCCATTATGGTTGGCATCCTTTCAACTTTGGCATTCTTGTAAACTTACATATCATTTAGCCAAACATAACATAGTTTTCTTTCTCAATTAATTGTGACATGGATAGTAAATTATTCTTCATACCTTGCATGTGTAGCATATTTTCTAGTTGAATCTTCCTTGCATTTAATGATGTCATCATTATTTTTCTAACATGGGAAATTAGTAGGTTGGAATTATTAGTTATTACCACCACTTATTTTCCTAAATACTTGGGCAAATCCTATAAATTGCCTTTATCTCCAATCATATGGTTTGAGCATTTGAAAATAAATTCGAATCCTTGTTAGAGTTAATGTACTAAGATTTATATATTATGACCATTGATTCTTCATTTTCTACAACACATAACTTGATGAATTATTTTTCCTTCTTCACTATTGTCTTCTTATGGTTAGCTTAAAGTTACTACATTACCTTTAGCTACTTTCCTTTTCAAGTGATAGAATTAAGCGATGTGACCTTTTCTCCTACAGTTGTAACATTTTCCATTGAATTTTTTAGAACTCATGGATGGTTATTTCTACTTCTCTTGACTTTGTGATAATCCCCCATAATTCATACTCTATTCTTTTCTTATCCTTTTATCATCTTTCTTTAGGTTAAATATGCCTTGTGGGCGAAATCTTCCTTTATTATTATAGAAAGCTTCCTTATTGTTTTTAATTGAGACTCTAGCAAACTTTTTCTAATTTAAACTATTTTTTATTATAGTTTCTTTGAGTTATATTGTTGGATTATAGTTATTTGCTTATATTCTAATGTAATAAGTTTTGCAAATTGATTGATCATATTATGTATATCATTTTCAACTAAGTGATGAGATAACTAAACAAAATCAAGACTCATCTATAAGGAATAAGATCTTTTGCTATTATTTAGAAGTATAATTTTGATGATTTAGTTAGCTTAGATAGTTTAGCACTTCTTATTTTATTTTGTATATGACAAAACTTGTATAGATTACTTGTTATCCTATTTTGCTAGTACTTAAAAGCATGCTATTAATGAAGTTATTAAATAGATAATATCTAACAATTGATTTCTATTTTGCATATGACAAAACTTATGTATATGGATTATAGAATAATTATGAACTCATGTGTATGAAAGAAGATTTTGGAATATTTTTTCTTAGTTTATATGCAGCATATAATTGATTTTAACAAGATATTTTTATTTGCTTGATATAATAAGAGAACATGAAAATTATATATAAAAAAAATTAAAACATTATTAGCAATCAAAACCACTTGTTAACTTTAAATGTAAATTTTTTTACCATAAATTACAAAATGTTACAACCTTGCTAAATTCAAAACAAAAATTATTATAATTAATTAGTGATAGTTCTAACCTTATCTTGATCAAAAGGCAAATTTTTTTACAATCAATTATTGAAAATTATAACTCCTACAATGTAAAATAAAAACAATTTCATATTCATTTAGCAATTATTCTAATCCTTGTAAAACTAAAAATAAAAATTAACTTTGTGATGGTTATGCTACTGGTTGAAAGGAATTATTACAAAAACATGTTGTAGCAATTACTTTTATGATAGTTGCTTAAACCACTATAAACTCTTTTTGAAGGGATCAAAACCTTGGTAAAATGAAAAACACATTTGTGATAAATATAACATTTTTTTTAGAGGATGATGAACTATATTGCATTTCGTTAAATGTGAAAATAATCAAATTATACTTAAAATAAGATGGTGGGTAGGTGTAGCTATAAACAAAGCTAAAAAGCATTTCGATGCTAAGGGGATAGACCTTTCTAACTAATGCTTAGAATTACCTCATGTGGTCTTAGTATCTGGAATAAAACATAGTTCATCAAAGCATTAGACAATGTGCCTTACATTTTCAAATGGATTTAGACTATAAGCTTTTTCTATGGTAATCCCAACTTTGAAAATAAGGATTTTAGGGGTAATGTATCTATTGTTATGTTCAAAATTTACATTAATCATGGTAATGATGCTAATAGTAACCACAAACAGCAATGTGGCAGTGATTATTGCAAGAACAGAGATAAAATAGTTTTTCATTTTTTTAGGAAAAACATGTTAAAAAATGTAAGAAGAAAAAAACAATAATCAATTGGAATGAAGATTAAAGAACTAAATTTACTTTGAATAGTAAACAAATATGGTAGTAAGATTATGCAAATCAATATGGTAAATAAGAGCATGAAAAGTGAGATAATTTTTGTCATGACTTATTTTATAGTTATCGTGACCAATGTAAAGATATCTAATCAATGCTAACTTCCTTAATAGATATTTTTACAAGCCTTTAATACTCTAATACCTTTTATTAAATTATTATTGTAGAAAGAATAGACATTTAAACTCAAAAAAACAAATTACATATATTATAAGTTTGAAAGCTATATACATACATGCATATAGATATACATGTACACATATATATACATCCAAAAATATTGTTTATACAAACATAATAACTAACAAAATATTTCATATTGCTGCAACTAAACCAATATTAGGTAAATCCCTTAGATATTATAGAGAAACTGGAAGGTTACTATACAAGTATCAATCTGCTGCTTTGACTCTATCATTGGTACCTATCATTAAATATACATAGCAAAGAATGAGTATAAAATATATTCAGTAAGTGATATTCATCACCTTCATCACAAAAGATTAACCTTATTATTGTGTGCAATTCCTATCTAGTGTCTTATGAGGAATTTTCTTTATGTATATTATTAGTATAACTTATGATAGAAAATGGCAATGATAGGTGTACAAGTGTCAGTTTATATTTTTGGTCCAACCTTATCATCTGCCACCCTAGGCTTTAAGCTACTAACCTTTTCCCTCCATTACTAATCACTCCTCTCTTTTTTTGTGAAGGATGTTATATCTCCCTCTCTCAATTCATAATGAGCAATAATAGGATATCAACACATCAATCATTTTATCCATTTCTAAGAATATAGTCAAATACCTACCATGTCATAAGTGTTTTATGTTTTACATTAATGTATCATATATATTTAAATTCCTTCTTGACAATTCTCAAGGAGTTTCAAGTAAACTTATACTTGTACCATCGCTTGGAGCCTCTTTTTATGCTCCTAGATTCATTCTAAATTTCACCATAAATTATTCCAAAATTCCTACCATTTTACATAAGATATAACAATCAAATTACTCAAAATACTTCTATGGGTACTGTTCACTTAGAACTCAAAAAAAGGATTACAAAACAAAGTAACACATGGCACATATAATTAAAGCCCCTTTGTCACTTGTCAAATGGAATCTAATTGTTACCAAATTTTTCCACAACATTCCTAACATATTAAATGAAAGATAACTTGAGTGTTGTATGAATAATTTCGTAGGTTTACTAGTGTATCAAAGGAAAAAATTTAGATCAGCTAAATTTGGATAGCTTCAGAGCTATTGAAATAAAGCTACCATTTGGACAACCAAATCAACTTCGATTGCCACTAAATTTTTTCAAAATCTTGCTAATGTCCCAAATGATATATCCTAAGAGTTTCATAGTTTTTACCATTCATTTAATGGGTTAAATAAATTAAAACCCGAGACCAACCTAATTAGGGTTTTGAAATGGGCAAAATTGGGAGTATCACCATCAACTTACCTTGTCACCTACCTAAAAATATTTGAAAATTTTTAAATTCATATACATTCATCCTAACACCAAATATGACCATAAAATGCTAAAAAAATAATTTTTTAAAATTTTCAATACTTTAGTTATACTAGGTATCCTAAACCCCTAATTTAGCACCACATGAGAGAAACTAGTTTCAATTCCACAAATTCTTATTTCCATTTTTCCAAAATAATTTTTTATAAATCCTTTTTCTAATGCTCTTGAAATCAAATTTCAAAAACATACCATTATAATATTGATTGGAAAACTTTAAAACAGAATCATACCTTAGCATAATTCAAATAGAGATTAAGGAAGCATATACTAACAATATCATCACCTATTCCTTTAGTGGCTCCAAAAATAGTGAGAGTTACTACTCACCTTGAAATTTGATTCCAAATACATTTTCAAAAACTCTCCAATCATTAGCTAACCACTAAAATACACTAGGGTTTTAAAGTTTTATTCAAAAGAAACCATATGAAATTGGAAAGACTATTAAGAAAATTACCTAGTAAAAATTATTTAGTGTTTTCTTGAAGAACTTCTTATTAGCTTCAATTATTTTTGCTCCAACTTGATATTCTCCTATCCTTCTTTGAGAGCGGCGTGCACAAAGTGTAGGAGAAGGCTAACCAAAATGCTTTTATATTCTCTAATTTTTTCTAATTAAGATTCCTTAAAAAAAACCTAGATTTTTCTTATGTTTCCCCATGGCACTTTCTTGAAATTTTCAAGGGATACTTGTGTACTCTATTTGGACATCTAGCTGCCCTATAAAAAATGAGAGGGATTAGTCCTTTAACCATTAATTTTAAGCCATAAAAAAGCTGAATATGATTATTACATAATGACCCTAATTTTTTCTTCTTTCTCACTTTAGTCCTTACGGAAGCTTGGGCTAACTATGGGCTTACATTTTTTAGCCTAAAAAATAAAATTTATACCTCTAAAACTTGGTTCAATCTAATGCAATACAAATAAAAATTAAACCATTCAAAATGATAAAAAAATTTATTATAATTTGACCCCAAATTTTTCACTTTCTTTACATTTTCATGCCTAAACTTTTCAAATATTTTTATAACCTCACTTTTGATCTTTCACAATTATTTTTAAGCCTTAAGAATTAATTTAGGCTTGCCATCAAATTTTAAAATTAATTTGCTATATTTTTTGCTCATTTTCTTAGTTTTTCAGTTTATTAGATTTTTAAAATTTTAGTAAATTCCTAAATAAATTTTTCTAAACCTATTATTTATTTTTTTTTAGTTTTTATAAATTTTGGTACATATTAAAATTTTTAAAATTATTCTAGTTGGCTTATTCTTATTCTCAAATTATTTTTATGATTCATTTGAAATTTGCCTAATTTTTCCTACCAAATTTTTAAATCATGGTTTTCTAGAAAAATATCTTACTTGATACCTTCTCTCTTATTTTGGGATATTACAATCTAAAAAAATTAAGAATAGGTGTTTTATAGATAGATTAACACGATCAAATGAAGAAAAAGAAAGATAATAATTAGAGAGAGAAGGTGAAAAAGTTAACATATGGCCAAAGAGTAACAACATCAAAGTAATAAAATTCATATATAGAAAAATATTAAAAAGTATAAATAAGAAGAAAATACTAAAGTAATAAAAGAAAAAGGAAAGGAAAAGATTATGACAATGTGATGAAACTTCACTATCATTGAATCTAGCATTAAATTACATATTTCACTATATTCCTATAGATACAGCCAAAGAGAAACAAAATTATTACCACACATACACACAATAAAACTAAATTTAACTTGTTTGGTTGGAAGAAATTTCTTGAAGCTTGAAATTCTGCCTTGTTTTTGCCAAAAGATAAGAATGAAGTGAATGATTCTTTTTCCTTTTTATCATTGGCTTTATTCTTGTAAGGTGTAAGTATGTGCCCTTTTTTTTCCATAACTTGCTGAAGGATCTACTTGCCCCTTTTTCTCTCCCTTTTTAACACATTGAAATCAACATTTTGAGAGAACTTAGAGTTCAAAACTCCAATAATATATCATTATGCAATGCATATAGAACATAGATCTAGGAAGTATAATTAATGGATTCGGTGGGCATAAATGCAAATGCCTACGAGCATCATCCATTTTTTTAAAGAATCATACAATTGAAAATTTAAGTTATTAGGTGAAAGTCTATGAATAGTTTCATCAAGAATACAAATTATAACATTAAAATTATAATTTCATGTTCTCAAGTTATAAATACAAGCCAGGAATATATAAGAAAGAAAATGGAGGAATTGCAAGAAATTTTATTCAAAGAAATATAAAGAGGGATTGAAATTTACAGGAAGAAGAAAGTAAAAAGAAGTTAAAACATGTTAAGGTAAATGGAGATGCTTGTATCTTTCATTATAGTTCTTGTGCTTTATATAGAAGGATAAAGGGAGAAAAGCAATTTAGTCTTTAACTATTTCTTAACTTTAAACCTTATCTTTATTTATTAATTTTAAGCAGGCATGGATGAATAGCTCATACAATATTTGTATGTAAAATTTTCCTTTTTTCCTTTAAAAATGTGGTTGGCGTGAACTATGATGAAATAAAAAGCAATCAATTATTTTATTTGCTTAAATGAATGTTTTTTATGACCTCGACTCACATTTTCAGTTTAGTCTTTAACCGTTTCTTAACTTTAACTACTTTTTCCTATTGATTTTAAGTGAGAATTGACAAATAACTCATGCAAGATTTGTATGAATTTATTTTTCCTTTTCCTTTAGAAATATGGTTGGCATGATAGGTGATGAAGGAAGGAGTAAAGGAATATTTTATTTACTTAATTGAATGTTTTCTATGACCTTCATTCACATTTGTAATTTAGCCTTTAGCCGTTTCTTGACTTTAACTCTTTTTTCTACTGATTTTAAATAAGAAAGGACTAGTGACTCATACAAGATTTGCTTGAATCCATTTTTACTTTTCCTTTAAAAATATGGTTGGCATAAAAGATGATGAAATAAGGAGTAAAGGATATTATCTTTACTTAATTGATCATTTTCTATAATCTTTATTCATATTTGCAATTTAATATTGGTACATTTCTTGACTTTAAGCTCTCTTTTTTCTATTGATTTTAAGGAATGAACAAATAACTTATAACAAATATGCATGAATATTTTTCCTTTTCCTTTAGAAATGTAGTTGGCATGAAAGATAATGAAGCAAGAAGTAAATATAATATTTCACTTACTCAATTGAATATTTTCTTTAACTTCCACTCACATTTTTCAACAAGTTGTGCGCTTGTTTGTTAAGCTTTTTTATTTTTTAGAATTTTATCTTAAAAAAAGGTTATTATTGTAGAAATTAGTTTAATAAGTAAATTTGAAGAAGAACTTGGATGAGAGAATTTCCTTTTTTAAATATAATGTTGGAAAAAGCTTAAGACACAATCATGGGGATACATCGTACTAGTAGTTTCTTTTCAAAATTTATATAATAACTTTTTTAAACTTAAGTATTAACAAATTGCAAAGGAGCAAATGGGATGATTTTCCTTGATGTGTCTTTAGGATGATATGCATGTAAGACTATGAGTTCAACTTTT
The DNA here is from genome assembly GCA_020226215.1 of Sindora glabra. Classification (NCBI taxonomy): domain Eukaryota; kingdom Viridiplantae; phylum Streptophyta; class Magnoliopsida; order Fabales; family Fabaceae; genus Sindora; species Sindora glabra. Next base: position 25,900,345 of record CM035225.1, read on the forward strand.
ATTTAGGTTTAGTCGTACTATAAGTACACATGTGTGCAAAAAGTTAACAAGGGGAGAAATATATTCTTTTTCATTGCACATATTAAAACCTTTTTTCTTCTTTATTATTGTTAATGATGTGCTTTTTATCTAATTGACCTAATACATGAAGCCTAAATTGGGGGGTAGCATATTATTTGAGCTAGGCCCTAGTGGCCTAGTTTATTTGTGAAATAAGATAGGCTTAAGCTAAACTTTTGACCTATTTTATAAAATAGGTTAAGACATATTATTTAAACTTTAGTATTTTATCTTACCAAGTTGGTCCATGTTTTTTATATATTATATTATACAATATATATAATATTTAGAAGAAATTTTTTTATCCTTTATAAAATAATGTATGAAAAATTTTAACACATTATCATTCACTTAATTTTAATTTATATTATAATTATTTAAATAATTAATTTATAATTATTATTGTGATATTTATATTTATTTTGGAATCAAATTAAGATTGAATTGAGCCAAATTATTTGAAATTTAAACTTTAATATTCTATTTAGTCAAGGTGAGATCAAATTAGAATATTATAATTAATTTGAGCTTGAACAATTTTCTATATTAGTTGAGCTATATTGGATAATATTAAGTCTCATTTTAACTTAACTTAATTCTATTGCTAATAGTACTTTTGAATATTTAATAATTATTAAAAAATGTATATAAGCTAATAAGTTGGATCAAGCCCTGAGAAAATTATGAATGAGTCAAATTTAAGCCTACCATAGATTTATAGGGAAAGCCAAGCTATTTTTTTTAAAAAATTGATTAGGCTTATTTTTAGGCAAAACCTCACTTAATCTAACCTACTCCTACCATAGCGTAAAGGTATTTAATGCAACCAAAAATTGCTTCTTCCAAGCACTACACACACACACACACACGCACGCACGCATGCACGCACAAAGGATTGGTAACTTCCACATCCATATGTGGAGGCTAAGGACTTTCACCTTTTTAGTTGGATGATAAAAATCATATTTTTTATTTTAAAGATAACAAAATAATAGAAAGTATTTTATTAAATTTGTCATCCCCATTAACATTTCAATTAATAAGTACATTTATTGTAGATATGAAAGAGAATGAGTATAGCTAACTTAAATATTTTAAATAATATCTCTTTATTAAAATAATTTAAATGCCTCATATTATTTCATTATTACTCCCTCCATCCCTTATTATTTGTCATATTTAAAAAAAATGTATCTTTTTATTTATCATTTTAGAAATTCAATGAAATATTAATTTTTTTTTTAAATTTGACCCTTTTTTATTAATAAATGTTGACTTATATGTGTATTTAAATCTAAAAAATTCCAAGTAAAAAAAAAGGAAATAATAATGAAGTAAAATTTGATTTTGAATTAAAGGGTAGTTTTGAAAAATTCTTTAAAAATAAATAAATTAAATTATTTTTTTAATTTCTATGAAATCAGTTAAAGTACAGAGTAAGTATTAAATTAATAATACAATTTTTTCATTCAAATGAAAAAAATGAAAGTTGCTAACCTTTACTTATAAATGTAGAGGTTAGCAATATATATATGTTGTTGAGAAAATTTTAATTGTGATAAATTTTGCTTCTGGTGATGGACTCACATTGTTGGCAAAGTTTTGCAATATTAACAAGTTTATTGACTTTATTTCATATTATTGAAAATTAATAATCAAAATATGGATGAATCTTCAGTTAAGATCTCACTATTATGCCATGTTTCAGGAGCCACCGCTACCGTCTTTTTCCCTAAAATATTCACGAGAAGGACTTGAAAGCTAGATCCATGGTCATAAGTAATAAAGCTGAACACCAAACCTATAAAGAGCATATAAAACAGTTAATCATACTTTTTAGGCAAAAATGTTAAAGATCCTTCTCAATTTTAAGATGATTACATTTTTCACCTTTAACTTTTAGAAACTTGAAAATTACTTTCTTAAACCACATAAAACTTAAAACTAACACTCACTATTAACTTATTTTACCATTTCTATTACCAAAAAAATTAATTTACCATTTTATCAAATTATAAAAATATTGTTAAATAAAATACACAATGTTATAATATTTTAATTCATCTTGTCATTTTTCAGAAATAATTTCCACATTGTATAGTTAATAGGAATCAAATTAGATACATTGAATTTTAATAATAATAATAAAATGATTTGAAAATTTGTACATGAAAATTGATGAAATAAACCAATTACTATAATATTGATTCTTGTTTACAAAGTTCGTTAAAAACTAATATAATTTAATAAAATAATTAACTCAGTTAGCAATGAATGTTAATTTTAAGTTTTGTGAAGTTTAAAGGATCGATTTTTAAATTTTTAAAGTACAAAAGAGTAAAATTTAATTACTTTAAAGTTGAAATAGTATTTTGCATTTTTTCCTTTCCTTATATGGGTACTAATTATTATACCTTTCGAATTTCGAACTATTATTCCCTTATTTTTATTAGGTGAAATTTAACGATCCACTTATATATTTTTCATTTATTTTGATATTACAAGTGTAAGGATAGATGAATAATTATGAAAGGTAATAAATATAAAAGACTAATAATACTAATTATAAAATTTAAGAAACATAATAATTCTTATCTTTATAATTGAGAGATTAAGGCCTCGTTTGACATGCTATATAAAATCCCGGTAGTGTGTAATAAATTATATGTAAGGGCTTATACAATGTGGGAGAGTTTTACAGCTCATCCAAAAGTCCTTCTTCCGTTCGATCGTGGGGGGGGGGGGGTAAAAACCAGTGAGATAGTATTGAAGATAAATCCTAAATTATTGAAATTAAAAAAACTATTATAAGTCTTCTTTTTTTAATATTTCTTTCAATATCATTTTTATAAAATTAAAATTAAAATTAAAATATATTTTATGTTATCACTTTTTTTTATTAAGTAATTTTAAAATTTTTATTTAATAATATTATATTATATTTATGATATTTAAGGATAATGTATATTATTTATAGAAATTTTTTTAAAAAAATTTATATAAGGTAATTATTAAATTTTATATTATCAAATTGATTTATAGAAATTTTTTATTAGTTTGTAAATGCATACATACTTATCGGTGTATATACATATGTATATGTGTGTTTGTATGTGTTGAAGGGTATTTTGGTTTAATTTTGGACTTCAAATTTATTTATGATAATTTTATTAAATTTTGATATGTAAGGGCATTTTAATTAAATTAATTATTTTTTAAAACAAAAAAGATAGAATTAATAATTTTATACAAACTTTTATCTTAGACCAAAGATCATATAATACATTATTTTATCCTATACAATGCTATATTATACTATTCAATGACTCTTATGTTATATTATAAATATTAATAAGGCCTGAATACTATATTCAGTCAACCAGTTAAATAGTGCAAGCCTTTCCATTTAAAGGCACAAATTTAATATATTATAACATAACAACATTCTATAAATAATCTTTTATCTTTTCATTTATTAAATTTATATTTTATAATCAATATTTTTAATAAAATAAATATTATAGTATAATAAGTTATTTGATTTTGTTATACAATTTTTTTAATTTAATTGTTTCATTAAAATTAAAATTAATAAGATTATAATTATACACAATATATATACTTATATTGTGCATAAAATATAATGGACTAAATTTAGATAAAGTTCCTTAAATGCTTGATATAAAATTTTCCATTCAGATTACAGCATATATTAATTTCTTTATTATAATTATAATGTTGATAATTATTAAATTAAAATTATTAATAATTAATCTAACAATTATATATATATCATAATTTAAATGAAAAATCTTATGACAAATATCTAAAGAATTTTACTTAAGTTGTACCCAAATATAATTTGGTTTGACTACTAATTTAATTGGTCCAATCAATTAAACGATGATCAAACAACTTTTTCAATTTATGATCTCACCCGGTTTTCAAAACATTATTATTATCAACCTTATATATGCATATCTATTTTTATTTGGAAATAAATTTTTTACTATATGTCTTTTTTTGTTTCTGTGACATGTCATGAGAAATTACTTCACATTAATGGATTTATTCCTTTCTAACAAAGATTACCTTTAACATTCAAATCATTGTTTATTGATAAGTAAAATTCACTTGAAATTAACATATTTTCCACCTAGCCAATCAATAATTTTTTAATATATTTCTGATAAACCAGCAAGGCGGTAAACCCATGTAATTAATAAAGTGTTAATACTTAGTAAGGTCAGTCAAACCACTGCTCGCATTTTGTATCATGTTTTGCTCTTGCATTATGTTGCATTTTTTTTTTTTTGTTGAACTTTTTTGTGTTTTATAACAATTTTATTTTGGTTAATTTTTTTAACGAGTTTAAATTTTATCTACTCAACCTTTTACGTGAAAAAATAAATGTATGACTGTGGTTGTCTAGAAGGGAGTAAGGCAAAAATGATCCCATATATTAATTTTGCTGATAGAAAAATATTATATGTATTCTTGATTTTTTTGCACACAACTTTTTTATATTTTTTATAATTCTTATTAAAGTCTTATAAGTAAGAGCACTCTTATTTCACCCGAAAATTTGAAGTGAAAGCTTGTGCCGAAATTGTTAAGGAGATATATAAGCGGTTGATTTTGAAAAAAATAATCCTACCCCTATGAATCCAATGCTCGTCATGTTTCAGAATTGCTCTTTCGGCATAAATTTCAGAATGAAATAAGAGTGCTCTATTTTGTGATAATTTTTCTCATATTATTCTATATAAAAATAGATCCTATGACAATTCAAGTACTCCCAAGTTTGTCATAGAGGTATTAAAATGAGTTAAATTTAACGGGTTAATTTGAAATTGGTATAATTTTACATAATTTGAAACTAGGACTAGTATAGAAAACAATAATAGTAGCCTGACTTGACTGTAGGACTTGTTAGCTCAACTTAATAAAAGACTGAGATCGGTAGGTGTTAATCCGTCAAACTGGCTAGCCTAACTTGATAAAAGATTGAGACAGATAAGTATTAACCTGTCAAATTATTGAATTAATCTGTTAGTATGGTAATAATAGTAAGTAATAAATAATTAATTTATTATTTATTTAGTTTTTATATAAATATTAAAATAATAATTTTGATATATTAAAATATTTATTTGATAAAAGACTAATGTTACATGTAAAATGGTTTATCAATTAGCGCAAGTGCACACTGTCGTAAACAAGTAATAAAGTGATAAGAAAGTATCGTTCCCACGAGAATTGTTTCACTAAGTACCAAAATTAATAATCATAATACTATTTGGCAAATCGATTAGTTGGAATTGAAGCAAGTAAATAAAGATTGATGCAAAATATACTTAAAACAAATATAAATGCAATTGGAGTAAAGATGAAGATGAATAAAAGACCTAGGGATCAGACTTCACTTAACAATTCCGAATCGAATCATCTATCTACACTAATCCAATTTTAACTCTCTTAATTGATAGTCGAGTTTCCCTAAATTAATTACTAGCCTCTTCCAAGGTCAAGTAATTCTATAATTAATTGTTAATTCACTATATTCCTATGTGAATCAAAACAACTAATCATGCATTAGGATTTATGGAACTCATTAAGACTACATAAACCATATGAATATATTCCTATTTCATATGCAATTTATGATTTTAATTATAGGTTCCATACACATGTATCTCCTTTCGGTCTCAACATACATATTGAGTTCATTCAAAAGGTGGCCAATCAATTGAAAGCATTAAGAGCAATAATTAAAACTCAATCTAGGAAATAAAATCGAAATTAGTTTCAATAAATTAGAATTCAATCCGTTATTATCAAGTTACGTCATCACCCTAAGAAGATGAAAAATTAGAACATAATGAAATTAAAAACAAACTCAAAATAAAATAGAAACATCATCACATTCATGATACAAACATTATAATTACAAATGCATGAAAATAGAAATATTATCCATTCATGTAGGAGGTAAAACCTTCCATATAGGAGGAAAACCTAGCCTTCCATGTAGGAGGCATATAAGAACTAAAAATACATGAACTAAACTACTATCTAAGATGCATGAATCAATGAATGCTGCAAATGCTCTCTACTTCTACCTATTTATAGGTGAATGAATCAGCTGCAAGTCATAAATCTTGACCATTAGCTACCAATCACATTCTTTAGCTATCACTCATGGTCTTTAACTACCCTTCCTGATTTTCGCAGCAACAATTCTTCTGACTTGTTGGTAATTTTTCACCATGAGAATGGCAGATTTACATCTTCCTGTCAACATAGGAGTTGTAGAGCCGGATATTAAATTTCAAATGCCGCAAAGAACTCCTAATTTTGACATTTCTATCCCAAGTTATGATCAGATTAGTAACCAAAGGTCAGATTCCGTCAGAACCACTGTTCCATCTTCCAAGCAGAATTTGAGATCCTTAGATTCCGAACTGGGCTTTTCTTTAAACATGAAGATTGTAGGGCTTTTTCTTAGCTTTGTAACCATATAAATAACAACCCAATCCAACATCTAGAACTCCAGATATAGCCTAAAACCTGAAACAGGGTCAAAATACAGCATTATCTAAAAGATTTGATTTCATTTCAAATTCAAGACCCATTCACAAAATGCAACTAAATTTATTAAATTAAACAAGATAACATCCAAAAATGCATCATATAAGGAAAAATAAATATGTAAATATTTTACGTATCAAATTCCCCCACACTTAGCTTTTGGAAGTCTTCGGACAAACACAAAACAGAAGAAAACTAATACTAATACTAATATTAATCTACCCATGAGATAAAAAGTTAGAAAAAACATAAGAAAGATAATTAAAGTACAAAGATATCATAACATTCATGAATCAAAAAATCTTGACATATAAAATCAAAAAGGGATTGTAACTTCATTTGAGAATGATTGAATCAGAATGATATAATCACTGAAACTCTTCCTCTCTCAAGTGTTTATAAGCAAGTGTTTCACTCAAATTCATCCTATCAAAGATTGCACTACCATAGGCTTGCATAAATTCTCAATCTCCACTACCTGATTTACATGCACACTTCAAATCAAAAGGTCTTATTAAGGGTTGTAATAAGGCCAAGGTAAAAGAAAGATAAAACAGGGATATGAAAGGCTGAAGTAAGAAGAGAAATTAATAGAGCAATTAAAACACGGGTAATCTCTAAATAATTTTATCTCAACATAGCAGCCCACGATTCAAATGCAAGTACACATCAATTTCTCTCTTCTTCTTTTTCTCTTTTTTTTATTTTTTTTATTTTTTTTATATATATATTTTTTGAACTATATTTTTTTTTCTTTTTTTTTTGAAAGAAAACCCTTGCAACTTTGAAGTTAATAATACATATTCCCCCACACTTTGTCAAAAACCCATTGTTCAAAGATTCAAATGCTCTACTAATCCCTAGGGTTAAGTAAAGATAATTGATATTTCATTAAATGACATATTAATGGGTTAAAGCAAAGAAACGGTTAATCAGGCTCAAAGGGATTTATCAATGGTAAAACTGCAGGGTTAGCTATTTGGTTCTAACTGAGGAAAAAAAATGCCTTTATCATATCTGAGTATACATGTAAATTGTAATCTCAACCAGATTTTATGCAAGTTCTAGAGTGACAACTTAACAGGTGAATATCACACACAAGAAATATAATACTGATTCAACAAGTAAGCTCAAAATCTCACAGTTAAAGGTTTCCAACTCAAAATCCATTACCAAACCCATCAATTCTAAAAAGTAAGAAAGTTGTTCAATCATGCTATGAAATCTTTTAAAATTATTGAAAAGAACCTAATAAGCAGGAAAATAATTTTTATTTTTTTTATATTTTTTTTTAGGATGCGTATCAAGAGCAGAAAATAACTCTTTACTCGGCCATTCTTTTTTTTTATAATAAATCTCATGGTTTTACTACCAAAAAATCCTAAAAAGTAAAAAAAAAATTTTAATTAATTTTTTTATTCCCCCCCACACTTAATGTAGACATTGTCCCCAATGTCTTTAGTGCTGGAAATCGCCCATCATACATGCACAGCGGAATAAAATTTTTGCACAATTTCCACCAAGGATCCATGCGAATTTAGAACGCCATAGATCAGGGATTAGGGTTTATACCTTTCGGCAAAATTCTTCTGACCGCTGCAGCAAATCTGATCTGCTTCCAAATCACGAACCGGAATGGAAACCAGTAAATCAGATCACCAGTACAACGTTTTGTGGCTGCACCTCTGTGGTATCCACACGAACCCGTGAATCACCGATGAATGTCTGCTACACACACCGGTTGGAATTGATCTCCTTAGACCTCGTAGTGCTAGCTACGCCTCTTCAGATATTTTAGTCAAGGAGAGTGGCTAGGGTTTTTCTATGCTTTTACTTGGGGTGCGTGAAGAATAATAGTAATCCTATTATTACCCAATAAGCCTATTTAAATAGGTGCATAGAAAAACCTAACCTATTTGGGCCTTATTCCATTGTATAATTATAGGCTTACTATTGGGCCTTATAATTATAACATGAATTCCCAAATATTAAGCCCAAACAATTTGGTCCATTAATTCCAAATTCACTAAGCTCTAAGTGTGCGACCCTACAGGCTCTCATTACGTTGGCAATGACCATTAATCATATTAATGATCATAAACAAAGATTGGTGTCTAGCAACACATCATTATTACCCAAATAATGAGAAAGTCGGTGATTTGACTAAACCTTTACACGTGATCATCACTTATGTCCTTTTGTCCTATACATCTAGATTGAGCACGAGACATGGACCGTGTCATTCCCGTATAGCCCAATCTTAAGGTTTCTTGACTCCTAAGTAAGCTGACTGAAACAAATGTAATTGACATCTCATGTCAATTCATCTGAGCATGGCCATGCATTTTCTCAACTTTAGTTAGTCAAGGGGCCCATAGATGTTACTCCTGTTATATAGGAGGGACAAATCCCATCTTAATCACACAAACCCCTCCGCATGATATGTGACATATCCAATATCTACCCTTGCATTCACTTAACCATTAGTGACATAGAATAGTATCAAAATATGAAACTCACATGTAGGGAACCTTGGTGATCTCAGGTCAAAGGACCATATTAATAATGATCACTAAGAACCACTTATGACACTCATATAACGATCCATGCAGTGTTCTTAATATGGGTCGGTCCAGTATACAAGTTCTCTAACTTGTACTCATGTGTAAACTTAATATCCCATATAAGTCTTCACACATGCTAGTCTTAACATATCAAAGCAACCTAATCCACAATGATATATGACTAGGGACATTTAAGAATACAATTATTCTAAGGTTATTATTATAATTAAATATATTACGCAGACAATATATATAAATATAATAATTGGAATTGCCATTAAAATAACATGATTCAAAATTACAATCACCAATATAATTGGTTTTAGGGCATATACACTAACATTTAGTAGATTAGCAAAAAGGGTTTATTAAAAGGAAATGCATAAGCAACACACATAAAAGAAATTTTGGGAGTAAAACCATAAGAGTAAAGAAAATTACAATCGGAGAGTAGTGTCGGGCTCATGCTTCTGACTGCTGGTTGGAAATTGTCAATCTATCTTTTTCACTGATGGATTTGGTTTAGGTGAATAGCTTTGTAGTTGGTCAATCAGCTGATCAGCAATTGAGGCAGATATTATGGCACGGCGAGTCGCTTGGGTTATGAATCCCTGTTCCACAGCTTGATCTAAAAAAGACAGCAAACTATCATAAAAACCATTAACATTTAATAAACCTACTGGCTTCTGATGAAAGTTCAAGTTAATCCAATATGCAATGCTGGAAATTCCATCTAATGCTTCTAAACCACCAGGTAAAGCAATAAAGGCTTCAGCACTGTAAAGCATACATCCAATACGTTCAGGCAAGTTTGAAACCTTTAATGTTTTACCGATAGCATATTTCTTATCATCTAAACCATTCACAAGGATACTCAGCATTTTGCTTCCTCTGATGTAGGCAGAAAATGCTGCACTTCCTTTTAAGCTATGAAGCCCTCCTCCATACACACAGGCAATCTTTCTAGCAACTAATGCATGACCAAGTTCAGTTGCTGCTGTCACAAATTCTACATTCTTTCCAGCATAAGATTCACCAAAAACATAGATAGATTTAAATCTACATTTTGATGGTTTCTCAACCTCTTCCTCTTCTTTACTCTCGCCTTCAGACATTTTTGCAAAGTGTGATTGCTGAAATGCATTCTTATAATATAAAAGCAGAAACAAAGAAATCACGCAAATCAGATAATATCAGAAAAAGATAAAAAAAATGTTGTGCATAACTGACAAGTGTAATAATGGCGTGAACAAAGTAGAATATGGAATGTAAAGAAGTCAAAAAGTTACTGAAAAGGTAAACTTAAAAAGAAGATAAATGTACGGAAAGTTAAAAAGCAGCTGTAAAGATAAAAAGATAAAGGAAAAGTAAAGAAGACAAACATATGTATAGTAGTTGTGATTGTGGCTCACATCTTCCTCTGATTTTTCATTCAGTAACGGCTTAAACGGCTTCTATGAGCCGAGGATTTGCTTCCCATCCAATTTTCTTATAAACTGGCAAACAGGGTCTTTTACAGTCAGATCCCCAAGACTGTAGCGCTCCTTTTCTGTATTGAATAAGTTCATTAAATCAAGAAGAACAGCATGAACATCTCCGCTAGGATGCGTCTCAAGAGTCTGAATGATATCATCCAATGACTCTTTACTCAGTCCATCCTTTATGAATCGGATTTTGTCCTCTCGATTTATTGAAATCATTCCTTTATTCCTACAAAGCTTATTACAATTCCACCTTGCACACTTATGACAGACTCTCATTCTTTTAGCTCTTCTCTTTTTAGAGTAAGAACTTCTTCCAATACCTAGCATACGTCTAACAAATGATTCATTAAACTCACCTGCTAAACGTACCTTAGCTTCAATAATCCAACGTATATCCTCGGGAAGACCTAAATGCTTAAATGCCTTCATTCTTTCAAATCGACAGTTGTAGATTTTCCTGAGCACATCTTTGGGAAGAGTATAGAATCTACTTTTAAGCTTTACAAGGGATTCCTCCATGATGAGAATGATGAAAGCTGAAATTATAAGTGAAAAATGCTGTGCGGTGTGTGCTTAAATAAGTTAGAAGAAAAGAAATGAGAAGAGAGAGAAGTCTTGGGTTGCCTCCCAAGTAGCCGCCCTTCTTTAACGTCTTTAGCTAGACAAAGTCCTCTTTTTTTTTTTTAATACTTACCAGCTGGCTCCTCGAGCGTGATGACAGTCTTGATGGTGTTGAATGCACCGTCATTGTATTCTTTCAATCTTTGCCCGTTCACTTTGAATTTCCTATCACCATCTTGAATCTCCACAGTTCCATACGGCCAAACTTGAACTACAGTAAAAGGCCCTGACCACCTTGATCTTAATTTTCCTGGAAAGAGTTTTAACATTGAGTTGTAGAGAAGTACTTTCTGCCCTGGTGTGAACTCTTTCCTTATAATTCTTCTATCATGCCACATTTTTGTCTTTTCCTTGTAGAGCTTAGCATTTTCATAAGCATGTTGGCGAAATTCTTCAAGTTCATTGAGTTGCATTAGCCTTCTTTCACCAGCTGCCTTCAAATCAAAATTTAATGCCTTAATTGCCTAGTATGCCTTGTGCTCTAATTCAACCGGAAGATGACATGCCTTGCCATATACCAATTGGTAAGGAGATGTACCAATTGGGGTCTTGAATGCTGTTCTGTAAGCCCATAATGCATCATCCAACTTCTTTGCCCAATCTTTCCTGTTGGAATTCACTGCCTTTTCTAGAATCCATTTCAACTCTCTATTTGATATCTCCACTTGCCCACTGGTCTGTGGATGATAAGGAGTTGCCACCTTGTGAGTTACTCCATATTTAGTGAGCACAGATTGAAGTTGTTAATTGCAGAAATGCTTGCCTCCATCACTTATGATTGCTCTAGGTACTCCAAACCTTGTGAATATATTCTTTCTCAGGAATTACACAACGACTCCAAAATCATTTGTGAGAGATTGTGCTGCCTCTACCCATTTGGATACATAATCCACAGCCACTAGAATGAATTGATTGCCAAATGAAGATGGAAAAGGACCCATAAAGTCAATGCCCTATACATCAAATAATTCTACCTCCAGAATGTTGGTCAATGGGGTTTCATGTCTCTGAGAAATGTTTCCTGTTCTCTGACATTTATCACATGTGGCTACATAGGCTTGAGAGTCTTTGAATAGGGTAGGCCAATAGAATCCAGACTGAAGAACCTTAGCAGCAGTTCGATTTGCTCCAAAATGACCGCCATATGGGGATGAATGACAATGGGAAAGGATACTGGTCATCTCTTCTTCTGGAACACATCTCCTTATTATTCTATCTGGGCAATGTTTATACACGAATGGATCTTCCCAGAAGTAATACTTCACATTGGCTAAGAATTTCTTCTTTTGTTGTCCAGAGAGCTTATATGGCATCATCCCACTTGCTAGATAATTCACAATGTCAGCATACCATGGAGTTGATAATGATCTTACATTAAACAGCTGCTCATCTGGAAAGGACTCTTGGATTGGCAGCTCTAGTTCAAGTTTAGGAAGTTCAAGTCGAGAAAGGTGATCTGCAATGAGGTTCTCGATCCCTTTCTTGTCTCTGATCTCCAAATCAAATTCTTGTAACAAAAGTACCCATCTGATTAATCTAGGTTTTGTATCCTTCTTCTCTATCAAGTATTTTATTGCAGAATGGTCCGTCCAGACTATGACTTTTGAGCCAATTAAGTAAGCTCTGAACTTGTCAAAGGCAAATACAACAGCAATGAGCTCTTTTTCGGTTGTTGCATAATTTATTTGGGCTTCATTGAGTGTTCGGTTGGCATAATAGATTGCATGAAAAATCTTATTCTTTCTCTGGCCCAAGACTGCTCCAACTGCATAGTCACTTGCATCACACATTATTTTGAATGGATAATTCCAATCTGGAGCGACAATGATTGGTGCTGAGATTAAGGCTTTCTTCAAGGTTTGGAATGCTGACATGCAATTCTCTTCGAACACAAATGGAATGTCCTTCTCCAACAATTTGCATAGCGATTTTGTAATCCTTGAGAAATCCTTAATGAATCGCCTGTAAAAACCAGCATGGCCCAGAAAACTCCTGATGCCTTTGATTGTCGCAGGTGGAGATAATTTTTCAATAGTTTCAATTTTTGCTCGATCAACTTCGATCCCATGAATTGAAACTTTGTCTCCCAGCACGATACCTTCTTTCACCATGAAATGGCATTTTTCCCAATTCAGTACAAGGTTGGTCTCCACACAGCATTGTAGCACCTTTTGCAAATTAGCTAGACAGAGATCAAAAGATTCCCTAAACACTGAGAAATCATCCATGAATACTTCAATAAAATTTTCCACCATATCTGAAAAGATTGCCATTATTGTCCGTTGGAAGGTTGCAGGAGCATTGCACAATCCAAAGGGCATTTTTCTGAAGGTGAATGTTCCATATGGGCAAGTAAAAGTTGTTTTCTCTTGATCTTCAGGAGCAATCAAAATTTGATTGTAACCAGTGTATCCATCAAGGAAGCAGTAGTAAGCTTCTCCCGCCAATTTATCTAGCATTTGATCTAGGAATGGCAAGGGAAAATGATCTTTTCTGGTAGCTTTGTTGAGCTTCCGATAGTCAATGCAAACTCTCCATCCGGTCACTGTTCTCTGCGGGATCAGCTCATTATTTTCATTTGGAACCACTGTCATGCCTCCCTTTTTTGGTACAACTTGTACAGGGCTCACCCATGGACTGTCAGAAATTGGGTAGATAATGCCAACATCTAACCATTTGAGCACTTCTTTACGAACTACCTCCTTCATATTTGGATTGAGCCTTCTTTGATGTTCTACACAGGGCTTGGCATCTTCTTCTAGTAGTATTTTATGCATACAGATTGAAGGGCTTATTCCCTTAATATCTGCAATCGACCATCCCAGTGTGGACTTGTGCTGTCTTAACACCCTCAGCAACTTTTCTTCTTCTTCAGCGATTAAATCAGATGAGATGATAACTGGCAAAGCTGAATCTTCTTCTAGGAAAGCATACTTTAGATGAGTGGGTAGTGTTTTCAGCTCTAATTTGGGTGGCTTTTCAATTGAAGGAACTGGCTTTGGTGGTTTTTCTCCCAAATCTTCGAATGGCCTTTTTATAAAAATTGGTGAATTGGCTTCGAGATAGCTGACTTGTTCTAGAATTTTGGGATCAGTAGTATGAGATGTGTCCATCATGCTGACTGCTAAAGGTTGATTGGAGCAAATTTCATCTACTACTTCTCTGGTACAGCTGCTTACTGAATCAACCTTAAAACAGGTATCACCTTCATCAAGAAAAGATAGGGCTTTGAAAATGTTAAAGGACACTTGCTCATCTTGAATCTGTAAAGTCAGCTTTCCCTTCTGTACATCAATTAGAGCTCGTCCAGTTGCAAGAAATGATCTCCTAAGAATAATAGGAATTTCTTGTTCTTCTTCCATGTCAAACACTATGAAATCTACTGGGAAGATGAACTTATCAACTTTTACTAGCATATCTTCAAGGACTCCACGTGGATGCTTTATTGAACAATCTGCTAGCTGCAGTAACACGGTAGTTGGTTTCACTTCTCCCAATCCCAGCTTCTTGTAGACGGATAATGGCATCAAATTCACACTTACACCAAGGTCACATAAGGCTTTTTCGAATCCACATTCTCCAATGGTACAGGGTATGTAGAAACTCCCAGGATCTTTAAGCTTTGGCGGTAGTTTCTTTTGGAGAATTGCACTGCACTCTTCAGCTAAAGCTACTGTTTCGAAATCCTCCAGTTTGCGTTTCTTTGATAAAATCTCCTTCATAAATTTTGCATAACTGGGCATTTGGGCTAAAGTTTCAGCAAATGGGATGTTGATATGCAACTTCTTAAACACCTCCAGGAACTTGCTAAACTCCTTATCTAGCTTAGCTTTCACCAATATTTGAGGAAATGGAACTGGTGGAACATATGGTGGAGGATTATCTGGAAAAGTCATCCTTCCTGGAATCACCTCATCTTTTTTCTGAGCTTCTTCATTTTTCTTCCTTGATTCTGGCTCATTTAACTGCTTCCCACTTCTTAATGAGACAACCTTTACGTGCTCTCTAGGATTTCTTTCAGTGTCACTGGGTAAAGTGCCTGGTTGTCTAGAATTCAGCATACTTGCAATTTGGCCCATTTGTACCTCCATATTTTTTATTGAAGTTGCTTGACTTTGCATGGTTGCTTCTTGATTCTTGAGTGTAGCTTCTGTTCTGGCCATGAATTGAGAAGTATTCATGGTTAATTGAGCTAATGCTTCTTCTAAATTCGCCTTTGGTTGTGGTGGTGATTGCTGAATTTGTTGTTGATAATTCCCTTGAGGTTTGAACACATTCTGATTATTCCTCCACCCTAAATTATGGTGGTTTCTCCATCCTAGATTGTATGTGTTTGAGAAAGGATCATTTTGACGATTATGATTCCCCACATAGTTAGCTTGTTTAGGTTGAGAAGGAATGAATGGATTTCCTTCTTGGCATTGTGTGCTCATGTGAGGACCTCCATATAAATCACAAGCATCTACAGGAGTTCTGATTGCATTTGCTTGAGCTGTTAATGAACTCACTTGCTTGGATATAGAGGCAACTTGAGCAGACAAAGTGGTCAGAATGTCTAGCTCATGGACTCCAAGTGCTTTCTTTGAAGTGTTGCATTCAGAAGGCCATTGGTAAGCATTTGCTGCCATCTCTTCCAACAGCTCCATAGCAGCTTCTATGCTTTTTCCCATTAATGATCCACCAGCTGCAGCATCTACAAGTGTTCTGGTAGCATTAGACAATCCATTGTAGAAAGTTTGTAGTTGTAGCCAATCTGGTAGCCCATGATGAGGACATCTTCTTAGCAGCTCCTTGTATCTTTCCCATGCTTTTAAAGGCTTTCCATGTCATTCTTGGTGAATGAAGCAATCTCATTCCTCATTTTTGCAGTTTTAGCTAGAGGAAAGAATTTTTCAAGAAATTTTTGTGCCAATATGTTCCATGTAGTGATACTCCCCATTGGTAAAGAGTGTAACCAGCTTTTAGCCTTATCCCTAAGTGAGAAAGGGAAAAGTCGCAACCTTATGGCATCATCAGAAACGCCATTATGTTTGAATGTATCACAAATTTCCAGAAAGCTGGCTATATGAGCATTCGGATCTTCTATTGGAGAACCTCCAAATTGATTTGCTTGCATCATTTGAATTATGGCTGGCTTGATCTCAAAGTTATTAGCTGGTATAGGTGGTCTCCTGATCCCAGAAATTATGTCCATGACTGTTGGTGTGGCATAGTCACGGAGTGCTTTGGTGTCTGATTCTTCTCTCAAATCTGCCATTGCTTCATCTTGATCTACAGTTAATAGCTTCTGTATCTTTCGATTCCTTCGACAAGTTTTCTCGATCTCAAAATCAAATAACAGTGGCTCTGCAACTTTTGATCTGATCATACACTAGGACGAACTTGAAAAGAAAAGAAACACCAAAGAAGAAAAAAATGTAAAATAAAAACCAAATTATGATTAAGATTACTTGGTATTGATATTAATGATAACAATCCTCGGCAACGGCGCCAAAAACTTGTTACGTGTAAAATGGTTTATCAATTAGCGCAAGTGCACACTGTCGTAAACAAGTAATAAAGTGATAAGAAAGTATCGTTCCCACGAGGATTGTTTCACTAAGTACCAAAATTAATAATTCTAATACTATTTGGCAAATCGATTAGTTAGAATTGAAGTGAGTAAATAAAGATTGATGCAAAAAATACTTAAAATAAATATGAATGCAATTGGAGTAAAGATGAAGATGAATAAAAGACCTAGGGATCAGACTTCACTTAACAATTTCGGATCGAATCATCTATCTACACTAATCCAATTTTAACTCCCTTAATTGATAGTCGAGTTTCCCTAAATTAATTACTAGCCTCTTCCAAGGTCAAGTAATTCTATAATTAATTGCTAATTCACTATATTCCTATGTGAATCAAAACAACTAATCATGCATTAGGATTTATGGAACTCATTAAGACTACATAAACCATATGAATATATTCTTATTTCATATGCAATTTACGATTTTAATTATAGGTTCCATACACATGTATCTCCTTCCGGTCTCAACATACATATTGAGTTCATTCAAAAGGTGGCCAATCAATTGAAAGCATTAAGAGCAATAATTAAAACTCAATCTAGGAAATAAAATCGAAATTAGTTTCAATAAATTAGAATTCAATCCGTTATTATCAAGTTACGTCATCACCCTAGGAAGATGAAAAATTAGAACATAATGAAATTAAAAACAAACTCAAAATAAAATAGAAACATCATCACATTAATGATACAAACATTATAATTACAAATGCATAAAAATAGAAATACTATCCATCCATGTAGGAGGTAAAACCTTCCATATAGGAGGAAAACCTAGCCTTCCATGTAGGAGGCATACAAGAACTAAAAATGCATGAACTAAACTACTATCTAAGATGCATGAATCAATGAATGCTGCAAATGCTCTCCACTTCTACCTATTTATAGGTGAATGAATCAGCTACAAGTCATAAATCTTGACCATTAGCTACCAATCACATTCTTTAGCTACCACTCATGGTCTTTAACTACCCTTCCTGATTTTCGCAGCAACAATTCTTCTGACTTGTTGGTAATTTTTCACCATGAGAATGGTAGATTTACATCTTCCTGTCAACATAGGAGTTGTAGAGCCGGATATTAACTTTCAAATGCCGTAAAGAACTCCTAATTTTGACATTTCTATCCCAAGTTATGATCAGATTAGTAACCAAAGGTCAGATTCCGTCAAAACCACTGTTCCATCTTCCAAGCAGAATTTGAGATCCTTAGATTCCGAACTGGGCTTTTCTTTAAACATGAAGATTGTAGGGATTTTTCTTAGCTTTGTAACCATATAAAGAACAACCCAATCCAACATTTAGAACTCCAGATATAGCCTAAAACCTGAAACAGGGTCAAAATACAGCATTATCTAAAAGATTTGATTTCATTTCAAATTCAAGACCCATTCACAAAATGCAACTAAATTTATTAAATTAAACAAGATAACATCCAAAAATGCATCATACAAGGAAAAATAAATATGTAAATATTTTATGTATCAACTAATACTGCTTAATCTTAACTTATCAGATTATTGTGTTAATATGTTAGTTTAGTAATAGTAGTGAGTAATAAATAATTAATTTATTACTTATTTAGTTTTTAATAGATATTAAAATAAAAAAATTTATGTATTAAAATTATACTTTAATATATATAAATATTATCAGTATATATTATATAAGTTTATCAAAATAAAAAATTATATTAAAATTTAAATTAGTACTTTAATATTAAAATTTTGAATTATTTAAAAATTTAAATAAATAATTTTGATATTAATTTTAAATATATTCTATACATATATATAATATAATACATTATTATTTATTTTTTATTATTATATATAAATTTTTATAATTATTTTTACTAATATATTGTTTATATAATTATTTATTTATATATATATTTGATAATATATAAATTATTAAATATATTTATTTTTATATATAATACTTTGGACTTGATCATATAAATATATAATATTAAATTTATTTTATTAAATATAAATATATAAATATATAATATAAAATTCTTGATCAATATAAAATTCATATTGTTTTATTAAATGTATATATTATCAAATGCAAATTTATGCATTTATTATATTTTAATAATATATATTTATTTTCATATATAATATATATAACTCACTGATATATATAATAAAATTTTAAATCATAATAATATATAATTATATTTTGTAAATAATAATAGATTTTAATTAATTAATAATGTAAAATTAATAATAAATAAATAATATAATAATAAAATATAATAAGGTATAAAAATTCACCTGATAAATGTCAACATGAGACTGAGACTAGAACTAGTATTGTCACAATCTGATCTGGACTTAACCTGGTGAAAAAGTAACCTAATCTGAAACTAACTTAACGTACAATTTTTATCCGTTGAGTTAACCTAGTAGGATTGAGTTAGCCAATTTTAATAGATTTAGTTTGCCACTTATGCTATATATGACAACTAATATAATAATGTTAAAAATCATATCTTATGAAGTTTAAATGCATAAAAAATTAGCACTATAGAAATTGAATTTGAATTTAATCTACTATCAATTTAAACTAGTTTTATATTATTATTCAATTATATATTGTCAATAAAAATTGTTAAAATTTTTACCATTAATAAGAATTATTTATTTCTTAATGATGTTTCTTTTTTTTATCGATAGTACAAAAATAATTCTTGCTTATATATATATATATATATATATATATATATATATATATATATATATATATATATATATATATTATATTTATATTTGTTTCTAAATACTTTAAGATTAATTTTCACAAATGCAAAAATTCCTATGCATAAATGAAAGTGAATTTGGGATATACTAATTAGTCGATAATTGCATTCCAATATGCATAATAGATTGAGAGGATCATTGACCATCAATTTCATTTACCATATTATAAATCCATAGGAATTATTGGAGGAAAAAAATTAAAAATATTAATGTACTAAGAAGAAAAAAGAAAAACACTGAATACAAAAAGGGCGTTGTGAAATTATGGAGGATCTAAATTTTATAATTACAAAGTTGACTATACATACTGATAAAATAATTTACTAAGCTTGGTCTTTTTTTAATATATATTTTCTTATGAAGTATCTTTTATAAAACTGGCCACTAGTGGTAATTTACAAATAATTAACTTATTCTACGTTCTTTCTTTGCAAAGACTAAATATAAATATAGGACTTGCAACTTCGAGAATAAATAAGAAGAATTGGAATAGTGGATATATATTGTACATTTTAATATTAATTTTAATTTTCAATAGAATCTTGTAATTATTACTAATAAAATGAGTAACACCTTTTGTCATCACATGTTTTCTATTAAGGCTTCCAAATTACTCTATTGACAATACGTTGGTTATTGTTATATAACCATCAATGTATATAATCCATATTGATTGTTAATAAGCAACTCGTATGGTTTATCATTTTTTATTTTTTTTATTTTTATAAAATAGGTTTGCTTTTATTACCACTCCAATAATAGAAATCAAACTTATTACATAAATAGTAGGATAGACACACTTACTGATGCAAAAGAGTACAACCTTTTAAATAACATTAAATTATATAATAAAACATGTAAACAAATTTCACAATGCATAAAAAATAATATATACATTTTCAAGTAATTGCACCAAGTCTTACAAGCACAATTATTTATACATTTTCATTTACAATAACACCCAATCAATTATAAATTTCGGAGTGCCCTTGATGTCAATGCTTGTCTTTCTCCCAATATATATGTAAATCATTCGTCTTATAAGGTTGCTAAATGTTAACCTTAACTCTCACCTACAACTCATGTCATTTTATGAGTGTAACAAAGGTAGATGCTTGATCACCAGATTGAGTAGCTTATGTCCTTTCCTTGAGGATGTACTCCTAGAGCTTTTTATACCCTTCTAGAGACAACCTAAGTTTATACATATTTTTTGTTAACTTCACCTTATTTTGTGCACTTATGACGTATTGACAAAAAAACAAAAATAAGCAATAAGAAAATGTCGTTCACTATCAATAGTGAAAAAAAGACAATAGTATTAAGATGTCCTGAATTACTTGGAACTCCACCAAATGACATATCTCCACAAACATCTCCCATGTCTGCTAGTGGATCCAATGATATTTTTTTAAGGTTAAGTCATGCCTCCATCCCTACAAGGCCAATGTACTACTTCTTTAACATATACTTGAAATCCTTCCATCTTCTACCCACTAATATAAAGACATGTTCTTAAAGTTAGTCTGCAAGGTAACCCATAAATGAATGACAAACATGATTAGTAATCCTGGACTTCTTATTATGCACATGTAAAAATTGAAATAGAGATCATTATTAAGGCTCATTATCAATATACCATCTCAAATGGCATCTTTGATGTCTTGTACCACTTGGTGCCATTCCTTAATAGTAATGAGCATTTTGGTGTGTCCTAAAGAATCACAGTAGCTAGTGAAATCAATTCCACTAGTTCCACATGCAACTCTATTCTCATTGAAGTCTACTTTTGGTTTTTTTCTGACGCACTTGAGGATCATGTCTTCTTTAATTATAAGACCTTTAGTACCCTTCCTTTTTTTACTATCCTTATTGGAACCATCTAAATCCATGTTGCTTTCATTTAATGAGTTTTAACAAAGTCAACATAAACATTTAACTTATATGCCAAGCAACATCTTATAAACAATCGGCACATACACATGATAACTTAAATAAAAATGACATTTTTAAAAATAAGAGTCCAAAATAGGATATATATTTAGTCATATTAACTCTCCATGCTAAATAATGCTTCTAAAACATATAATCAATTATTAAAGAATAACTTTAAAGTATAAAAATGAAAGCTTTCCAACAATAAATTATAATGCTATATATTTGATACCAAAGACCATAATCAAAGCATAAAATGCTTACAAAACATAAGAGAAGTTAGGAAAATATCTTACATAGATAGGAGTAGATGGTTAAAAATTGTTAAAGGTTGACACCACATAATCACTAAATAAACACTAAAGAAAATTGAGTTAAGAGCAAATTACCATACAATACAAGTCTATTTACAATTATAAGAAATAAAGATGACTTATATACTGATAACAATATTTTAGAATCAATTATTACTAAACAACCAACATCTATAACTTTTCACATTAGTTGTCACTAAAATTGATGCCTAATATTTTATGCAAAATTATAAAAATACTTCTTAGGACAAACTTTTAACATCAATCATATATAGGAACCAATATTTGATGTTTGGTTTGTTTTCAAATCTAATGGTTTGCCTTTATTTTTTGCATTGATTATTTAAACAATCATTGTGAAAGGTTTTCTTAAGCCTATTTACTAACTCTTTACTCAATAATAGATAATTTTACTTTATAATATTGGTTTTTAATTTGAATTAATGTAATAAGTTGCACTTATCTTCAAAAATGCCATTACATCATTATATATACATTGATTTTCACATTAACCAGTGTTAATGTGGCAACATTGAAGGGCAAATGTCAATATGACAGCATTGAAGGGCACTTCTACAATGGTGGCTCATAAGTTGTGAAGTGAAATAAGGAAGTGTGATATAGTGTGGTGTGTGTGGTGTAATTAGGCTAATGATTAAGTTAAGAAAGATTGGGAGAAAGTTCTAGTGTGTATTATGCTTGTTAATTAATAAAATTTAATTTATTTAGATTATTGGCCCACCATTTCCAATAGCTTGTCCCATTAGGAGTTTGGATTGCAAATGCAAAAGGTTGAAAGAGATGGATCCATTTCAAGCATGAGTAATTGTAAAATATCTACTATAGGCATGGTCATGTGGATCATGATCAAAGAAAATTCTTGAGAATACTTTTGAAGAAATACAGAAATTTAAAAGATATGGCCTATAGGCTTTTATAGGTTTTGAGAGTAGTATTTCTCACATGTTCCTATAGGTAAAGTTTTCACTACCTCTTTTGCAATGTGACTTCATAAAGGAGAATCTTAAGGTGATATTGTTCATTATACATAAGTGTACAAGCCAAATATGAAGCAATCAATTATCCATGCAGATACAAAGCTTGCAAACCTTCAAGTCAAGCTAAGTGATGCTAGGGGCATGTAGCCTTGAGTGAATCCACATCAAACTCTATTATAGTTGGAATATTCGATACAATATAATGAAGGTAGCCTATAAGGGTTATTAGAGTTGCTAAAAAGGGGGACATCTATTATAATTAAATGGTAATGTGGATTATATCATTAATAAGACAAAAAAGAACAAAAGGGAGGATATTGGTGACATTATCAATCTATCTAGTAAGTAAAAGGTAAGGGATTATTTTACTTACTCTTAGGGTAACATTGACTTCAATATGGGCTGCAATGATAGTTTTAACCTATAAAGAAAGAAAATCATTGTCCTAACAAAAGGATAACATAAATATCAATTTGGCCAAGGAAGTAGGTCTTATCATGCCTTAACTTAGCCAAGAAATGTATAGTTTGGAATTGTTAAAAGGGTAAATAAACCTTTGGCATTATGGGCTCTCAAGGCTCTAATTAGATCTTACAAGGCTAATTTCTTACTTTTAAGCAAGACAAAAGTTAGTGTTTCAAAAATAAATGATATTGTTAAGAACTTAGGTTATGTTTAGTGTTATAGTGTTTCATTATAAAGGAAAAGAGGTGGCTTGGGAATGTTCTAGATAGTGTAGGTGAAACTAGAATTAATTTGTCCTAGTGATAGAATGATACAATATCTACTGAAAAATGAAGCTTGCAACCAAAATTAGTATTTAATATAAGTTTATGGATCATCTTTTTACTCTAATCAACATGATTTATAGGATGAGCTTTATCAAATTCTAGAGAAAATGGACCAATCATGGCTTATCTTGGGTGACTTTAATGCTATGTTATATAGTAGTGACAAAATAAGGGTAACAAGGTTGGAGACTCAAATAATGTAGCTTTGTCTTATTTTATTCAATTCATAGGAGGGATTGAACTTAATTTTTGTGGATCAAGTTTTGCATAGGATAAAGGTAGATTTAGACAACAAGGGATCAAGGAAAGATTAGATATATATAATAGTCAATGGTGGGTTCTATTTTGACAAGCTATTATTGTGCATCTAACTACTAGTGTTTCTAGTTTCCCATAAACTTTGATTAGGGTTGATGACCTAGACCTTTAAAATTTTTGGCTACTTGCATTTGAGATACATCATATAAAACCATAGTTCAAAAGGTTTGGCAAGTCGTTGTATCAAGTTGGGTGAGATTTTTGCTAATTACAAAAATTAAATTTATCTAGATGACTTTAAGAAATGGGGATTGTCACATAAAATTACAACAACTTTAAAGCTTGTTACGTGATGTTAGAAAGCCACCTCCTATTGTCAATAATAGAAAACTAGAAAAAAAAAAGCTATGCTAAGATATATAAGAACAGTTGACATAAGAAAAGTCCATGAAGTAGCAAAAATCTAACAAATAATAAGTAGCACATGGAGATAGGAACATAAAATTTTATCATTTTGCTATAGTTATTAGAAAAAAGAAGGAAGTTATTCAAATTAATGACACTATATGGTTAAGGGAGAATACTAGATGGCGATTATTTTATTCAAAGGTTTAATGAACTATTCCCTTCCTTTAATCCAAAATTCTTAGAAAATCTAATGGATTTAATTTTTTTAAGATTATTATAGCAAAGAGTGATGAACATTTTTTAGTTCCATTAATTGAAGAAATTTCGAAAATGGTTAAGTTAATGCCTAACCAAAAATCAATAAGGTTAGATGGGCTTATGGCTATATTCTACAAGCAATGTTAGGAAATAGTAGAAAGCTAAGTACTAGAAGATTTTTTTAAAGCATGGCATATGATAAAAGAAATCAATCATATATATATTGCACTTATTCCTAAGGTCCAAGGTGCAAAAGAATTTAGAGAGTTTAGGCTAATAAGTTTATGTAACCTAATTTATGAAATTATTTCAAAGATTTTAGCTAACAAAATTTGAGTAGTCCTCTCTAAGCTAATATCCCTTACATAATATGCTTTTGTTTTAGAATGGGGGATAGCAGAGAACGATCTTCTAGCATAAGAAATTGACCATTCCCTTGTAAAAAAAATAAAAAGAATAGTAGTTTTTTGGAGGAATCAAATTGGATATACAGAAGGCATATTACCAAGTGAAGTGTAATTCATTACATGAATCTTAGAACTATTTAAGTTCCATCCTTGGTTTATTCATTTGATTCGATAATGTATTTCACTTATGTAATTCTAATTATATTAAATGGTGGTCTTAGACAATAATTTATTCCTTAAAGAGGTCTATATTAAGGAAATTCATTATCACCTTATTTGTTTTTTGTTTAGAGAACCTTTCTCAAATGCTATTACAAACTGAGCAAGTGGGAGAGATTCATAAAGTCAAAATTTCAAGAATTGGTTGATCAACCTCACACTTAATATTTGTATATGACATTATGTTATTTTCGAGGGCCAATATGAATGAAGTAATGAATTTACAAGAGATTCTTGACCAATATGGAATATGGTTAGGCCAAAAGGTGAATATGAGAAAATTTGGTATTTTCTATTTGAAAAATGTTACTAGAGCTACTAAAGTTAGCTTGACAAATTTTATAGGCTTAAGTCATCTTCAAAATGATGTTTAATATCTAGCAATCCCATTATTTTTGTCATGGTTAACAATTCAAGACTTAAAGTTTTTAATTGGAAAAGTTGATAGGTTGGAAACAAAATTCATTATTATAGGCTAGAAGATATACAATTATCTCCTAAGGGCATCAAGAAATCCTAATCTACAATATGTCAATGCTCAAAGTCATAAAAGATGTTTGTCATAGATTAGATTCAATCTATAAGTTTTGGTGGAATGTGGATGAAGATAAAAGGTAATACTTTTGCCTAATAACATGGAAGAAAATATGTTCTCCTAAAGAAACATGGAGGCTAAGGTTTAAAAAGTCAAATGATATTGACTTATCTCTTCAAGCCAAGTTAACATAGAAATTTGAAATTGAGTGGTAGTCCACTTAGCTAACTATTTTTAAATTAAATGTGTGGTGTGAGGTGAATTTTTATTTGGAATAGATGTCAAAGGTGTTAGTTTATGCTTTAACAGCCAATCATAAGATGATTATATTTGCACACATTGTATCAAGTTATTTTTATATATATAAGCATTTAAGTTGATTGTTATGTTTAATTTTATATCAATGTAATATAAATAAATATAATAATTATCTTTTGAATAATTTATATTATTTTAAAAGGTCCCTAATCAAGTATTATTGTAAATTAAAATAATAATACATTGAAATTAGTATGCATATTCGCTAATGACCTTCGTCATGGATATGAGATATCAAGTTAACTCATATGTACATATTAAAGAATAAATGTATTATGCTGACCAATGTGAGATTGCTATATGGGTCGCTATATAAGTTTTATAAGAAACTTTCATTGTGAGAATAATATAAGTGGTCCTTTGACCAAACATCATTACAATTCCTTACATAAGGAGTCATATACATTGATGCCATCTAATATCACTTGTAATATAGCATCAAGCTAAAAGATCATGATTGGGTATACCATGAGTCATGCAAAGGGATGAGAGTGGTTTAGATAGGATTTTGTCCATCCTTTGTAGGATAAGTGATACTTGTAAACTTCTAAATTAAATGAAACTATGAAATGCATAGTCATACTTAGGTGTATTAATATATGATATTAATCTATTTATTTTTATTTAGTCTATTTAAGAATTAAGAAACACATACATTGAACAATGAAGTAATGGTGCTCAATAGGTTTCGAGTCCATGAGCTAAATTGACTAATTCATGGACTTTCTGTTGACTAGACTACAAAAATTAAACCTACTAAAAAAAGGCCTAAACAAGTTTGGCTCAATGAACTACCAACTAAAATGGACCAGTTCTTAATAGAGTAGACTAATCCGTGGGCTCACATTGTCTCAAAATATTTTTTTTATTTTTAATTTTTAATGATTTAAAAAAATTTATGTTTTTAAAAAATGTAACTTATTAATTATTTTTATATCACAATTCAATATAAAACATAATTTAGTTATCAAAAAATTAAACATAAATATTTAAAATAAAAATAAAAATACATAATAAAATTAATGAACATAAAAATAAAAATAAAATATAAAATATAAAAATATAAAAATGAAATAATAAATATAAAAATATAAAAATAATAAAAGGTAAAATATAAAGATTATTTAAAGAAAAAGAAAAAATGAGCTAAGTTGTGGATTTATCCAGCAAGCTGGCAAATTGGACTAGGGTAGCTAAAACAAGCTTATTTAAAAGTGAGCCTTAGAGTACCAAGCCTAAATGGATTGGGCCTACATAAATTTCAGCTTGATTTAGCCTGTCCATTAAGCATCCTTACTATGAAGGAGTTGACACATTTCATGTTTCGTGTTTGATTTAGATATCTAAGACAAAAGGGACTAAACTATATAAAATATTAGTCGTGAAAAGGTTATATCAAATCACTTATAGTCTTATTACTTGGGTAGTAATTAGTATTGCTAGATATCACTTACAATTTTTAATACTAAAATAGGATTTTAGGATCATTACTAATATAATAAGAACTTATAAGATCATGTACAAAAAGCATGTCAAATATTGAGGTTATTATGTAGTTAAGAACTTTTAGCCAGAATAAGGCTCCTAATTAAGATAAGCTCAATGTTATTAGGCTTCATTAAGTTATAATGCAATATGATTGGGTTATAGTAAAGTAAGATTGGTTATGAATTGATTACTAACCAAAATCATAACCAAGCCTGATCAATAATCAAAGCCTAGCTATCTCCTTTTTAAAATAATATTGGCTTGAGATTTAAAAGATATTTTATTTATGAGATAAAATAAACTAGTTAATTAGAGAAATATTTGTTTGATATCAATCATTCAATTTAAATTAGGTAGAATATATCATAAGATAAATGTAGATGAGATACTATCCTATTTATATACTAAAACCCTAGTTCTGATATATTAGATATATAGAGCATTACGGTGCATTGTTAGATAGTGCACAATTAAGAACCTAAAAACTTGTAATTGGAACTATGTTAAGAGTGAAAGACATCCCTTCTAATTTAATTAGAGTATTCAACACTTGTATGGATACTATAGAAATGCTGGTCATTTGGACAATGTTTTGTGATTCATTCCAATCCATGTGCTCATATGTGTTCAATTCATGAGTTCATTTTTAATCGGGCATTTGTGTTGTTCATGCATTTGTGATTGGTTCACTTAGGACTAGTGATTAATTTGTTCATTAAAAGTAAATGCAATTCATACCTATGATTGTAAATTTAGGCACAACAAGATTCAAAGTCTTTTGCATCAATTTGAATCATGCTACAAAGGTATCAATCTAATACTAGTTTATAACATCTCATATAGATCTTTAGTAGGTTTTAGAATAAAATTTAAATTTTTCCATTGTGATATTTAATCTAGAACCTAACAAGAGGTTTATAAGTTTGGCAAAGCATTCAATAAGGCAAGTCATTGATTCAAAAGGGATGTTGTTTCATAGTTGGCAACGGTCCACAATTAACACAATGCAGGGTCGTTAGGTCTTAGATTGCATTAATTTTAAGCCTTGATTAAATTAAGGGGTTGATGCTAATTTAGATATAACAATTGATTGCTTAATTATGCCTAATAATCTTGCTTAAAATATGAAATCATTTTAGTAATTATTTGTTCCACAGGATATATGTAATACCCTAATAGAATAAAAAAATTTAAGATAGAAAATTAGAATAGAAATCACCCTAATAAAAACTTAATAGCGTAATTGGGTAACTTTTGGATAAACCATATAGTCTAAGGGTTTATCAAGCCAAAAATTTTATAGAATTTATATTAGGTACTAGTATGGGTCAAAATATAATTAAAAGTCTAATACTAAGATTAGAAAAATTATATGAAGACCTAATAAGAAACTAGGGACTTGAGAAGCCCAAAGATAGCTTAAGTAACCCAAAAACCTAGAAATTAGGCTCACAATTGAAATAAATCATTTTGGTTTGATTCGCTTGACTTAGCCCAACTTTTCTTAGCCTAAATATGATTTTTGAAATTAAAAAATTCAGGCCCAAATCAAGGCCCAATCTTGTAAATGTATCTAATGGCATTTTAGTAAAAAAAATTGAAAAATTAGGGGCAATTTGTTAGTAATTATTTTAGGCATTTTATTTGGTTAAATTTTAGTATTTTTGAGAGAAAAATCTTCTAATTTTCTGGCCTAAAAATTATTCCTCCATGTGCCATTAATCATCAAATTTTATTATAAAAAAATTAAATAAAAAGGGAATACATAGGAAGTTTTAGGAATTATATAAAAGGCAATTAAGATCAACTTTTGCTCAATTTTTTTTTACTCTTCCCAGCCTTGAAATTGTGCATTCTCTAGGCTTCTCAACTAGGTTTTTCAACTCATTAAAAAAATTTCAAGAGGTTCTCTACCTAATTTTATCAAATTTCTATAAGGTAACTTAAGTTTTTCTTCATCTTCTTCAAGTTTCATGATCATCTTCTCTCCAAAATTAAAAAAAAAATTGATTTATCATATGAGGTTGTTCTTGCAATTCTAAAAGGTCTTTGAAAGAATAAAGAGTCAAGAAATTGAGGTGAGTAGCAATTTCTTCTTGTTTTATTGAATTTTCCATGAAAGATAAAGAAATTTGATGGCAATTGTCTTTGGAATGTAACCTGACTTGTGAAATTGAAGGGTTTGATTTTGATATTGTGTGAATGTTAATATGAGTATATGATGTTGGTATTAAAGTGTTAAGATGAGTAGAATATGAATTATTAAATGTTTCCTCAAGAAATGATCATACTAAAATTGTAGAAACATGATTTGTTAAGAAGGTCTAATAGTATGTTTCTATTTGCTCTTTGGAATTATGGTTTGAAATTGTTTAAACTTTAAATTTTGTTGTTTAAATGTCACAAATAGTGTTATAATAAGTGTGCAAAAATTTGAAAAATTTTAGAATTGTGAAAAGTGAAATTTTATGGAGCTTAGTTATATAAGTTTTAAATAGAATTCTGGATTTTGTTTGGTGCTGTTTGTGCACTAATTTGATTAATAAAATTTAAGATAATTGATTTTCTTTGGTTATTAGCATATTGATAAGCTTGTATAAATTTTTGATAATAATTGAGGTTAATTTGGATGCCAAAAAGGGTCTTTTATCACAATAGCTTTAAATCTATCTAGTTTTAGCAATTTTATATTTTTGGTTCTATATGAGTAGCACCACTACGAGAATTTTATGAAATAATTGAGATTTTCTAATATTTAAGATGTGAGGGACATTGCATAAAAATTTGGTGATGATTGGAATTGGTTTGAATGTTGGAAAGAGATCTTTATTTCAACTTCCCTTTATGCTATCTTGTATTGAATTTCTGATTTAGGTTGTATGTAAATAGTACCTATGGGAATAAATAATGCAAGTTAATTGATATTTGATGTATAATATTATGTTAGAAATTTTAGGATAAATTTTGGTAAAATTTTGAAGTGATTTGAAAGCTCTAAACATTACCAAACTTTGACACATACAAAATAATTGGCAATGTGATTGTTTAAAACCTTTTTGAAAAATGTTGAAAAAAATTTGAATGTATAAAATAATTGATGATATTGGAATCACATTGATAGCTATTTATATGAGTTATGTGTTTTTATTATTGTTAATGGAAAGGTTATATGTGTTTACCTTGAATATAATATTATATAATGAAATTAAATATATGAAAGTTAGCAATTTTGTTAAAGTTTATGGCATAGTTAGTATTTTGACCATCTTTTATAAATTTGAAATGAATAATTGATGTTGCAGCAAGCATTATATTATTACTCTATATGAAATTGAATTGTGGGGGGAGTTATTCATTCTTCACAGAAAATGAGAGAAATGGTAAGAGTTTTAGGGATAAGGTTGGTAGCTTAATGTTTAGGGTGGTCAAGGATAAGAGTGAATTGAAGATATAAAAAGAAACATATATATCAACTATTGCCATTTTTTAGAATAATTTTTGTAAACATTATAGTAGAGTTAAATTAAATTATTGTTTAATGTACATTGCTATTTACTTATGTCTTTGATTTATTATGGTAAAAACTCTAAAAAAAAAGAAAGTAGCCAATTACTAAGTATTTTAATACTCATACTCTTTATTGTTAATCTTTTATTTATAGATTTTGAGCATGAATTGTTGAAGAATAATTGATATCTGTACAAAAACCACCTTGACATCCTAGAGAACCTTCTTGGTTGTATTCCAGTATAAATTTCATATGACAGCATTAGGACCTTACATTAATTATATTGTAGGACTTTAAAGATTAAATTCTAAGTCAAATCTTTTTATTATTAATTTTGTTTTACCTATCCATTTTCAAGAGGATATATCTAGTAATTCTAACTCGATTAATATGCTAAATCCTCCCTCTTTTTCATCGATTGCATCTAATCTTAAGGAAGACTCAAATTGGAGACAAGATGCATCAAATTAAGAATTTCTGTGTTTATAGTTTATAACTTTGATACTCAGGTATAAATCTTTTCACATATGTAAATTATATTTTTAATTTTCAATTGCATGTATAGCTAATTTTATTTTCTATAAATGTTTAGTAAGGTTAAATAGTAAAAGGTAAAAAATATTTAAAAGATTTGTAAGAACAGTTGGTTAGTAAATTAATATTAATCAAGTATTTTTACGCAGGTCACATTATCTAAAAGTGGGGTCATGACAATATGCAATAGATAAAACGATTGAATTTTTCACATTTACGACTAGGATAAGATAATTTAGGGCTTAAATGCGTTAGGCTGATTGACCTTAGTCTACATATCAATCAGTTAGATAGTTCCTAAAAGTAGAATGTGGTTTATGTTTTGCAACAAGAGGTCCACCCACTATACAAAATGATGCTTTAGAGCATTGCAAGTTGTGATGTACCTATAAGGGAAAGAGTGGATAATCTATTGCTTTTGAGGAATACCTTTTGCTTCAATCTGTGAAGTTGCCGTGGAGAATGAAATCCACTTGACGGAGCAATGCGAAATCACTAAACTAGTATGGTTCCGCTTGAAGGGAATGGATGTTGAACAGCTGCATTCGGATTTTGTGGTGACCTAGGATTTAAAAAACGGTCCGCGATCGCAATATTGCCCGCAATATTGTATTTTCGGGGGAGACCGCATCCGCGATTTCCCGCAATTTTAGACTATTATGACCGCATTTTTTCGCATTCATCCGCATCGTGACGCGACCGCGATCGCGACCGCAACTGCAATTTAAATCCCTGGTGGTGACAGTTATGAGCACAGTTATCATCAGAGATGGATGTCTACTTTTGGGAACTGATGTGGAGTTCCTTCCACCTCTCAACCATGCCTTTTGCTGGAATTGCTCTCCGCCGCATACGGGAACTATGCAATGAAATCGTGTACAACAACATGATGGTGCAACTGGATAAGCTTTTCTGGCTGATTGAAGGTGATGTTGTTGAAGCGAATTCCTGGGTCAAGGTTTTGAGAGAAGGCAGAATGAATGAATTTGTGATGGTGAAATCTCGGCCAAGGCAGGAAAAAAAATGGGAAAAGGGATCCCCCACCTCCCACTAATGTTATTAAAATTAATGTTGATTCATCATCATATGTGAATGGATTATCCTCAATTGCACTGATTGATGGGAATTACAAGGTGAGATTATGGGAATATAGTATGATTAACTGGAATGCTCTTCATCTCTAGCTGTTGAGTTTCTGGTGATTCAAAACGCATTGATAGTGTTTTAAAATTTCTATCACTATATGGTATAATTAGAGAATGATTTCAAAGTGGTTGTTAGGTATCTGTTAGGGATATGCATGTGTCCTTCGAAAGTTAGTTCCCTATTTGAGTCGGTAAAATCGTTGTTCATATTTTATGCCTAATGTTGATCTTCTTTGGTATCCTCGTGAACGTAATGACACTATATATGGAGCAGCAAAATGGGTAACTTCTGTCATAAAGAGTGGTACGAGAAGACTGTCTAGTTTCTACCAAGCAGTTTGTTCTTGTCGACTTTGCTAGTTATGGAATCAATAAGTTTTCCCTTTAGCAAAAAAAAAAAAAGAAAAAAAAAAGAGGTATATGATGCAATAAGTTTACAACCATTTTAGGAAATAAATAAACTCAACAAGCAAGTGTTTCTTCAAAATTTTCCATTCTTTCTAAATTCTTTTAACTCATCCTAGAAGTTAACAACTTCCATTTTTTTAGTTGAAATATAAAATCATGTTACTAATTTAATAGTAATAAAATAATAAAATACATTTAAATAATTTTAATAAAAAAATGATTTAAAATATTTATATTAACTTTACTAATTCTCTTTTATTTTCATAATAAATGTATAAATTAAATTAAGAAATTAGAGATAATAATAAATTTATTATAATATATTTTATTATTATTAAATTAATAGTTTGATTTTTTTTCAAATAAATATGTGGACATGATTCTGGACGTTACTAATATATATATATATATATATATGTAGACAAATAGATAGACAAACTCACACATATACATGCACGCAAGCACATATGTGAATCTAATAAGGCCCACCACCAAATAAAATTAAAATGCAATTAAAAATTGGTTATTGGTTAAAAAAGATTAGTTAGTATTACTTTTTAATAAAATATCACTTATTTTTTATTGTTAATGTAAAAAATCTTCGCCTATACTAAATCAAATTTATATTCATTAAAATTTTAACTAAAAAAATTCGATACAGCTTGAGTAACCTTATTGGTACTTTAGTAGATGGGATTAAAGCTGGTTCAAGAGAAATTGTATTTAAGAAATCTATTTCTAGGGGAAAAAGTACAAATTTTCTAATTATAAATTTACCATAACAACAAAAAAAATGAGCAAACTTGTATATAATGCAAAACTTTATCAACCATGTGAGCTAGGTGGGTCAATATAGTTCACGAGAAATTCTATTTTCTGCTGGAGTAAAGAAAAAATATATATATTTTAAAAGGAAAAATAAAAATACATATTTGCATAGAACAATCCCCCACTACAAAGTAAAATCCATCACAAAAAATAAATTTTGACACTTGATGTAAAATTTCAACAAATAATTTGTTTGATAGTGCAAAACTTGATAAAAAAATATGAGTGAAAAGTGGGTCATCTTTATCAACATTTTTAGAAATTTAATCTTCACAGGAAGCAATGCTTCAAGAGAAAATAAAATGCTTTTATTTAAAATTCGTAATTAAATAAAAGAAACCGAGTTATATACTTGTAGGTTCCTCACACACACAAAGATATTTGATATTTAATATTTTGATAAGAAAATTTTCCTACTTTTGTACGATAATTTAAAGTAGGCTGTGCAGTAATTTGATTTGATTGAATTCAGTTTAAATTTTCACTACTCATTTTGAACAGAATTGCAACTGGAGAGACTTACAACTAACTATTTTATATTCTAAACTATATTAAACTGAATTGTTCAATTTGAAATGATTTATAGTAATTTCTTTTGGTTGGACTATCATTTATTTATTTATTTATTTATTTATTTATTTATATTGTGTTTGTACATAGCATGTGCTATGTATTTTCATTCTTTGGAACATTCAATTCAATTGCATCTATAAAAGTACCATTAACGTTACCATTACTCATTCAAGTCACATAACATTGAATATAAATATGTAAATTCTAATTTTTTGGATGATTTGTCCTTTTGTATTAGAGATCATCATGATTTTAATCACAACATTAAATACTAGAGAATATATAATACTTGATACAATGTGTATATAATATATTTCGGTTAGCTTTGGTTTAATATGGGTTGCAAAGTGTAAAATCACAACCAACCAATATTAACCAAAATCATTAATTTCTTTTAAAGTAATCCATTTGTATTTTTAAAGTAACTTAAATTGACCAAAATTGAAATGGTTCAATTGGTTCAAATTGTTTGATGTAAATTTGTAAACCTTTAATTTAAAGGAAAACTACAAATAGAAGAATATGAAACTTCTTTTCATTTTTGTTATTTTTTATTATATTGGAGAGAGATAGGCACATAATTATCATGTGTAATAGAATTTAAAATCTTTATTTTATATATATTGAAGCCTTCAAAAAAATTTCTATGTATCCCTATTCAACATGATCCAAAATTAATCAGAAGAAAAAATGGGGGATCATGTCCCAGATGAAAGCTGAACGAGCAATTTGTTTCATAGTATAACAACTTCAACGAAGATGTGAGGGAAGGTCAAAGAAAACATTTAGTTAAGTAAATGAAAGGCTCTGTTTACTTATGCTTTTATTGTCTTTCACGCTAATCATATTTCTAAAGGAAAAAAAAAAAATCATGCATATCTTGTGTAAGTTATTTATCCATTACCACTGAAAATGGGCAAAAAAAAAAGGGTTTAAAGTCAAGAAACGGCTAAGGACTGACTTGTCTTTCTCCGTTAGTCTTTCTATGTAAGGCCCAAGAACTACAATAAAAGATACAAGCATTTCCTTTCACCTTTATCTACATTACCAGTGTTTAAACTTTTTTTTATTTTTTTCTTCCTTTTAACTCCCATCCCTCCTTCAAATTCTCAAAAAATTCTAGAAACACTACTCCATTTTTTTTTTCTCATATATCCTGGGCTCATGTTTGTAAACGATTGCTTTGATACTCATGATCTTGATGAAATTATTCATAGACACTTTTCTTGTAACTTAAACTTTCCATGCTCTAATCTAAGGATTTAAAAAACGGTTTGTGATCATAATATTGCGATCATGAATCATGCCGTATTTGCAATTTTTTAAAATTCTGCACCATAACAATCACATTTTCTTAATAAATGGATCATGCAAGTGGGCACTTACAATTGTTCGTGCCACATCCTATTGCTATGCTTATCAAGTTTACGTGCTGTGTGTTTTGCACAATCAAATATTATTATGGCTTTGAATTCTAAATTCACACAAAATGTCATTTTCTATATGTGTCGACAACGAAAGAGGACGGGGTGCAGGCAGCGGACCCTCAACAAGCAAGCTAAGAAGACACATATTACTACATGCATGGGCCTTATTAGAATAAAGCCAACAATGATGTCGAAGAAGAATTGTTGGCTTTACTAATAGAAGTATGCAAACACCAAGACACAAAAGGATCAAACAACCTTCTTATCATGTTGTTGTGTTCTCCTATTGTGTAAAACTTAAAAATGAAGGTGCATTTATGTAACATTTTGAACAGCTGATGTAGTAATAGCAACAAAAATTAACTAGTCGACATAAACAAAGGGAAGTCGGAGAATTTTGATTTGTAATTCAGCTTTTTTTTTTTTTTTGGGTAAGATTATGTGAGATTCGTGTCCTCGGGGAATTTACTTATATGATTCTTATTACATATATGAAATAAAAATAACAATTACGTACACATTTTTTTACCTCGAAAGTATCAGATCACTCAATATATAGTGAAGTAAGGATGCCATCAATATCTAAAGAAGTTAAACATGTGAAATTAGAAAAAGGAATAGGCAAAAGGAATTTTTTTTTCTTTATTGAAATGGTGGGTTTCAATAAAAAAATTGACTTTATTATAAAATCTTAGAAATAAACAAGATAGAAGAAGAAATTCTTACTCCAAAAACAAAATAAATTGTCAGTAATTGGAGGCTTATGATATTTATGTTCTTCTAATTAAAAATGATTAAATTTAAAGCAATAAAACTAGCCTTAATGTCGAAATATGCCATTCTTATTCAATTATATTCAACTCTCCTTGGGGGTGAAATGTTTGAAATTAGCATTATTATTCTTTTCATACTATTTAGCTTTTTATACTAATTTTTATTTATTTTAAAAAGGAAATTACATTGACCTCTAGCGAGGTTTGACCTACATTTGATATCCTTCAATTTTTTTTTTCAAAATTATATATTTTTATCTCTGAAGCACATCCACCATATTTTAAAATATAATGGTATTAACTTTTTAAGTGCAACTCCTAATATTATCCCTCATGAGTAAAAAATCATTTTCTTATATTTTTATATATAAATATGCTCCATCTTTAAAGAATAAAAAATTATTTTAATTTATGTATAATTGGGTTGTGTTATTTGTACATATTTGAAAACTGCGTTTCAATCACAAAGGATGATAATATAGAAAGAGCTAAGTTGAAGGTTAATAACAGTGCATTTCATAATGAAATTTATTTAACGTTCATATTTTATCTCTTGTACTCATCATTCTTATATTTTTATAAAATAATTAAATTTTATTATAAATCTCACTTTCTAATTTCTTATTTTCATTATCAGTACTTCTTACAAAATAATCAAATTTCACTGTAAATCTTACGCCTTGCGTTGGAAAGTGTGAAATTAATTACAAGGATAAGAGAACAAGTGGCGGAGGCCTTAAAGGCACCACAAAAGACAAATATAGTTGCATACTTGCACTAGGAAAGAGCAAAGCCAACGATGAAGTGGAAGAAGAATCGTTCGCTTTACTGATAGAAGAGCTCAAACGCAAGGACAATACAAAAGCATTCAAGTTCTACCACAACGTTTATATGATCAAAATTAATAATACAAATACAATAAATTGGAAAAAAGATAAAAAATGATGCATTTATTTGAGTCCAAATAGCAAAAGATATATAATGTATAAATGTTACAAAAACTAGAAATAATACCTCTAAATGTTGAGAAGGAAATTATATTATATTTCACATGACTATTGATAGAAATATTTGTGAATCTCACTGTGGCAAAACAAAGTCACAAAGATGACAAAATTTTTCTTGTATGTATAATATTAATATAATATACTTCTATTGGAAAGAAATTTATTACCTAACTTTTATTATTAAACTTTAGTGGAATTGTATATTTTTTTAGGAAACCTGCATCAACCAAAACTCTAATTAATGTAATCAACAACAAAGAATCCAAACAAATCAATATAACACACAATAAAAAAAAGTTCATATTTAAGTTAAGAGGAAAAATGAAGCATTTGAATGAACCTTAACATTGAAAAGAAGACACCAATAAGAGCAAATGAAAGTTTGGACTTAAGCAAAGGTAATCTTCTTTGTTGGAGAGAAATTACCTAAGACATCTTATTTACAAAAGAAAATGAACTAGTTGACCACTCTATAGGGCATTTTTTATAATTTATCTACAATTTGACACCCAAGATAGGCTTTCAATTTTCACTCCTACCTTTGTTTTATTCATAAGTTTTGAAAAGGGAAAAATGCTGTCATTTAAGTATTTTGCATCAATCATAAACTAAAACTGATGTCTTAAAGTTATGGTAACTTTCATGCCAATGTAAAAAGTTACTTCCTAAACATAGCATCCAAGCAAAATTGACTCTTTTAAAAATATCAGCACAAAACATGACATGTACTATGATATTTCAACTCTTTATGTCAAATAATACTTCTAAGACATGTAACAAATGATTGAAGAGTAGTTTTAAAGTATAAAAATGAAAGCTTTTTAATAATAAACAACAATGATTGAGCTCTAACCCAAAAACCATAGTCAAAATATAAAATACTCACAGAGCAAAGGTGAAGCAAGGAAAATACCTCAGAAAGATGGTTAAAAATGGTTGAAAGTTAATGCATACAATCATTGAACATATGCTGTAGAAAATCAAAAGTACAAAAAAGTCATCAGCAAAGCATTGTACAATATAATTCTATCTTTGATTCTATCTACAATTATGAGAAACAAAGACAATGCATAAGCCGGTTGCTATATGTTTTCCATGTTAGTTGATAATTAAATTGACATATAATGTTTTACACATAATTACAAAAGTGTCTAAAGGTGATCTTTAAATTTAGTTATATATAAGAACCAATATTTAAAGTTTAGCTACTTTTTGAACCCAATGGTTCACCTTCATTTTCCATAATAGTTTCTAAAAGCAGTCATTGTAAAAAGTCTTTTGAAGCTTCATATGCTCCACAATAGAAAATTTCACTTTGTAACATCAATTTTTAATTTGAATCAATATTGTAAGTTGTACTTATTTACAAAAATGTCACTGCATCATTATGCATATCAATTTTCTTATTAACTGATGTCAATGTGGTGATGTTAAGGAGCAATTTTGTAATAATGGTCTCCAGTTTTGTAGCTTGCATAATTTATAGGTAGGCTTTTGGATGGGCTATACTAACCCATTTCCTAACCAAACATTACCTCAATTAGATAAGATGCACATTATTAAATATGGAGGAAGAATGTTTTAAAATATACAATAAAAAATAATATATTTCTCTTCTAATTAAATCAATGCACTTAATGCAAATAAAAATTTCCTAAATGGATAAGTAAGACCCATGTGATAGGAATTAGATGCTAACAAAGAGTAAATTTGACAATTAAAATTTATCAAAAAAGATTGAAAGTTAAAATTTTTGGATTTATTGTATGGAAACTACAAGGTGCAAAGAAGAAATTTTAAAGCTAGTTTCAAAAACTCCAAAAGGTGAAATAAAAAATCTTTGAATTTATGTTGTAAAAATTGGTTAATATGTTGTTTCAGAGACAAAATTACTTCAAGAAAAGTGTAAAAAATGAGAATGTGTTTTTACACATGTTTGATGATCTAAAAGGAATGTTTGTAGAGTCAAAAAGGGATGGATAGCAAGAATTTTATATAGGTTCGATGGTCCAAAAGGAATGTCTTTTGAATTTACTCTCTTTTTTTAAGCTATCAAATATCACTTGAGGTATTCCACTAGTTATTAACAAATTACAATCACTTATCCTCACAACCCTTTAACCTTTTTTACAATAATCACACTTATCCTTGTCATAGGAATCTTATCTAAGCCTAATATGAGGACTCAGTACAAGCTATTAAGATCTTTTTAAGAAAGATTTCATCTTTCTCTCAATCTCTAGCCTTTTAACAAATACAAGAAACAACTTCTTCCAATCTCACTAAGAGACTCACTAGGAGATTTTATAACCATTCACTCAAACACTTAATAGGGTGGATATATAAGTTTTAGCTAAAGAAATTTAAAGAGAAATTTGGTCACTTCAAGGAGGGTAAAAAATATTTGCAAGTTGTAGATCAATTGCTTGGTGTGTTGCCTTTAAGGAAATGCATCCTATTTATAAAGAAATTTGGTGAAGAAAACTCAAGTTCAAAGTAAACTTGCTCAACAAGCTTTTTTTTTTTTTTTACCCATGGCCTAAAAAAGATGCACTTATACCATAGAAAACAAGATTAAACTACTTTTTCCACCTAATATCTATCCACGTTTAGGATAGCAAGTAGCTTGCTATTTTTGTGTGAGCTAAATTTTTAGTCCAATAGTGGAGAATATATATATATATATATATATATATTATTTGAATTTTCCCAACTATGCAAAGGTACAATGACTCCAATATTTTTAGTATATATCAATTTTAGCACATATTGGAAATCAATTTTGAATTTGAAATCCCCCTTCAATGATTTAATGGTTTAAAATGACTTTGAATTTCAATATTAGCCATTGGATTGCATCACCTAACTCTTGAAATATATTTTCAAATTATAACCAATAGAATGATTTCTTGGATTGCAACTTTTGACATTTTCAAAATTAAACCAAATGGAAATTCTTTGATAAAATAATGTAATTTTGTCATATGGGAATATAAATTTGAGATGCAATTTTGGGCTTGTATTAAGAAGAGTGATGATCCAAAATCTTCTAGAAAAACTTAATGGACTAAAGATTTTCAAATCAAAATTTCTTGCCCAAATAAATTGGGTTTAAAAATAAAACTAGTAAATCTAAATTCCAACTTTATTTTTGGTAGCCAATTTTTTATATAAGATCATTTGTAATACTATGGCCCAAAATGCTTCAATTTAATTTCCCATTTGATTCTTGCCTATGATCTTGGGCATATATCATATTGTATTCTAGTAGGAAAATCTTCTCATCAAAACGTTAAGAATTCCTCCTCCTAGTCCACTTATTAAAAAAAAATTGCTACAATGTCCCTTTTTAAAAGAAAAATATATGAAATAAAATAGCTCAACAAACAATTTGTTTCGTAACGTGCAACTTGATGAAAAATGTGAGTAAAGGTCAAACAAAACGTTCAACTGAATAAATGAGATATTCGGTTTACTTCCTTTTTTCATCATCTTTCACACCGGCCACATTTCTAAAGGAAAAGGGGAAACAGATTCATGCTTATCTTGCATAAATTATTTATCAATTCCCGCTTAAAATTAGCAAAGAAAAATGGTTTAAAGTCCTAAAACCACTAAAGACTAAATTGCTTTATCCCTAAATCCTTCTATATAAGGCACAAGAACTACAATAGATGATACAACATCTCCTTTCACTTTCATCTACATTTTTAATCCTTCCTAAAAATCTTTCACAATAAAATTTCTTGCAGCATTCCTCCATTTTTTTTCCTATATATCCTCAATTCATGTTTGTAATTCAAAAACATGAATGATGGTTTTGGTACTATGACTTATGTTCTTGATGAATTTATTCATCACTAAATCTTTCAATGCATGACTCTTTAACAAATGGATCATGCATGTGGACACTTGCGATTCTGCCCATCAAATTTATTTTGTTATGCTTCTTAAATGTATGTTTCGTGTGCATTACACAATTATAGAATTTTGAACTCTAAGTTCCCTCAAAATGTTCTTTTTAGTATGTGTCACTAAGAAGAGAGGAAAAGGCTCAAGTGGCGGAAACCTCAATGGCAGCACAAAAGACACATACAATTGCGTGCTTGCACCTTGCAAAGAGCAAAACCAACGATGAAGAGGAAGAAGAATCGTTGGCTTTACTAATAGAAGAACTCAAACACAAGGACAACATAAAAAGGATTAAACAGCGTTTCAGGTTCTGAAGTGATTGATGTTCTTCTAATGTACAAAACCAACAAATGAAGGTGCACATACGTATCTTGTTAATTAGAAGCTAAACGCGGACCTTGTACCAGCAAGGGAAATCAATTAGTTGCAATAGATGAAGGGTAGTTAGAAAATATTGATCTGTAATCGAAATTGTTTCGTAGGATTTGGTGAGATGTTAATATGTCCTTTGTAAATTTAATTACATGATTCTTTATACATATAAGATATAGAAAAGACCGTTTGTTAATGTACCCTTTTTAACCCTGAAACTAATAGGTACCTCAATTGCCTTGCTTGAAAATATTTTATAAAAAAAATCATGTTTTGATTCAATGGCTATTAATTATCAAATATTTTAACTTATGAAGCTCAAAAATTTTAATGGTTTATGGTAATAAAGTATGAAACTTAAGCTTTTTATGACTATATGATCTTAATAATGGTTTACAAAATAACTCGAGTTTTATGGTTAGCAATTAATCTCTTACTATAACTTAATTGTTAAAACTACAAGAGCTCAGGGTTGAAGTATCGTTCTGCATTGAGGGACCTAGGCCCTCAAAAAATTTAAAATACTAATATTTTCTTTCTATTGTTTTTAGAGTTTTCCAAAAATATATATTTAACCACCTAAAAAATTTTTAAATTTATATAAATTTTCAATAATTTACATTTTGGCCACCCAATAATTTTTAGCAGCCCTCGTCCCACAAGAGCTCCAACGGTTTAAACGGGTAAAGGCTTTAAAGACTCTTTCAAATGAACGGTCATTTCAATTGAAGACTTATAATTTGTTCTCAAAACATAAGGTGTTATAGGTTTACCCTTTCAGGCTTTCAAGGCCAAGCTTGATGTTTGGTTAATTGTCAAATGTACAAGCCATAATAGTCATGGAGCTGGCAAGGAGAGCTAATAAAGTGGAGATTTTACTGGATAATTTGGTCAAATGGTTCACTTTTTTATGAGAATTACAAATTTGAGAAAATATTTTATACTTTCATGAGGTTGAGTACCGTGATACTAATGCATACTTATTTGATGCTTAGTCTTATAATTAATTATACAGAATTTGAGAAATTTTGATGCAAGTTACGATCCATCAAATTAATCATTATGAGAATTAATTTTTGGTGGATATATTTTCTGAATTTGTTTTGTGAAATATTGTGATTTCACATGTTTTACTTTTGGGACTAAAATGTTGATATATTACGTTGGCTCGTGGATATGTGATTAAAATTGTGAAAATTATTGACATTGATCTATTTATGATTATTTGGAAACCTCATGTGGAGCGCTTCTATTGTACAAATAGGTAAAATAACTAAGTCCCTTGAGGAATGAATTCATTTAATTGGCTATGTTCAATATGGATATGAAAATTTCTTGTGAATTTATCTACCGTTTCAGAGTTTATCATGAGGAAAAAGAGGGCCAAATAACAATAGATTGGTGGCACATCAATAAAGTACAAAAATATATTAATAATCTGTTTGAGGCATACTGCCATCACCCAGGTCATTTGATACTAGAAAATTATGTAAAAAATCTATAGCTGTAAATCTGATATACAATGAGGAGATGCGACGAGCCTAAAGTGATAAATTGCCCCAGAGAATACGCACTAGGGATCCTGAAAGCCAAAAATAAATAAATAAATACAGAATCATAGAGTCATTTGAAAGTCAGGATACACAAAATATAGTTTTATAGTTACATCCTAAATATGTATATGCATTAATCCTACAAGTTAGTAGAATTAATAAAATGTTTAAGTTGTAACTCTTAGAATGAGGTATTAAATTGTAGAAACACTTTTAACAAATTTCATCTCTATGAGTACTGGAGTGACGCTCCCCTCATGAAAATGTTGGCTCATTATTATAAGATACTTATAAAATCAGGATAAAATGCAAGGTTTAAGAAGTCAAAAATCACACATGAATTATCATGTATATGATATAGACGTTATCCTTTTTAAATAGTCATAATTCAAGGTTGAATGTTTCCTACTTGACTTTTGATCAATGTTTATAATTTTTCAAAATGAAAGTTCAATGCAAAGTTACTTTTATTATGTATAATAGTCCAACTATGCTGAATATACACAATTAAGAAATTCAAACCAAATATATGTTATACGCGTGTCTATTTTTTTAATAAGTAAGGGATTATAGGAAGTATTTTATTAAAAAAAAAGAAAAGAAAAGAAAGGCATGTCTAGGTTCCAATGGTCGTCTATTTACAAATGAATTAACTTAGCCAACTCAAAAGCACCAATAGATTAGAGGTAATCATTATAAAACGTAAGCTTTTATAACT
This sequence comes from Sindora glabra, assembly GCA_020226215.1. Taxonomy (NCBI): domain Eukaryota; kingdom Viridiplantae; phylum Streptophyta; class Magnoliopsida; order Fabales; family Fabaceae; genus Sindora; species Sindora glabra. The sequence goes on from CM035225.1 coordinate 25,944,694, forward strand.
AATTTATGATCCTTATAATCTATAAATATGATCTTAATGATTTTTTTTTTTGATAAAAAAAGAGAGAGATAGTAAGGGCATCCAATATTGGCTACCATGTCTAGGTATTATCATAAAAGTACTATCTTGTTGCAAAAACATTCGACTTAAGCCATAGCTACTACATAAAGAGCGAACTTGTCACTAAGAGTTGAAATTAGGAGCTTATGTTCTAACCTACTTTCAATCTAACTTAACCTATCACAATCCTTGTTCAACTGTGATTAGCATAGAACCCAATAGCTGGCATCTGCTAGACTATATATAAATGCCCACCTCTATCTATTATTGCATGTCATCAACATAAACCTCACACTTCATCACGATAACATATTTTATAGTATTAGTGTCTCTTACATAATAATGGAAATATTTCTTAACATTTCAATGCATGCCTATATGTATATCCTATTGAGGCCCCACTCTAGTTGGTCCTTTTTATGACACATGCGATAGATGTTGCTATTTTTTTGCTTAAAGCCCATAAACTGGGATATTTAGTTAGCAAGAATTTTTTCCTTTAATTTAATCACTACACACACAAATAGTAAGTCATAGGACTTAATGAATATGTAATCTTTATTAAACTAACATGTACACACCAAATATAAGAGGAAAAAAAAAGCATTTACCCATTATCTAATGAATCAAATAGTTGATGTGATCATATCAAAGAGAAGCCATTCAAATAATATCTCATTCATGGATAAGAGCTCCTGGGAGCCACAGCTAAAACAAAACTTACAAGATATCTAAAAGCATCTATTTATAACATACTATTAACATAATCATTTAGGAGCTCCATATTTCATACAAAGGTTATACTTGAGATACAATCTGGTGACATTTCATTTCCATTAGAGAACCATATTCATTTAAAAGTAATTAACTACATTACTTGATTCATGTTAAAGTTATCATAGACATGCATCCACTTTGTTACTCATAGGATCATTGTTATACCGTCTCTCCCCACTATAACACCTTTGTACCCTTCTTGTCTATCTATCAAGATACTATAACTTGCAATCACATTTCCCCATCACATCTACCTATATCAATCTCAGTTTATTAGTAGCTTATACATTCATTCATAAAGTTGTCTCATAAGCATCCAACCATTTACACATATACTACATTGTTCAAACAATTTCATAGATAATATCGTAAAAGAGTAATCCTATCATGTTATTATTCATTACTTTATCATTTAAGTAAATTGACACAATGTTTTACATAGCTAATCATTAAGTCAATATATTAGCCTTTAGAGGACAACTCATTTCACCTGAATAATCATCTATATTGGAATCTAGTGAAGCAATCCACATTCCTTTATCCTTAATAACCTAAACACTATTTATTCAAGGCTTGTTAATCACCTATACACCTTACTAGAACTTCACTCAATTGGTCTTATTAACCTAACGAAACTAAGAAATCATTTTGGAATGAATAGGGTACAAATGGCCAATTGTTCATGGATGAACAACCAACCATTTGTCTCTGGAATGGTGCCTTGGAGGTTCCTAAAGAAATGGGTGGTTATTACATGAACGATTGGCTATTTTTTTAGAAACCTACAATTTTCAACCATGAGTTTACTATTTTAAAAGGGTTCACATCCCTCTCAAGCACTTCCTAGTCCAAAATTAACTCGATAAAACATATATATAAGCTTTAGAATCCCCAAAATAGCCTATTATCACTATCCTTTCCTAGTCATTTACCTATTGCATGGCATTGAAGAAATTTGATGGTTTTAGAAATACTATTCACCTATCCATGGTTTAGGAAAGAAATCAAAGATTTTAGCTAGGGTTTTACTCACCTAGGTCAAGGGATGATAAGAGATGCTTCATCCACCACTCTAGTGCCTAATTCCTTCAATGTTTCAAGATAAAAAAGGAAAATTACTTTTCTATCATCTTTTAGGATTAAAATGTTCTTGGTGGAGTTTTAGGATAATTATTCCTTAAATGTTTACATGATTTTGTAACCTTACCTTATTTGTATAGCTACTTAACTTTAATCTTCTCCCTTGCCTTTGTAGATTTCCTTAGTGATGATGAGTTTAGGGAGGGAAAATGAGGAGGGTTCTAGGTTCCCCCTTTAGGAGATGAAAAGGAAAGGAATGGGGAATAGGTTGGAAGGAAGAAATAAATAGGACAAAAGGGTAATTCCATCCTTATTTCTTAAAAATCTCATCCTTTATTTATTTCTTATTAAGCCTAAGCTAATTCTAATTATAAAGTTCCAAATATTAACTAGTAAAAATAAGGGGATTAAAACATTACTAAACCTTTTATCTAATTAATTTCAGTTAAGGCTAATAAATAGGTCTATTTAAATCATCAAATGAGGCTTATTTTTTATAGGATCAGCTCATAAACTTATCAAATTGGCATATTTAATAAATAATATGTTTATATATAATATAATATAACCTTATATATAATATACATATATATAATATTAATATAATTTTGATATATAAAATTATAAATATAGACAAATTTTATTATTGATTTATGTTTTGCCTTGAAGACTTTTGTCTATTAACATATTAATTTGAAGGTTGATTTACATAACTAGACTTTTAAATAAGTTAACAAGTCAAGTCAAACTTTTTAACACTACTATAGAATTATTGATAGATGTCAATGGAAAAAAGTTGGTTATCATTATAACTAATGTTTATTTTGACATAGTCACATTTTTCAAATTATACAAAAATTTAAAATAATGAATATTAATTATACTATCATCTATGTTAGTATAGTGACATTTTTTAAAATAGCGAAAAACTCATGACATTAGTTTTTGGTCTTGTTTAGTAATTAAATGATCACATTAATGATTAATTAATTCAATTAACTATTATTTGATAGTTGATTATATTAACTAATTTAACCAACTAATAACATTACTTATTTAAATAAAAATGTTTGATAAAATTAGTTGTTTATTGTTAGATATTTATATGTAAAATGACATACAATAACATAAATATATTTTATGATTTATTTAAATATGTATATGTGTGTGTACTATGTATTATATATATATATATATATATGTGTGTGTGTGTGTGTGTGTGTGTGTGTGTGTGTGTGTGTGTGTGTGTAAATTAATCTCATTATTTTTTCACTTTAGATGTGAAAAGAATTTAAATTTATCAAATAATTGTATGATAAAGTCTTTAAAATATTATAACAATTATTTTGTTAAAATACTAATTTTATTATGTCAATTTAAATAATGAAAATTTAAATTATTATTTATTATTTACAAAGAACTATTTTATTCTAATATATATTAGATTAATACATATATAACTAAGAGTATATAATAGCATAATGGTTAAGTTCAAAACATTATATGTTAATGATTAATGAATATTGGCTCACTTTTCTTGCTAGCACTTAAAAAAATTAATGAGTAGAAATTATTATTATTGTTATATAAGTTGATTACATTTTTTAATTTTTATACACATTTAATGAATCAATTATTTGAAAATATTAAGGATCCCTGCTTTTTTAAATTAGCTTATTGAAAGCTAGCAAGTTAATTGAATCAACTATTTACTAAACTCCTAAAATTGCTAATTAACTAATCAATAGGTAAAATGACATCAATAAGCTAAAAGCTAATAAAAAAGTTATTTGCCAAACATCCTCTTAAACTTAGATAATGCATAAAGTTAGGTTTTTATACAATTATAAGAGAAAAAAAAACTTAGGACATTGGTTTTTAGCATGGCCATGGTCCAAAAGGCATTTAAAACATCCTACTAGAAAATGTAAAATATTTATACATTGATTTTGTACTTAACTGATATTTGAAAGTATCACAACTGCCTTCTTACTTTGAAAAGGTGACACATAAAATGGTAGTCTTGCATTAATAATTGACGTCTATTACTTTTTATAGTGCCAATAAATTTCACATTCATTTTTTTATGTTTGGGTGTAATTCAAGCATAGCTTATCCATTCTTAGAAATGCTTTGAATCTTATAGAAATATCTTATCCATAACTCTAATGTCTTCTCCCTATCTAGGACTTTAATGTCTTTTCCTCAAAAAAAGATATTTGAGTCTTGGATGAGATGCTTCAATAAAATTTGAAGAATTTCTAAATTTAGAGCAAGGATAAATTAATTACCCTCATATTCCACTTGGTACTTTAAAGCCAGGATTGAATCATTAATATTTGCAGCATCTTGTGGAACACTTCAACATGACTAAGACTAATAGGTTCTAACTGAAGGAAATGGAGCTTTCTTTAACACATAATAACTTGCAACAAGGATGAGGAATTCAATTATGGTGCAAATTTTAGTAAATATATTAATTTTATTATAAATGTGTATTGATAATCTAGTGTAGCTTTTGAGTATATCATTTTATGAAATACATACATATGTAATAATTTGAAAAGAAATAAAATATTAGAATAAATTTATAGAATTATTTGTCTTTTTCCATATCTAATTGTACTTTTATAATAATTCACTCAATGACAATTAAATTGAAGTCCACAAATTTTTTTAACAAATTGCCCAAAATAGAAGATATCAAAATATAAATAACTTTCTATATAAATTTGTAATTTAATTATAGATAGTGTAATTATTATAGAAAAATTCCAAATTTTAATAATCAATTATTAGCAAAGCTAACATCTAAAATAGTCCAAAAATATATAGTAAAAAGATGCAATTTTTAACACATCAATTTAAGACTTAACTAATATCTAACGTCATGATATTTATGATGTTAAGAAAAATCACAAAAACTTAAGATGTCAATTATCTACATAATTATCTTCTAAAAGGCATTTCAAATCATCTTCTATAAGGCATTTCAAGTATCTCTCTAAAATATGTGCAATGTTTTCACACAAGTTTTGGACTTAAATGACATTAAAGGTTTGACAACTTCTAGTTCCTTTGGAAAATTATTATGCTTAAGACAATTGATTTTTAGTTAATAATTGATGTCTGCAATTTTCAATAATGCCTATAAATTTTGAGTTCACCCTCTATTTCAAATATCTCAACGATGTTTTAACCTCTATTATCCAACTTTAGCATTTGGATTTGATATCCAAATTACTCCTTTTCCATTTCATCTAACATCAAAGTCAATAAAGAATCATGTCAATTTCTTTTGCTTTCACATATTGGCAAGTCCTTTAATAAGAGTCCATTTAAAGTGAGACTTATCGATGTGTGAAAGCAAACATATCATGACCCTTCTGATTATAACTAGCATGGATCCCATTATAAGTATCCATAAACCTATCTGATCTTAATGTGGTATCATCACATATTAATAAGAAGCTAATTATATCTTATTGCTTCATTTCATTATCAAAATATGCATTTACATGAAAGTTATATTATCCAATGTTTACAATAATATCAAAATAATTAAAGATCCCACAGTCCTTCTAGCCTAACTTTCTTTTTAATATGTATGGCTACTTCTAACGTGACTCTAATCTTAGACTATTAGTGGTAGCTACTGAGCTTTGACTTGAGCATTTGAAAATAATTTAAAGAAAAACAATGAGACTTAAAGTCCTAGTAAGCAAATAATTCACTTATCTAATTATCCATAAATCATACAACAATAATTACTTCTTAATTCAATTCAACATTAAAGCATATCACATTAATCCTTAATTTTAAATATCTTAATTCAAAAACATTTTCAATTCATCATTCTTAATAATAATAATAATAATAATAATAATAATAATAATAATAATAATAATAAACATAAGCAATTTTTAACTCATAATGAATGGTTAGTAATAGTTAGGCCACCTTGTACATCTAATCTACCTTATCTTTCACAATCATAATCTTATCTTCCCCGATATTTATCAATCATAATCATATAGTTTGGGTCCAATATAGTTATTTCATTTTAGTATTTCAAATTGTTTCACATCATACTCACATTTCAATATTTCACGCACAATGCAATTTATACTCATATTAGCATTTTGCAACTTCCCACATTTCTTTATCATTCAACAATCCTCTATTTACATAACATTCATACATTTATTCATTTATTATAATCAATCAAATGTATATAGTCATAGACATATAAGATAAATTTTAACATTAATTATGACACCTAGTTTTTTGTATTTAAATTCATGCGGATTCCTAATAAATACTTGAATATAGTACTTAAGTATGCTTTCTTGAACTAGGGCCATACTCAAGTTTCTTGAAGTAAAAACATAGAGCAACTTCAATATTCAAGTGTAGTACTCTAATAAAAGCCTTAAGATAATAGGGCTAGTATTTGAGTACCTCACTCAAATATTAGCTTATAGATAGTTTAGGATTCTTAGTACTTAAGTAAGGCATTTGAATACTACCCTTTGAGGTGTAATACTTAAATACCATATTCAAGTACCTGCTTAAAATTTCTAGAAATAAACTAAGGATGCAAAAAATCTAGATAATACTAGTTCCATTTCATCATGCAGCATTACAGCCTTATTAAAACTATTTTACACAACTCATTTTAACATTTCCAAGTAAAACTAGCTTAACTCCAATATAGCCATATTATCGTAGCTTAATTTATCATATAATTTCAAGAATTTAGCAACCAAGCTTAAGATTACTAGACTTATGAGTTTCAAGTAAGTAGATTATATACTTACTTCAGTTAGAAGAAATGAATGAAATGAAGAAGATGAACAATAGAACAAGCTAATTTGAGATACATATGAATACCAAAAATACACTCAAAATCCTTAATTCTATTTTCTTAAAAAAATAAATAATAAAACCTAATATAGGAGGAAATACCTTGTTTAGATGCATATTATTAAATAGAAGGAAAATTTGTTTTGAAATATACAATAAAAAATAATATATTTCTCTTCTAATTAAATTAACACAATTAATGCAAATAAAAATCTCCCAAATGGCTAAGTAAGACCCATGTGATAGAAATTAGAGGTCATAAGGGAGCAAATTTTACTATTAAAATTTATCAATAAAGATTGAAAGTTAAAATTCTTGGATTTATTATATAGAAACTATAAGAGTGCCAAAAATAGATATTGAAGCTTATTCTACAAATATGATGAACATATAGTTTCAAAAAATCCAAAAGGTGAAATAAAAACTCTTTGAACTTATGTTGCAAAAATTAGTCAATATGTTGTTTCAAAAACAAAATTATTTCTTTAAGAAAAGTGTAAAAAATGAGAATATATTTTTATAAAGATTCGATGGTCTAAAAGGAATATATTTTTAGTCTAAAAAGAATGGATACCAAGAATTTTATATATGTTTAATAGTTCAAAAGGAATATCTTTTGGATCTACTCTTTGCTTTTTAAACTACCAAATATCACTTAAGATATTTCACTAGTTATAAATAAATTACAATCACTTATCCTCATAACCCTTTCACTTTTTTACAATAATCACATTTGTTCTTATCACATGAACCTTATCCAAGCCTAATCCCAACACTCAATATAAGCTATCAAGATCTTCCTAAGAAAGACTTCATCTTTCTCTCAATCTCTAGCCTTTTCATGAATACAAGAAACAACTTCTCACAATCTCACTAGGAGATTTACAACTGTTTACTCAAACACCAATAGTGTGATATGCAAGTTTTGGCTAAAGAAATTTGAAGAGAAATTTGGTTTATTTGAGAAGAGCAAGAATGATTTGCAAGTTGTTGATCAACTACTTGGTGTGTTACCTTCAAGAAAATGCATTCTATTTATAGAGAAATTTTGGTGAAGACAACTTGAGTTCCAAGTAAACTTACTCAACAAGCTTCCCACTTTTACTCATATGATGAAAAAAATGTTCTTTTAGGAGACAAGAGTCAACCACTTTTTGACATAATCTTTATCCATGTTCAGGATAGCAACCAGTTTGTTATTTTATTTTAAGCTAAATATTTTATCCAATAATGGAGAACTATGTGTGTGTGTGTGTGTGTGTAGATATATATTGGTCTTGGCAATTCATACCTAAGAGGGGTGAATTAGATGTTTTTGAAACTTTTCTTATTTTTTAGATTCTCTTTCAAAACCCTTTGATTTTGGGAAGCCATAAGAATAATTTTCATTTAAGCACTTCCAAGAAAGCTTTTCATATATTTGCACTCAAGATATGATAATTTAAAGAACTAGTACAAATTTACTTATTCAAGTATGTACTAATAAATCATCAAGAGACAAATACGATATTCTTCAATCAAAAGACTTGTATATAACATATGATAATTCAATACACTTATGCAAAGTAACTCATTCAATTATGCATAGATGAGAATCAAGAATTCAATGCATAAATTGATTTTCTCTCAACTTATTGAACTAACAAGACAAACATTAAACCACAATTCATTTAACAATTTCATTAACTATGCATAGACAAAATAATCAAGAAGCATGTGCATAGATATACATCTCTTTTAAGTATCTAATTATCCAAGCATCAATATAAGTATTGGAACACAATGTATTCAAAATTTAGCAACACCAAAGATAAAGCATACAACACTATATATCAGCAAATAATAGTAGAAGAATAAAGCAAAAAACCAGACAAATAGAGTGTAGTGCAGAAAGAATAGAGAGATAGGGTAGAGAGATTAAATACAAGAATTTATAGTAGTTCTTCCCTTGGATATCCTCACCAAGGTGCACATTCACTCTTTAAGCTTTCCAAACTTGTGTATTAATCCACCATCCTTTCAAGTTTCAATTGGCACTTGAAGAAACCTTACAATTCCTTACTCTTCCTTGAGCAAATATTCCTCTCACAAGGGATACCTCATCCTCTCTATGATTTTCTAAGGAATACCTTACCCTTTACAAGTTTTTCTAAGGAATACCTCACCTTTTACAATTAGGAAATGATAGAAGATGAATATCAATTCATATAAACTTTCTTAAAGAGTGGATAGAACAAATGAAGTCCTAGAATAGAGAGACTTCACAAAAAAGATCTCAAATCATGATTTGGATGAAAAAGGATGTAAAATGATGTTTTCAATTGAAGTTCAAGCTCTCTCTTTATTGTATTCGATGTTTCTTAACTTATATAGGAAGCCTATGGAGTAGTATAGTTGTTTAAAGTTATTAGGAATGAAAACTAGTCATTACTAGCCATTATTCGTGCACTAGAATAGTCAAAATCAATTGGTGAATCGATTCAGGACGTCCAAGGTGCTCTTTGGATGTCTAGAATCAATTAGTGAACTGATCTATCTAAATAAAAATATAGACTCAATTTTAAAAGGTCATAACTTCTTCATTTTAAGTATGTTTTAAGCAAATGACCTATCATTAGAAAGCTAGTTAAGTCTACTTTCAAATGAAAAAGTTTCAAGCTCACATCTAATATAATTTTTTATATATGTTTAAAATAATGAGCAAATGTCAGAAATAATGAATCTATGAAAGTCTGATTTTGACACTTAAATTGTAAAATTCATAACTTTTTCATATTTTAGTCATTTTAAGCAAATGACCAGTGCATGGAAAGCTATTTAAGTCTATTTTCACATAAAAATAATTTTATCATTTTTGTTTTTCAAGATATGATCAAAACAATGAGTACATGTCAAAAATGATTAAAATACAAAAAACTGATTTCTAAACTCATATTGAAAGAATCATAACTCTCTCATGTATTAACCACTTTAAGCAAATGATATGTCCATGAAAATCTCTTTGAGTCTATTTTCATATAGAAAAGATTTGACAATCAAATCATGAGTATTTTATGAGATATGATTAAGAGAATGACCAAAGGTCAATATTGAAAATATTAAAATCTCATATCTTATTAATTTTTGAAATGTCCCTATAGGCTGTCTTGTAAAAATATAATTATAGGCTATCTTTTTAAATTATTTTGATCAAGTTAAAATTGTGAAAACAAGTTTGAGCTCTATATTATGGAATATTCTATTTCACAAGAAAGTTTAAGCCTTAAGATAAAAAATTATACCAATCAAATCCTTAAGCTTTTCTTGATACTTCCAAGCTTTCAAATACTTTAATCTTCTCAACCTTCAATGCTTGGATCACATCTTCTTTCTTGTATTTCTTTCTTGTTCTTGAGTTGAACATAATGTGATCTTCCATTTTCTTACTTCAATGCTCACTCTTCTTCATCTTGAACTTTCCTATATGCAAGTTCATGAACTTTGCAAATCATATAGTTAGTCTAATCTAATATATTAAGATATTGATGTATGATTCATATATAAAACAAATTAATACAATAACATGCATAATCATCCTATCATGTATCTTGATCAATCATAGGCTTAGTAATGCTTATCTATAATATAGCTCTTTTAGCACATAATTAAGCATTGCTATTTCAACTATAATATAGCATGTCTATTGAAGATTTTATAACATTTTGGTATAAAGACATGCAATGCTATTGCAAAACACTTAGTTTTCATTATGCATATACAAGAACAAGCATATTCATTATATCATATATATGCATCAACCATAACATAGTATGTCTATTAAAGCTTGTACAATATATCACTTTAGCACAAGACATACAATGCTATTATAACACCTATTTGTTATCATCAAAACTCATAATATATAACCTTAAGGTTAACAATATAGATATATATAATTTGCATTTCTAGTTGCACTAAGGTACACTGACTCCAATGTTTTTTTAATATATTTCAATTTTAGCCTATGTTGGAAATCAAATTTGAATTTGAAATTCCCTCTCTTCAATGATTGAATAGTTTAAAATGACTTTGAATTTCAATATTGGCCATTAGATTATATCAACTAACTCTTGAAATATATTTGAAAACCATAGCCAATAGAATGATTTCTTATAGTGCAAGTTTTGGCTTTTTCAAAATTAAACCAAATGGAAATTCTTAGATAAAAAGAATGTAATTTTGTCACATGGAGAAATAAAAATTTCAGATGCAATTTTGAGCTTGAATTAGGAAGAGTGATGGCTAAAAATCTTCTTAAAAAAACTTAATGGGCTATAGATTTTCAAATCAAAATTTCTTACTCACGTAAGTTTGATTAAAAAATAAAACTAGTAAATCCAAATTCCAAATTTATTTTTGTAACCAATTTTTGATATAAATGCTTTAATTTAATTTCCCAATTGGTTCCTTCCCATGATCTTACGCATATATCATATTATATTATAGTAGGAAAATCTTCTCACCAAAACATTTAGAATTTCTCCTCCTAATCCACTTATTAAAAAAATTGCTACAATAAACCTTTATAAAAGAAAAATATATGCAATAAAGTTTCTCAACAAACAATTTGTTTCATAGCATGCAACTTGATGAAAAATGTGAGTTAAAGATCAAAGAAAACGTTCAACTAAATAAATGAAATATTCCGTTTACTTATTTTTGCTTTTTTTTCCATCATCTTTCACACCACCCACATTTCTAAAGAAAAAGAAAAAACAAATTCATGCTTATCTTGCATAAATTATTTGTCCATTCCTCATTAAAGTCAGCAAAGATAGACAGTTTAAAGTCCTAAAATTGCTAAAGACTAAATTGCTTTCTCCCTAAATCAATATAGGGCACAAGAGCTACAATGGAAGACACAAGCATCTCCTTTCACCTTCATCTACATTTTTTAGCTTCTTTCTTTTTTCTTCTTCCTTTTTAATTTCAATCCTTCCTTCAAATCTTTCACAATAAAATTTTTTGCAGCTTTCCTCCATTTTTTTCCTATATATCCTCAGTTCGTGTTTGTTATTCAAGAACATGAATGATGGTTTTGATACTATGAGTTTATGACTTATGTTCTTGATGAAATTATTCATAACAACTTAAACTTTCAATGCATGATTCTTTAATAAATGGATCATGCATATGGACACTTATGATTCTTCCCACCAAATCTATTTGTTATGCTTCTCATATTTATGTTTTGTGTACATTGCACAATGATAGAATTTTGAACTATAAGTTCTCTCAAAATGTCCTTTTTAGTATGTGTCAATAAGGAGAGAGGAAAAGGCGCAAGTGGAGGAGGCCTCAAAGGCAATTCAAAAGACACACACGGTTGTATACATGCACCTTAAAAAGAGCAAAGCCAACGATGATGAGGAAGAAGAATCGTTGGCTTTACTAACAGAAGAGCTCAAACGCAAGGACGACACAAAAGGATTAAACAGCCTTTTCAATTTCTGAAGTGATTGATGTTCTTTTAATGTGCAAAACCAACAAACGAAGGTGCACAAATGTAGTTTATTAATTTAGTGGCTAAATGCTGACCTTGTAGCAGCAATGGAAATCAATTAGTTGCAATATAAGGGCAATCAGAAATATTGGCCTGTAATTTAAATTTTTACAATTAGTCGCAATAGATGAAGGGTAGTCAGAAAATTCTGAATTTGTCCTAATTTTATTCCATGATTTAATTGTTAAAATTACAAGAGCTTAAGGGCGAAGCCTCGTTTTGCATTGAGGCCCTTCAAAAAAATTAAAATACTAATATTTTCCTTCTATTTTTTTGGATGTTTTCAATATATATATATATATATATTTAACCACCTCAAAAATTGTAAAAATTTTATACAAATTTTCAATAATTTACATTTTAGCCAACCAATAATTTTTAGCTACCTGCGTCCTACAAGAGCTCCAACGGCTTAAACGTGTGAAGGCTTTAAAAAGACTCTTTTAAATGAATGGTCAATTAAATTGTAGACTTTAAAGGCTTCTGAAAGCCAAGCCTTTTGTTCTCAAAACAAAAGGTGTTATAGATTTACCCTTTAAGGCTTTTAAGGCCAAGCTTGATGTTTGGTTAATGAACGATAATAGTTATGTAGCGGAGTGTTAGTAGAGTGTTTACTAAATAATTTGGTTAAACGATTCACCTATTTATGAGAATTACAAATTTAAGAAAATACTTTATACCTTCATGAGTTTGTGAAAAAAGTCTCATGTGTGAAAAAGAAAATCATATATATGAATGTTGTCAATTTTCTAATGCATATTTGTTTGATGTTTAATCTTATAATTAATTATACAAGAATTTGAGAAATTTTATGTAAGTTACGACCCATCAAATTAATCATTTTGAGAATTAACTTTTGGTGGATATATTTTGTCAATTTGTTTTGTGAAATATTGTGATTTCACATGTTTTATTTTTTGTACTAAAATATTGATATATTATGTTGGTATGTGGATATGTGATTAAAATTGTGAAAATTATTGAAATCTATTTTTATGATTATTTTGGAACCCTATATATAATCTTTGAAAGATCAATTGATCTCAATAAATTATTATCAAATAGAATATTTGTTTAGACATTTGACAAAATACTAGTCAATCATGTGGAGCACTTCTATTGATAGGTACAATGGTTGTGAATAAGTCCCTTGATGAATGAATTCATTTAATTGGTTATATAAAATAAGGTTATGAAAGTTAATTGGGAATTTATCTACCGTTTCAGAGTTTATCATGAGGAAAAAGAGGGTCAAATAATTATTGATTGGTGGCACATAAATAATGTACATGAAATGTAAATCTTTTATTTGAGGTATACTGCCATCACTTAGGTCATCTGAGACAAGAAAATTATGCGAAAATTTTACAATAATAAATCTAATAGGCATTGAAGGGTTGAGACGAGTATAAAATAATAAATTATCATTGAAAAAGTTCAATTAGTGATTAGAGATCCTAAGATTTAGGTTGAAATAAAAAGGAATCAATGAGTTGTTTGGAAGTCAGGATGCACGAAAATAGACTTTTATAATTCAATTACATCCCAAAACTGTATATGCATTAATCCTATAAGACAGTGAGATTAATGAAAATTTTAAGTTGTAAAGGCACAAAATTTTGGGAACACTTTTTGGCAAATTTCATCTATATATGAGTGTTTGAGTCTCAGTCTCCTATTAAGAATGCTGGCTTATTCTTACAAGACATTTATAAAACCAAGATAAAGCCCAAAGTTTAAGAGTACAAAAATATGAATTCTTTTTTTTTTTTGGATAATTCAGGGGGTCTAAATGCAATGTACATGTTTTTCTTGAAAAGTCATAATTCAAGATTGGATACTGATAACTTCGGATCAATGTTTATAATTTTTCTAAATAGAAGTTCAAGGCAATGTTACTATGTATAGTATACACGATTAAAAAATTCAAACCAAATATATGTTATGGGCGTGTTTTTTTTTTTAATAGGATAAGGGATTATTGGAAATATTTTATCCAAAAAAAGGCATATTTACAAATGAATTAACTTAGGCAGCTCAAAAGCAAAAATAGATTCGAAACAATAATGTATGAAACTTAAGCATTTATGACTAAGTTATGATTTTTATAACCTTTGGAAATGATCTTAATGGTTTTTTTATTTTCTAGAAAAAAGAGAGAGAAAAAGTGTCCAACATTTGTACTCCTTTCTAGGCATTACAATAAAAATACTTCATTATTACAAAATATTCAACTTAAGTAACAGTTAGTGTCCAAAGGATAAATTCATCACTAGAGGTGAAAATAGATCAAGCTATTTACCAAGGACTTATAACTCAGCTTACTTTAATCTAATGTAACATAACTTAATCTCTTTATTTAAATAAAACAAATTAAGATTGATCAATATGTCTATTTAGATAGTCAAATCAATCTTATTTTTTATAGGCTCAACTCGTAAGCCTATTATCCAAGCCTATTTATTATATAATTACATATAACATCACATGTAACATATGCATTATAATATATATATAATATTGATATAATTTTTATAAATAAAATTATAAATATAGACCTAACTTTATTATTGGTTTATTTTTTATCTTGAAGAATTTTATCTGTTAACTTATTAATTTAAAAGTTTATTTATATAAGTAGGTTTTTAAATAAGTAATAGGTCAAGTTAAACTTTTTAATACTACTATAAAATTGTTGATAAATATCAATGGATAAATGTCAGTTACCAAATATCAAAATTTATTTTGATGCAGTGATATATTTTAAATTATATGAAAATATTATATGATTAATATTAATTAGCTGGTATCTATGTTAATACAATGACATTTTTTTAAATAGCAGAAAACTTACAATATTAGTTTTAAACTTAATCAACATCTGAAGTTAAGGTTTTACATGATTATGAGAAACCGCAAAAATTTAAGACATTAGTTTTTTTCATAACTATCATTTAAAAGGCATCTAAAGCATCCTATTGGGAGATGTAAAATGTTTACATATCTATTTTGGCCTTAACAGACATCTAAAGATATCAACTGTCTACTTACTTTGAAAGGGTAATACATAAAAACATTCATCTTGCATTAAAAATCAATATCCATTGTTTTTTATAGTTCCTACAAATTTCACTCTCACTTTTTATTATATTTAGGTGAAATTTGAGCATAGTTCACTAAATATTTTCATCATTTCATCATAAATATAGCATAAAAACGTTAAAAGAAGAGGAGTTTAACCTATAATATCAAATAAACAGAAAAAAAAAAAAAAGACAAGGTTTGAGGCAGTTCTGAGCATTGCATGGAGGCGGTTATAACCGCTTCCAATTGGTCTGGCAATAGTATTGGTAACCGCAAAAAACATAGCCGCTAACAGGATGATGGAGGTGATTCATGGTAACCGTTGCAGTCTTGTATCCTGAAAATTTTGACTGTTAGCAACTGGAATAGTGATGATTATTAACCGCTGCAAGATTGAATTTCAAATTTTGATTTTGGCATTTGGAGGCGTTTACAACTGCCTCCATCATTTTTTAAATTTTTTTGCAAATCAATTGCGAGCAGGGAAAAATCACTTCCAAATTATTATTATAATTTACTAGTTATCAAATTCAATAACATAAACAAACATTTCTTTATTTCATTCTAAGTTCTGAGTTATCAAATTCTCTATTACTAGGTTGATACTGAAGACATGACAGCAGTAACAGACATTTCATATGGAGGTGCAAAAGGCGGGATTAGTGTCATTTTGGCATTTGCACATGGAATTAAGTGACCATACTCTCTCCATCTGACATTTTATGAGCAATGATCACACCTTTAATCTCACTCACCAAAAAGCATACTCACACAACCAATAATGAACCCAAATTTGTTTATTAAACAAGACTATTAGAACAAATGCAATCACAAGCAATAAAATTAATTCACTCTGATTTCCAACAACTAATATTTTCATTTTTTGTGAATGAATATATTTTCATTTTATAAGATAGGAATGAGCTCCAATATTCTCACTCCATTGTGCGCCAACCTTGTAGCTTGATTTGTCATCTTATTGAATAAGGAACTCCTTACCTTTAAATTTTAATATTACTAATTGCAATGACTGTTTCAACAAACAAAATCAAGTATATTGAGAGTTATTTGATACTCCTTGTATTTCAGATAAATAATGAGGTCTGACCACAATTAGATGCAACGACCAACTATATACTAAGGCAGATAACATATTTTCACATACTCACTAAAAATCAAATCAGAACAATCACACGAACACTTTTATGAATGAGTTTTCAAGTCATTCTTCTGTACTATCATTTATCTACTGTTGCTAGAAGATGCAGGAATCACATATCAAGATGAAACTGGCATCAGGTGAGTGGTAGGAATCGAAATTACCGAGGGTTATTTTGTGAAGGATTTTAAGGGTTTGTTTGCATCTGATGGGTCCTACTTCCCTCGGATCTTCAGGGTGTGATTCAACCTATTATTGAGTAAGTGAAAAATCAAAGAATGATAGCAATTCCAATGGCTCAAAAAATTTGGGACACGAGGAAGGCTATGCCTAATATGAAAGCATCTAATCCTGATGGTATGAATGTGTTATTTTGTAAACGATCCTGGCATATTGTTGGGCAACAAGTTATTGCTAGGATTCAGAATTTTGCCTACTCAGGCTGTATGTTAAGAAAGCTAAACGAAACCTTTACTGTTCTGATTCCGAATGTGAGAGGAGTTTCTTATTTTGGTGAGTTTAGACCTATTCATTTGTGTAAAGTTATTTACAAGATTATATCTATGATCCTTGTGAATAGAATGAGAGGGATTCTGCATAAGCCAATTTCACTCATACAATCGACTATTTTGCCCGAGCGGTGGATCAAGAAAACGGCCTTCTAGCACAGGAAATAGTCTATCCTTTTTCAATAAAGAGGGCATAAAGGGGATTTCATGGGATTAAAATTGGACATGCAGAGGGCGTATGACAAAGTGGAATGGGAATTTTTCTTGCCGGTATCGGAGTTATTTGGTTTCTTGCCTATTTTTGTTCAATGGTTTAGGCAATGTCTATCTATTGTCTCCTTCAATGTGTTAGTAAAAGGTAGTCCTTTGCCTAGCCTTATTCCTCATTGCAATTTACAGCAAGGAGACCCAATATCTCCATCCTCGTTTATCCTACGTTCGAAAGTGATTTCTAGATTGTTACCAAGGGTAGAGCAAAATGGATGGATTAATGGCGTTAAGCTATCATCGAATGATCCTAAAATAAATCACCTAATGTTCGCAGATGATTTGATGATATTTCTTAGAGCTAATACTGTTGAAGCCACCTAACTATGGATATTATACACATGGATGAGGGTTGGTGCCGACAACGGGTGAATTTGGCAAAGTTTTTTTTTTTTTTTTCTCTCCTCGAAGAATGTGGGGAAGGAGGACGGCGAAGTTTTGAGTTAGCTCATGGGAATATCATTGTTACGTAGGGATGCGAAAGTTTAGGCATCTCATTATTCTTAACAAAGTCTAAGACTAGATATTTTGATTTTCTTATCAGAAAGGTTCAAGGTCGACTATCTGGTTTGAGGAAGAATGTTTTATCCTGGACAGGATGAATGGTTATGATATCCTCAATTTTATAGCAATCGCCAGTCTATACTACGTTTACTCTAAAAATGGTGCAAGGGCTATGCGCTAAAATGGATGCGGTTTTAATAGCAGTTTGATTTAGCAAAAGATCGATATTTTTGTACTAAAGCATCAGATACCATATGCTTGCCAAAGAGTGAAGGAGTCTTGGATTTAAGCAATTCAAGAATATAAATAAAGCACCGTTGGCAAAGTTATATTGGAAGATTATTCAAAATCCTGAGGCCTTTTGGTTTTAATGCTTCCGATTGGAGTACTAGTGTAAGATAACATTACTTTTAAATGAACCTATACTGAGCGGATCATGGGCTTGGAAAAGAATTTTGGAATCCAAGGAATTGATACTAAGAATTCTTACTTTCTGGTGGGAAATTGTAATTCAACTCAGGCCACTTCAGACCCGTGGATACCTGAAATTAGCACATTTATTCCATAATTAAGAAAAGATTATTATGAGGTGGGGAATTAACAGCGGCTCAGCTATTACAAACTGGAACAAATTATTGGGTTGTGAATGTGTTAAGGCAGTTATATTCTGAGGAGAATCTTGAGGTAATTTTAATGACACTAACTATAGCCAATAATGATGATAAATTAATTTGTGCTAGGTCTTACAACGGGTGAATTCTCAGTAAAATCTACATATAAGGCACTGATTTCACACTCAATTACAAAAAAAATTCTCCAAAAATATGGAATCTTAATATTCATTAGAAATACAAGATGGTTTACCAGAGGATCAGGAATGGTGTCTTTAACTTACCTACGTGTAAAAGCTTGAGCAAGCTGATGGCTGTAGGCAGTACTCTCTGTCCGTTTTGTTTAATGGGTGTTGAGAATGAATTTCATCTCATGGAAGGTTGTGAGCTGACTTGGATGTGCTGGTTCTGTTTCAAAGGGGTTAATATCTCTGATTTGGGATCCACTCATGGCTATCTTTTGCGGTTCTGACTGCCTTCTTCCACAGGCTAGCAGCGAAGAGCTCCGCTCGATTGCTGCCTTTGCAATGATTATGCAAAAGCACTTCTGGGAATGAAGGAACCAAGTTATTCATGAGGGTGTTGCTGTACTTGGGGAAACTGTTTGGCACTGTGCAGACGCAAGGAAAGATCAAGTTAGAAACTTTAGGTCTGATGGTGCGTTAAAGGCCTAAGTTTTGTGGATTTGTCCTCATTAGAGTATCACTAAAATTAATGTTGATACAACATGGGCTAAGTCGAAATCCATAATGGTTGCTGTAACTCGAAATAGTGAGGACTTAGTGTTAGGCCTACGGTATGAATTCTCCTTATGCTTCAGTGCTAAATGCTAAATTGATAGCGTTCAGAAAGGGTTGCTGGTGGCAAATAATTTTCAATATCAACATGATCATATCGAAAGTGATTCAAAAATAGTTATAAAGGCTCTTCTGGATGTGGTTTCTTGTCCCTGGAAAAGGTATACTATCTTTAAGTCTATAAAGTCTTTATTAGGCTCCGTTGAGAACGTTTCATTGGAATGATGTCCTAGATCTTGTAGTGGGTTGGCTCATGAGACAGCAAAATGGGTTGAAAAGATTATTTGGTGTGGTTCTAGGAGTCTATCTCATATCCACTTGTTTTAGAAAATGTATTCTATTTGATGCGGCTTATATACCCGATGAATAAAATTTTCATTTCATAGCAAAAAAATAAAAAATAAAGATATAAGTCGAATGCTAGTTTATAAAAATGAAAGAAGAAGGAACTACAAAACAAAACTTCCATTAGTTTTTCTTGGAACTATAAAAAGTTGTCATGCTACCAAGTTTTGTGTCTTCAATAAGCTTCTTATGATTCTTAATATCCTCATATCAATTTTTTTTTCATGCTTATTTGATAGTTCATGGCTTCCAAAATAATCCAGTCAAACTTTTAGTGGAATGATCAAAAAATCAACTTGCATAAGGTGCAAACGCCAACTATACGTGGCAAAGAGGTGGTCCACTATGTGTATCCCAATGCTTATGTTAATGAGCATTTTAGTAGAATCACAATATAGAAGCAACTTGGAGAAAAAGAGCTTATACCTTGATCTTTCTATGGGCTCTATAGGGTCAGAGGGTGACAATAGGAGTGATTTGATGGGCTAATGAGGAGTGTACATATGGCTCTAGCAATTGAAAGAGTCTCAATACTAAGCAATTTGTCCAAAAATTTGATCATGCACCTTTTAAATATTATTTCAACATGGTTCATGTGTTAAGAGCTCATTTTAGTCATTGACTTTTTATAAGATTAATTCTAAATAAAAGGTCACTCAACATGGGTCAGTTGATAGTGAGAGGTCCTTTTTAGATAGAATAGTAATGAAGTATTATGCTAGGCTATTATAGGTTGGTTAATCTTGGATAGGCCATTTAGCCTCTACCGTGGAATGATGGGCCTTATTGGGCTACTTGATGTTGTTTAGTTAAGGTTGACTCTAAGCTAATTAAGCTAAGCCAATTGCATTGATATGGGCCATTTGGTTAATTTGGGTATTATCACTTACCCCTTTCTTTTTCCTTCATTCAACATAAATAAAGATAAGCTATCATTTCTTGCCAAATTTCATAATTATTCTTATATAGCCTTTAGGAACTATGTGCCATCATCTATCATTTCATCAAACTTCATGCTTCAATGATAATGATGATGTCATAGATATTGAAGCAACATCTTAATTAATAGTTTATTAGAATCCTTATCATGATCATTGATTTGTGAACCATTGTGTTAGTTCTAGCTTGATCTTGACCACTGGCATTTTGCCTTTTAGGTTATACCTATTCAATTAGGTCATTTATAAATCTTATTTCCCTTTTTATTTTTCATTTTCTTTTTGCTTCGTTTTCTCTAAGATTTTCCTGTGCTTTCTCTATGACTTCCTCATGCTTTTAGTAGGAGCTTTCATTTTTGCAACTTCAAGCTTTAATTTTTCTCAAGTATTTATATTGTTTACCCTCTTTTAGATAGAATTTTTGATATGCAAGTTTATGTTTGTCTATTTACTAATTATCTTCAATTATTTATGATGATTATTGTTTTTGTTCATGTCTATTCTCATTATTGTTATTTGAAAATTTTGGATTTTTGTGCTACTGAGTCTACTCAGTAAGTATCTTTTAGGTTCCATGTGTTTTATCTTCTTTAGTTTCCTTGGTCTACTTCTTTTTCACTTAGATGTTCATCATGTCAGCTTGTTTTTTTGGATTGGTCTTTTCTCTTGTTCACTTGTTCTCTTCTTTTTTTTATCTTTTTAAAGGTACATTGCTTTGATGCATCATTACTCATCTTGTATTTTTACCTTACCTCTAAATTCTAGTTCATACTTTGGTTTTTTTAAGTCTTTTACTCCTTTTAAGGAAGAATAGCAATTTAGGGTCATCATTGCTCATCTTAAAATCATAATTATGAATGACCAATTAAATGATGTTTCTACGATTAAGCGAGCCTTTCATTTAGAAGATAGCCTAGAGAATCTTTGTTAGATTAGCTTAAAGGTGAATTCTATAATGTCTTCTGTTTGTCAGATGAACCTTGAGACTATCAAGCTTCTTTAGATGAACTACCTACTAACTTATAATAAGGATGGTGTCAAATTTGTTCCCACTTTACCTAATGAATGGATCTATAGCTATGATGTGGATTCTTTTTATATGCTTCATGGTGACATCGTTCAATGAGTGGTTATCACTTCTCTTTTTGCACAATTCCAATAGGAAGTCATGCTTTGGTTGAATGTTTATCCAACCTAATTAACTTGGAATGCTTGGTATTCTTTAGCAACTTTTAAAGCCTTTTGCAATTTGGTGAAGAAAGGATCTACTAATGTTAAAGTCTTTTCATACTTTTTTACTCTTGCAAAGCAACAAAATGGAGAGTGGGTACATCTTCCTCAATCCCTTGATTGCCTATTGTTTACTAACACATACTCCAATGCCCAAGAGTGGAAGGATAATTTCTTCAAAGTCTACTTGATTAAGAATTATGAACCTTATTGGATACTTAATGTTTTTTAGCTTTACCTTGTAAAATAAACACCAAGTATAAAATTTCCTTCAACTCCATAATCAACTAAGCTTTTTAAGAATAACAAGACATTATTGATTAAATTTTTTCTATTATATTTAATCATCCCATCGACATTCAAAAGATGTATAATATGTAATGTTTTATTCAATCTTCTTTTTCTTTTTCTTTCTTGTTTTTAATCCTCAATTTTTTTTGCAAGACATTGAATAAAGGAAGAGCTCTATATTCTTACAAATATAATGATGGATGCTATTTATCTTACTTTAACTTCTGTGGTTGTTCTCAAGCATGAAAAAAAAGAAAAGGGTAAGGTTAATAGCTTTTCTATTCCACCTCTACTGATTAACCTATCCAAGAAAGGTACTACATCACCTTAACCATTAGCTTCAAAGAATGTTTTATCTAATATAGTCCCTATAAAGATAAGTGTTAGCAAGGATCCAATTTCTTTTGAGGCTATAAATAAAACATTAACAACACCATCTTATTTGAAAGTGATTAGAAAGAAAGGAGAAAGGAAAAAGGAAACATTCTACTATTAAAACTATTGTAAAGGATGAAAGTTCTATCCTTGTCGAGAAAGAGAATAAACAAGATGATAAAATTATAGATATAACTAAGATGGATCAGGATTATTTCTCCAAATTTGAGATGACGCTTGTTTATTCATTCTCTAATGTAGGTGATAATGTTCAATACCATAATATAGATTGTTTTCTCTCATTTCAGACAAAGTTGTTAACTCTAATCAATCGTTAGAGGACTTAAGATTATTTGAAGCATGAGTTGGTTGAATCTTGAAATTCACTTCTATTCTTCTAAGGAGGACTCTGGAAAACGTTTTGTTGAGTATCTTAGTAATAGAGAAGAATCAATGCAATTTCTCTCAATGCACTATCAATTATTTGAAAAAAGAGTTAGCTAACTAAAATAAGATTATAAAAAAGGTTAATTTAGCCTTAGAAGTTGAAAAGAAAGGCAATAAGGATTTGAAGAAGTAGCTAGATACAAAGTCTTTAGAGCTAAATGACTAAGCTAAAGTAGAGCTGAACCTTTAGGAGAAGCTAAAAGATAAACAATATGCTTGTGTGGAAGTTAATGAGGGAAAAAAGAAATATGATGCTTTTGTGGACACCATGAAAAGTAATAAGAACCTAAACTTATTGAGAAAAAAGAAGCTATTCGTTTATTGAAAGATTAAGTGATAACTCTTGACAAGCAGCTCTTAGAGCTCAGGTAAATGCCTTCCTATTCTTTCCATTTCAATTTTTTGAGGCACTCAAGTTAATTAAATATGTTAACTCATGAGTAGCTTTATTTCTTAAAGACTGATAAGACCAAGACCTTAGAAGATTTACTCAATCCAACTAAATTTCAATTAGAGAATGATATATAATTTTATATTTGTTATGAATTTTTTTACTTCTTATTTGTTGTTTGAATTTTGATCTTCTGGACTTTATTTGAATGTTGATCTTTTATTTTGAAATGTCAAGTCTAATTCCTTAAGTTACTAATCAAAGAATATTTTGTATTTTTCAAAATTCTAGGATTTTTAGATTTAGATTGGCCTATAAGAGTTTGTTGATTCATCTGGCTTCCAATAGGCCTTAGAAAATTAAAAATGCCTTTAGAAAGCCTACCCCCTAAACTAGCTTCCAATAATCCTTAGAAAATTTAAAATGGCTTTAGAAAGCCTACCAACTAGAATGGCTTTCATAGCTTTCAATGAGCCTTAAAAAATTTGGAATGGCTTCAAAAAGCTTGCCAACTGAATTAGCTTCCCTAGCTTTCAACAAGCTTTAAAAAATTTAGAATAGCTTTAGAAAGCTTACCAACTAAACTGGCTTTCAACGAGCCATAAAAGATTTAGAATGGCTTCAGTGAGCTTACTTATTGAACTAGCTTTCAATAAGCCTTAGATGATTTAGAATGGCTTTAGAGAACCTTTCAATGGAACTGGCTTTCAATAAATCTTAGAAAATTTACTAGACTTTTTAAATGATGAGAAGATTACTTGAGCTTTGGTACTAAAAGATCAAGTCCTAGATTCTAAGTGTCAAGGGAACTACTTAAACTCTAGTACCAAGAAATCAAGTTATAGGTTTTAAGATCATATTAAGGTTTTTATACATGGTATTTTCTCATATAGGAGATGTCCTAAGTTCATGAAACTAGCTTTCCTTTTAAAGTTTCTAGCTTACATGCCTTGTTTAACAAATTCTTTATGACTTTATAGGGGTTTTCGTAATTTGGAGCCATATTTTTAACTTTTATTTGTTTCTTAGGACCATATACCTTTCTTAGGATAAGTATTTTAAGAAGAAAGCTTAATTTTTTTTGTTCTTTCATTAAAAAACATTGTAACTTTTCCCTTATATCATTCAGTATTTAGTCAAGTAGCTTATCATGTTTTAATAAGCATGTCCATCTCTTCTCCTTATCTTTGCTCATTTTCTACCTAAATAAATTTATTACATTGGTCACTTGGCTAGTAGATTTCTACTAATAGCATGGCTTTGCACATAAGTGAGCATAAAAGGAGTTTCTTTTATAGCAAATGCATCATTGTACGATATACCCAAAAGATACTTAGCAATTCTTTACTTTAATTTCCTTCTGATTCATCGAGTCATTTTCTTAGTCCTTCCAAGATGAATATGTTAGCTAGCTCTACTTAGTCATTAGCTTGTGGATGTTTTACTAATGTAAATTTTTGCTTTATGCCTAACCTTTAGCAAAATTTAAGGTCATTAACACATTGTGAATATATATATATATATATATATATATATATATATATATATATATATATATATATATATATATATATATAGCATATAAAGTATTTCATGAATGTCTATTTGTGGAAGAATTCCATAGTATTACTATTGTCAAACTAGGTGCCATTATTAGAATTAATTTCTTTAGGTAGGCTGAATCTGTAAAAAGATAGTTAAATCTAGAGTAG
Source organism: Sindora glabra (assembly GCA_020226215.1). NCBI lineage: Eukaryota > Viridiplantae > Streptophyta > Magnoliopsida > Fabales > Fabaceae > Sindora > Sindora glabra. The sequence goes on from CM035225.1 coordinate 25,969,679, forward strand.
AAATGGACAAGGATAAGTTAAGGTACTTATGATACCTACAAATTATAGATCTTTATATGAATTTTTAAATTTTTATTATTATGATGAATGTGAAGGGTTTTGCCTCAATTCATTTTGTCAAATAGTTAACCACCTTCACTAGATACTACACTTGTCTAAAGGCTATTAGGATAAAGCCAAATAGATTAATTCCCTACTTGACAAATGGCCATGAGGATATAGTTAATGATAGATCTAAGCAAAATTTTAAATTTATCACAATTTTCACTTGTTCATGAGTTTTTTCTCTACCTAAGGCTAAAAATAACTTGAACAAATGGCCTTTAGGGCTAGATTGATTCTTACCATGTGGTCTCCATATATGCCTTCATGTAATTCTCTTAACACATAGTTTTCCTCATTAGGTGAAAGGCACTTTAAAGATGGGAGAGAAAAACCTCTTTTATACACCATCTCATTCTTAATGAAGAAGCATGCAACTTGTCTCATATCCTTTATGCTTTATTCTGTTTGTTTAGTAGTTCTTTAGTTTCTAAGTAACTTTTGATAGTTGTTATCTAGGAAAGTTCTTTCTCACTTATTACCATTATTTCTATCTCCTCAATGCAAAAAGTGCAAATGCATTCTTGTATTATAGTTCTATAATTGACCACTACTTTTGCACTAGCAAGCTTGGCCAAAGCATTTGCTTGCTCATTTTCTGAATAAGGAATTTTGGCTAACTTATGCTTGAATTGTGATAGCTACTGCTTTATTTTCTCCACATACCTAAGTAAGGTTAGCTTTTTCACTTTATATTCACCATTCAACTATAACATTGCTAGTTGGGAGTCACTACAAAATTTTACCTTTTAAGCTTCAATCTTTTTTATAAGTTTCAAGTTAACTACAATTACCTTATACTTAACATAGTTGTTAATAGTTCAAAATTTAAATTTGAGTGATTATTCTAAGTGGGTCATGTTTGAGCCTTCTATTATCACTTCAACTCCACTACCTTTTCTATTTGATGACCCATCCGTATAAAATGTCCATTCAACATCCCTTTTTTGTTCTCTCCTATCAGCTTAACTATAAAGTCCACCAACATTTAGGACTTCATTGCTTGTCATAATTTATAATTAAGGCTATATTGCAAAAGTTCCATTGACAATGAGACAAACTAATTAGCTAAGTTTGGTTTGTATAGTGCCTATTTGATAGGGATGTTCATTCTTATGATGACTTAGTGTGACTAAAAGTAAGGTTTTAGTTTCCTAGAAGCCACTAGTAATGCAAATGCCATCTTTTCAAATTTTTGATACCTTGTTTTGGACCTGCGGAGTGTTTTAAAAGTGAAATATATTAGTTTTGGCTCTCTTATTTTTTCCTGAGTTAGGATAGAAATGACCACTTAGTTAGTGGCTATCAGGTCTAAGAAAGGTGTTTCCCCCAACTCTAGTCATGAGAGTATTAATGATATGGTGAAGTAGTTTTTAAACTCCAAAAGGGCTTTTTATACTTATTAGTCCATTGGAAATCTTTTTTGTAAAAAATGATAATAAGAAGAATGTTTATCACCTAACCTAGATAAAAACCAAGAAAGTATTACTAATCTATTATTCAGTGTTTAAGCTTCTTTGACAGTGGAAAGGCTTTTCATTTGAATAATGGCTTGGCATTTTTACTAAATTAGCCTCTATCCCATGCTCAATCATCATGAAACCTACAAATTTTCTTGCTTTGATGTCAAATGCATTTTGCTTTGGGTTCAACTTAATCTGATACTTTTAGAAGACTATGAATGCTTCCATCAAATCTTATCAATGTTGTTCTAACCTTTCAACTTTATGATCATATCATCAATATACACCTTCATGTTTTCGTTAATATGTTTTGTGATGGCTTTATTCATCATTCTTTGATAAGATGGTCCTACATTTTTTTAATCTGAACTACATCGCTCTGTAGTGGAAGGTATTCTAATCTATTATGAACACAATTTTCTTTTCATCTACCAGTGCATTTTCATCTGATTATAACCTAAAAAAATAATAGTGAAACTCAAATGCTTAAAGCCAGATGAGTTATCTATTAATTAATCTATATTTGTTTTGTTAAGATCTATATGGTCTGCATATTTTCACATTTGCTAGCTCTCATTGACTTTTTGGACCATAACTATATTGGTTAGTCAAGTTATATGCTAGACTTTTCTAATAAAGCCTACTTTTAACAATTTTTTTATTACTTCCTTTATAACTTTCCTTCTTTTAACTCTTAAGTTCCTTTTTTTCGCTAAATAAGGTAGATAGAAGGGTCAATTAATATTTTGTAACATGTAATAACTAAGTCAATTCCTAATCCATCTAACAATGATCAATTGATATTTTGTAGCATGTAACAACTAGGCCAATTCTTAACCCATCTAATAATAATTAAGAGAAAATAACATTGTTCTGCTTCATTATCTAAATAAGCATCATATTTATCCTCTTTTTATAGGTAAGTCCTGATATTTACGATATATTCATCATTTTCTCCATATAATCTATCTTCAAGCAATTTAGATCTTAGCTTAAGTTGCTTATTATGATATACTTAGAGATTTAATAAGGTAGGATTTATTGAATGGCATTCCTTATCTGCTTGAACTTGAGTCTTTACTTTTCAAGCTTGTCACATAGAAACTCTAAGTGACTTATTAATCACTCCATACATGATCAATGCCATTGACGATGTTAAACTTCATCAACAAATCGAGGTTGATACAATGGCTCCCATTATGTTGAAGGATGGTATTCTAAAGATTGCATTATAAGCATTGCTATGAGCTAGGACGACCAAAAAGTTTGCATCAATCATCTTTATTTGTGGTTTTGTGCTAAACATCATATGTAGAATGACAATTCCTTCTACCCAAACCTGGTTCCTTGTAAAGCTAATAAGAATGCCATTGTATTGCTTATATATATCTCTAATGATACCCATATAGGCTATAATATAGGAATAAAGTATATCGACAAAACTTCTTAATCAATTATCATTCTTTTTACTAGGTGGTTATGGATTAAGGTTTCAATGACCATCAAATTATCATGGTCTCGATCAGTATCCCTAAAGTCTTCTTTAATGAAGTAGATAGGTTAGAAATCACCCTTGATCCTTTTAAATTGTACATTATAGGCTTATCTCATATGCCTTTTCTTCCTATTGTTTAATAGCCATCCTCTTATAAATCCTCTTACTATGGTATCTATAACACTTGCAAAGGAATCATCTAGCTTATTAACTTTAGTTTCCTTAAGTGATTGATCTCTTTTTCTTTGACTTCTAGCTATGCTCCTTTATTATCACTCTAATACTTTCTATACCAAGGTAAGTATCTTACCCTAATAAGTTGTTTTATTTTATCCCAAAAGGTGATGCAGTCATTTATGTTGTAATCATAATCATGATGAAATTTGCAATACTTTATCCAAGCAGATGATAGATACTTTCTGGCCTTTAGTGGTAGGAATTTGACTAACTTGGCAACTTAGACATTATGGATAATTGGACTAAAAAAGATATTAAAAGGTTTATAATTACCATAATGACCCTATGGTGGTGGTTGTTCACATGGTTTGCAATCCCAAGTTAAAGGATTGACATTATAATGTTCAAACTCGTGCCTATTTAGCTCCAATTCTTCAACATTGATGAATTTTTTTGCTTAAGATAGTAGATTAGACATGTTCTTAGTTAGCTTCTTGACAAAGGATAAAGAGAAATGGCTAGATTGGAAACCAGATATGATTTAATGCACTATAACCTTTTCATTTAGATCCTTGATTTCAAAGGATAGTGTTGAAATGAACTAGGTATTTTTTTTGTATCTCCTAATGGCCTTTATGTAGTTGACTAATGTTGTTAAGGCTTTCTTAGGTGCTCCTTAGTAGCAAAGTGGGTGAGGAAGGTAGTGAAGAGTTAATCAAAGGTATGGATCAAGTGGGTATAGAAGTGAACCATTAGAATGTGACTTTATGTAGAAAAATGAGCTAGGATGACTAAAAAGTTAACATCCAAAGCTCTTGACAACATAAAAGCTCGAAAAGCTTCCAAATGTTCTTCTGCATTAGATAAACCATCATACAGTTCAATATGCAATGGTTTGAAGTAAGGAGCTAATGGTACTGCTATAACTATAAAGGTAAATGGTTAGTTATGAAAGTAATGAGGTAATGGTGAAGGATATGGCTTGATATAGGGTTATAAAATAGAGGAGAAATAGATAGGGCATGAAAAATATCATATGGTTTATAATGAGAGTTAAATATAGGTAATGGTTAAAAAGTTCCAATCAAGTGAGCATTATGTGGATTATAGTGGTGATCAGGGAAATAGTGGATGGAATGTAGTTAAGTGGGTGAAACATTATGAGATCACATATGTGAGGTGTGAAAGAACTACCTAGGAGACGAGTATGGTACTCTAAGGGATTAGCATAGGAAGGATATAATTCAAGCAAATCTAACTAGCAAGGCTAAAGAATGGTGATGGTAGAGGTAACTAATGTTGTGGTTAAGCTTGCTTGAAAGCCTTGATTTGAGTTTTCAAATGTCACACATGCTCAACCAAAATATTATGCTCTTTTTCCATTATTTTATGCCAATATCGCTTTACCTTTAAAGCAAATTGGGAGGAGATCACTAATGTCCCACATGGTTAAAGTGAATGTCCAGGTGAGCTGAAGCAAAGTATGCATGGCAAGATATGTTAGAATACACTAATGATTACTTCCAAAATAGTCTAGTCAATCATCTAGCAAAATAATTGAGAGATGAACTCATATAAGGAGCAAGCATCAACTGTACATGGTAGATGGGTGGTTCATTGTGTGATTCATCACATACACTCCAATACTTAAGTGAGTAAGTGTTTTAGGAAAATAATAGTATAAAAGCAACTTAAAGGAGAAAAGCTCTTACCTTGATCTTTTGTAGGTTATGTGGGTTTAGAGGTATTAATAGGCATGGCCTAGAAGACCAATAAAAAGTGTACATGTGGCCCTAGTAATTGGGGGAATCTCAGTGCAAGTAATTTATCTCAAGATATGATTATTCACCTTTTAAGTGTGACCTCAACTTGGTTCATGTGCTAGGAGGTCAATTCAATCATTAGCCTTATGTAAGGATAATTCTAAACAAAGGTTGCCCAACATAGGCTAATTGATGGTGAAAAGCCCTTTTTGGCCATAACAAGTTGTTATAGGCTAATTAGCTTCGAGTAGGCCATTTGGCCCATATATTAGGATGATGGACCTCATTAGGCTACTTGATGTCATTTAGTTAAGCTTAATTCTAAGGTAACTAAGTCAGGCCAATTGCATTGATATGGATCAAGTGACTAATTTAGGTATTATAAATAGCATATAAGTAAACAACACCTTTCAAAAGTTCCATTTTTTTTCCTTGTGATAATGAATTCTCATATTAAGCTAATACTCCAAGACCAAAAACATACCTATAAAGAAGGACTTATGCATACCTAATGATCTACGATTGAGTTGTTTACTAGATAAGATGGAAGATTACCTTTAATTGACTTAAGGAATTCCTTTATTGCAAGAACTTTGCTTTTAACCTTAAACACATTAAATATTTAAAACATTTAACATTGAATATTTAAACTATTTAAGGAGTACCTAAAAAGAAGTTATCTTTTTCTAAACTCCTTACATTAAACATTGAACATTTAAGCCATTTTCTACCACTTTGATATTTTACAACTATATTCATACGAAAGATATTTTTTTCATCAAAACAAATAGGTATTTTGACATTGTTGTCATAAGGTTTTGATTATTACTCTCTTCTTTTTTTTATGTTTTTGACCTTGTATATCCTCCTACTTCACTAATCCTTGAGAACCTACAAGCTATTTGAGACTAGATATTAAAAGAGAAACTCCGTATACCCCACAATGAAAGAAACTTATACTTGTGATTCCAAGAACATATATCCATACGAAAGATATTTTTCACCTAAACAAAGAAGTATTCTAACATTGTCATAGTAAGATTTTGATTATTACTCTTCTCTTTTTCCTTTTGTTTTTGACTTTGTATATCCTTGTTTATTTTACATGATGTCCTAGTGCACCCTTGTATATCCTTCTACTTCACTACAACTTGCCTATATCGTAGGTCCTTGAGGACTTGCATACTATTTGAGACTAGATATTAAAAGAGAAACTGCATATAGCTCACAATGAAAGAAAGTTGTGATTCCAGAAACATATAATTGTGGTATTTAACCTGCATAATGCCTTTAAACTGTAGAAGCTTCATGCTTTGCTTGTTAAATATGTGTGTAGTAATAATTTGAAATCCTTAAATTTATATCTGTTTATCGTCTTTACTATGTAAACTATATAATACAATTTCTGATCTGGAGCATGGTTTCTAAAATTGCAGCCTTAGTAACACGTATTATTAATATCATCTTAAGAACTAACCCTTTTTTGAACTAAAGATGTCTGTGTGTGGAACATCTGCATGAAGAAAATATTAATGGCATTATAGCTATGTGTGAGTTTTATTTTCTGAGTTAATATATACCTTCTTTTCTCAATTTTATCTAAGAAATCATCTCTGTGATTGCAAAATTAAAGGGCTATTGTTTATTAATTTGAACAAGCTTCCAGCTAGATGCTTACTTGATTCTTAGCCTTTTATTGCATACTTTACCTTTTATTGCATTCTATTTCAATAATCATTATTTTTTGTTTTGGTCCTTGGGCATGAACAAAAATTAAGGAAATTTTAACTAATATATTGCAAGAACTTAACTTTATCTCAACAGGGGTGCACTACATATGAATTTTTTATTATGCTAAATCGCTTATCAATATCATATTAAACAACCCGCTCCCCCCTAAGGCCTTAAAAAATTTAAAGGTAGAATTTAAATATAAGAATGCAGATAATATCCAACTCTTAACCAAAAACTAGTTAACATGTGAGCAGAGAAGGGCGTTGATGATGTTAAGGGACTAAATTAAAAAAAATAATTTGTATATGTGAATTATTTTTCGTAACAAAAATATGTGAATTTGGCCCCCACTTAAAAAAAGAAATATAAAAGATAGTATAATCAGTAAGTATCATTGTATTTTCTCTTGAAGAAAAGGGAAAAAAGTGATTAATTGAAAAGATAAAGAAGAAAGACCATGAGAAAATAGGATCATATTTGTTGTCATATTTCTTATTATTATTATTAAAAATACAAAAATATTTCATGTATAGTAAATGGAATTCAAAATTGGATTCCAAATTTTTTACATTTATTAAATTAAATTTTACAAATTTATCTCATTATTCTATATTTAATAACAGTCATTGATTTATGTTCAGTATCTAATTTTATATATTATTTTCATACATGTAGTATTACTGTTAAAAATAATCATTAAATAAAAGACTAAGGCTTTTTTAAGTTTAATTTGACCAAAATAACAATCTAAGCTTAAATTTGCTAGTTCAATCAACTTAAACTCAAGTCCATTTATTTTTATTAAATTCAAACTTGAATAAATAAATGTTTCATTCGATTAATGTCCCACCTTATATATGGCCCCTACTTAAAAATGATTCACCCTCCAACCCCCTCGGCATGTAAGCATAAGCTATTTCATGAGAATTGCAGAATGGTTCATGGATTATTAACTGGTTTTTTGTAAACTTTTGATATTATTATATGGATTTAGGATTGTTGTGCTCCTTTCAACAAAAGGATGCCGTAATAATGGAATGAAGGTTAGCAACAAGCTCATTTTTCCTTTCGTTTGTTAACCTTAAAGCTCATTAACTGAGAACCAAAGAATAGTTTTAAATTTTCATCACACATAGCAGCATAAGCATGAATGCTATGCAAACATCCTAGGATCTAGTGATAGGATTTAACTATAGAATGGTGGGGACGAAACTATGAAAAACATTTCATAAACAATTTTGGCTGTTAACAACTATTATCATCAATTTAATATATATATATATATATATATATATATATATATATATATATATATATATATATATATATATATATATATATATATATATATATATATATAAACTTGGTGGCAGTCCACGAAGTCTGCATAATATTTTAAAAAATTTTGATAAAAATATGGAAAATTTTATAAGAAAAATTTTACATCACTACAATAAAATAGATCAACACTGATGACATTGTCATCAATGACAAATATTCAGTGATCGCTATAAAATCAAATGACTTTTACTAATGACACAGTCATTGATAATAAAACAGTACCATTACAAATTAAATAGGCAGGAAATGAAATACTTCAACAACGACATTTATTGTTGTAAAAGCTTTTCAAATTTTAGTAACAACACTTGTCATTGTTGAAAGCTATCGTTAAAGCTTTTAGCGACGACTCATGTCATTGCTGAAAGAATGGCACAATTTCCTATGCTAACCTTTCAATGACAATACTTGTCGTCGCTAAAAAGCCAGCACAATTTCCAATACCAGCCTCCAGCGATGATTGACAAATTTGTAGTCACTAAAAAGTTAGTCTATAAATACCATGCCCACACCCTCGGCCTTGGTAAGGAAGGAAGTTGAAGGCAGAGATTTAGGTATATTTTTTTATGTTTTAATAATATAATTTTATTATTTATATATATTGTATATTATTTTATTTTATTAGATATTATTGCTGTTTATTATTATTTGTGTTCAATTTTAGGACATTCGATCAGTAGATTTATTTCAGTGAGTTATGTGTATTAAATTTTATAATATTTTATTTTATTATATAATTTATGAGATGAATAATTTAATATGAATTTATCTACTATAATAATATGCAATGAGTTAATTTATTTTGATGGTATGACATATTTGGCGTGAAATTAATATTAGTTGTATTTATATGTTAAATATGCCTGTATGATTTTACTTTCATGTGTAATTTATAAATATAAATTTTATTATTGTTATATTACTAAGTACAATTATAGTTTTGAAATTTTTTATATATGTGTAGATTATTCAGTTAGGTAAATTATTTTGTAGATAAAATTTATGATGAAGTTTTAGAACACAAAATTTTTTAATTTTGTTAAAACATAATAATGTACGGAATTAGAATAATTATATAAATATTTTTAAAAAAATATATGCACACGAAAATAAACTTTTAAGTATGGTGATAAAATTTTTCAATATAACTTCATAAACATACTTCAAAGAAAATGTATAATAAAGAAAGTAAATGCTAATACAATTTTTTATGGAAACATTGTATTTAATGAAAAAAAAATTATATTTAACAAAAATATTAAAAAAATTCAAGACATATCTTTAGAATTTCTCACAATGTAATACAATTTAACAGGAATCATAATTCATAAAAATTTCATAACAATGTATATTGACTAAAATAAAAATAAATTATCATTCAATAGTGATTATTTAATTTTTAATAAATAATTCATATAACAATTTATGCAAAAAAATTATATTAAAAAAAGAATGAAGAAAAATTGTTACATGAAATATTTTTTAATATAAAATTAAATAAAAATAAATTTGAAATTTGAAATTTGTCATATGATAGATTGTGAATGAAAATATTTATTATTTTTTAATTATTTAATGTAAAAAATTCAAATGAAAAAATTTTCAATTTTTGTTATCATAAATACTTCATAACACTGTAGATTGATTAAAATAAAAAACATTTATCAGTATAGAAAACAAATTTCATATTACAATGTATGTACTAATATAAGAATTTCATATGAATATATACTTTAATAGGGATTATAAGTCACACAAATTTCATAACAATACATAATTTTTATCTAAAAATGATTAATATGTATTCAAATTCCCACATTTTCAATGTATTAATTGGAAATGTATTAAAAATAATAACCAATCGATAATAATTCAAATAGGCTTTATTGTAATTTCTAGATAATTTTTCATTTTATCTATGAATTTATATAATATCTAACATTTTCATTTTATATGAAATTAATATCTACTCAATATTGATCATTTATATTTATTCAATGCAAATATTTTCAAATACAATATGAATTTTTTACAAGATGAAACCTATTTGAAAATGTGAATTAAAAATATTAAACATTTAAAAATTAAATACATAAAAATGTTTCATTTGAATATATTAATATTGAATATTAAATATTTGAAATTAGATTTTTTATATATTCAATAATAATATTGGATATTTTATGCATGATAAAAATAAAAAATTTATATGACAACTACACATAAAGTGGTGGTAATAATAAGATTACATATAATTATATATTTTAAGAAAATTACAAAGTACTAATAATAGGATTACATATGAGTACGAATTTTAAAAGGATTATGAAGATTTAAATTTCTATGTCAAAGAGAAATCTCGTACAAAATACCATCAAATTGAATTTGATGATTGTACACTAATAAAAACTTGAAAACTTTGAATCTTTGAAAATATATCTATACTCATAAGATATATGTTTAGTCAAAAAAGTTAAGTACTTATAAAATATACCTCAGGATAATTGAGTTAAGCTATACATCTTATGAATGTGGTAGAGTAGGTTATAAAATTGAATTCCTAATTTCAAGTTATTAAACAATGGAAATTTATGTGGATATTTAAAATAACTAACTATACAAATAATAACATACCAAAATAATGGCACTCATAAAATATTGTAATGTAAGTTTAAAATTATTGTAAATAAATTTTTACAATAATTTTAAATAGAATTGCATTTGCATTATAAGCTTAGACCCGTTTATGGGTTAGTTGATCTCTATATGTCAACTAACCCTTGAATTGTCCTATAAAGTTGGACAATTTAGGATATGACTTATAGTTATTATTGAAAATTTATCTGGCTCTCATTTCATACTATAGAAATTTTTTGGCATCCAAACTATTCTCTAGGTTTGAACTATACCGATGTATAGCTTACACACTTGAAGAACTACAGGAAGATACAGTTGAAATTTCTACATGGAAGAAATGAAAAATATGTATGAATTGATAACTACAAAAATATCTCGAATGGGATAGGATCCTACCTTTTAGAATTAGAGTGATAGGGTGGATTTAGGACATATAACAAACATTGATCCTAACCCTTAATTCCATATGAAGTTATTTTTTTCCTATTCAGTGGTATCATGTTTATAAATAAAAGCTGGATCCATCTATGAAATTACTTGTCGAATAAGTATTGGAATGGTATGATGACATTTGTTAATAGAGTTAGAAACTTTGTTAACAAAAGGAGCTTGGTGAGATATTCATGTAAGAAGTGTGTAAATCTATTGTTCTAAAATTTAGGAACATTGGAAACATATATCATAGATAATGGATGAATTATAAACAAATTAGGTACACCATGGTAAAGTAGATGTTTCCACTTCTAGGGGAATGAGAGGGTATCTCCTAATGATAGAGATGAGATGGTGGATATTATACATGATTTCATTTACCCTCGTAAAATTGAAGTAGTTCATAATGAAGGAGAAGGAAATAAGGACGTATCTAAGGGGGGCATTGGATTGAATCATAGCGGTTGTAATAATTTATTTGCATAAATGAAAACAGAACTATATCTGGGCTACACATCATTCTTAACCTTAAACGTTCTAGTGAAACTTATGCACTTAAAGGTGTTACATAATGGGCTAACAAATTATTTGATACTCTATTAAAGTTGTTGAAAGAAGCACTCCGATGGACAATAAATTGCTTGAGTCACATTATAGTGCAAAGAAATGGCTCAACAAGTTAAGGTTAGGGTATGAGCCAATCCATATGTGTAAGTATAATTGTGCACTTTTCTGGAAAAAAAATGCTTTGAAGGATAATTATCAGATCTATGGAGAGAGCCGATGGGTCAATAAAAACATAAAAGGGAAAAAAGTGCCTTAAAAAGTGCTTCAATATTTTCCATTGACTCCTTAGTTGAAACGATTGTATAGGTTGAAGCATACTGCAAAGCATATAACATGGCATCATACTAGCAAGTCAACAGAGGATAAGGTAATACGATATCCTATTGATGGAAAAGCTTGGCAAAAATTCAATAGGAAGCATTCTAATTTTTCTACCAGCCCACAAAATGTTAGGTTGGACTTAAATGCAGATGGATTTTATTCTTTTGGTAATAGGAACTTGTCATATAATATGTGACCAGTGGTCATGACTACCTATAACTTATCACTATGGATTTTCATGTCTTAATCCTTTTTTATGTTGACTTTATTAATACCAAGGCATTAGTTACTAAGCAAGTATATAGATGTCTTCCTAAAATCGGTTGTAGAGAAGTTAAGGCATCTTTGGAAGAAGGGGGTTAAGACTCGAGATACTAATACAAATACTATATTTAATATGCGGGCTATTTTGTTGTGAACTATAAATGATTTTCCCATTCAAAGCGGTCTCTTTGGGTAAAGCAGATAGGGTTATAAAGCATGTCCTACATATAATGATAATACTCCATCAATTCGAGCTAGAGGACTGTAAATGACTCTATTAATACCAAGGCGTTAGTTACCAAGCAAGTATATAGATGTCTTCCTAAAATCGATTGTAGAGAAGTTAAGGCGTCTTTGGAAGAAGGGGGTTAATACTTGAGATGCTAATACAAAAACTATATTTAACATGCGAGCTACTTTTTTGTAGACTATAAATGATTTTCCTACTTAAAGTAGTCTCTCTGGATAAAGCAGACAGGGTTATAAAGCATGTCCTACATGCAATGATGATACTCCATTGATTTGAACTAGAGGAAAATTACTTATGTTGATCATCCTCCTTGGCTTCCAAAGAGTCACATATGGAGAAATCGGAAGGAATCCAATGGAAAGCCAAAGAGGAGAGCCCTTCCTTGTCCTCTTATTAGTGAAATTATCATGGGCCAATTAGGTAAGGTGGCAAAAGACTTCTTGATAAACATGTTTAGTTTGGTGGTCTAAAGCAAAAGAAGGGTACTAATGAACTTAATTAAAGTAAAAAAAGCATATTTTTAACCTCCCGTATTAATCAACAATGATCTTGAGGCACAATATTGATGTGATGCACATTAAGAAGATTATATATGATAATATACTAAGTACATTATTAGATATGGAGCACAAGACAAAGGATATAGATAATGCAAGACAGGATCTGGCAGACATAAAGATAAGGCTGGACTTACATCTATATGAAGAAAGGGGTCAGCTCTTGAAACCACATGCTGCATACCCCCTCAACCAAGAAGAATGACGGCGATTTTGGTAGTTTATAAAAGATGTGAAATTCCTGATAAGTTTGCTAGGAATCTTAAGAAGAATGTAATTGATCGTGATATAAGGTTAAAAGGGTTGAAATCACATGACTGTCATATTATTATGAAAAGGTTAGTAGGATCTTTGATTTGAGCATTTTTATCGAAGGAATTATCATATTTGATTGTTGAGTTGTGCAATTTTTTCAATCAAATATGTATTAGAACTCTCAGTAGGAGGGATGTCTTGCAAGCCAAGTAAGATATTGTCATCATTTTATGCAAGCTTGAAATGATATACCCTCCTGTATTCTTTGAAATAATGGTCCACTTGTTAATGCATTTACCTAATGAAGCATTACAAGGTAGTCTTGCTCATTTTTTATGAATGTACCAATATGATAGCTATATAAAAAAGTTAAAGGATTATGTTAGGAATTATGCTCCAACTGAGGGTTCGATTGCAAAAAGATACATTGTTGATAAGGTATTAACATTTTGTTCCATGTATCTAAAAAGGGTAGAAACTAAATTTAGTCAACCTGATCGAAACCAAGATATAGCATCCAAACATACAAAAAAGGCATTGTTAATGTTTCGATCTCAATGTCAACCCTTGGGAAAAAAGATTATATCTCACTTTGATAGAAAAGATCGAGATGTAGTCATATGATACATCTTGAATAATAGTATGGAGATTGAAAAGTATCTTTGGTAAGTTTCTATGTTTATCCGTACATTTCTCCTAAATAATTACAACAAACTAAAATACATATATTCTATAGTGAGCATTGACAAGAGCTCGAATGAAATGGTGCTAATAACATAGATGAGTTACAAAGAACAAAATTTCTCATATGGTTTTACTCTAAGGTAAAAGTTTGTTCTTTCCAAACATGTTATATTAATCATGTAAATATTATTCCCTACTTGTAATTTTTTCCAATTTAACTCTTTATAGAAATACTATTTTTATAGATGTATCATTTACATAGAAATGGTTCCCCTGAAGCCACTAAAGAGTTATTATCATTACCTTCTGGCCTTAATTTTACTATAATGATATACTCAACATGTATTGTTAATGGAGTGCGCTTCATAGTTGAAACTCGGGATGTGAAGCATAAAACATAGAACAATGGCATTTTCATTCCAAGAGCTAATGGCAACATGTTTTATGGTGTACTGGAGGACATTATAGAACTAACTTATCTAAACAACTACACTGTGAGTTTATGTAAATGCAAATGGTACGATACTAATCCTAGGAAGAAGAAGCTTTGCATTGATAAGAACATTACAAGTATCTCTATCAGTGGGCAATGGTATAGAGACGACCCTTACATTCTTACAATTTAAGCACAACAAGTCTTTTATATCGATGATCTTCTTAATGGGCTAAATTGGAGGGTCATCTATACTGTTATGTATCGCAACATTTAGGATTTACCTAAGGATAATGTCAATGTACAAGACTAGAGATGTATATGGTCGCCCAGCCCGCAAAAATAGAGGATTTCGACCTTTTTTTTTTAGCTTGATAGCCTGTTGGGCTTTTTTTTTAAAAGTCCAATTAATAATTGAGTTGGGTTCGGGTCAAAATAAAAAAGTCTGATAAGCCTAATCTGGCCCGATTATATTAATTTATTTTTTATAATATAAATATTAGAAAAAGATTAATTTGATATAATTAAATATTTTATATATTTAAATATCATATTATTTCTTTAAGTATATAATTTTTATAAATAAAAATTATTTTTTTACTTAAAAATAGAAAAAAATTATTCAAGTAATTGGGCTAGCTCGGTGGGCCATTCATTTATATAATCAGGCCGGGCTGAACTATAGTTTTTTAAAACATTAATCGGGGGCCGGGGCATAAAATTTATATAATTTGGCCCGGTTGACTCAGCCCGAAACCCACCCAGCTCGGCCCATATACAACTCTATACAAGACTCATCATTTCTGTAGGAAAGCAACTTCTCCAATTTCGACCTCATAGTTGATCTTGGAAATTTCCATTTAGTTAACTTAAAAGATCAGAGAAATGGTCCTTGAATCATTTCACCTTCTAGGAATACTAGGTTTGTAATAGAGGGAGTGGACGTCTTCATCGATGATGATGACAACTTCGAAGATGAAACAATTAAAGATTATATGGAGGATGTGTTTGTACAATCTGATGATGGTGAAGAAATAAATGACCATGAGGATGAGTCTGTTAGGTCTACCAACACTAAATTAGATTAGGAAACAAAACTATTTTTTTACATGATAACTCATAATAGTGTAAGAGTTATTGTGCAATTTCATTATATGAATATAATAATTTATATCTTCTCTCCTAACTCAATTATAGGCTTTTCTCTTAAATGCTTACATAATGTATATTATTCCAATCATAGTGGATGTTGAGGCATGCCACCATGGAGGTGATGTTGGAGGAGACCCTCCATGTCAGCCTACTTATATTCCCTTGTAGTGTGAGGGATTAGATATCTTTAATAATTGTCCATACTTATGTTAATTATCTATTAAATATAATTTTATAGTATTGATATTTCTTGTTATCCATCAAAGTTGTTGCTATGAGAAAGAGAGATTCAAATAGGTCCCTAAGGCTACACGAAAAGATAGAGAGGAGCAGGAGGAGACCGGTGCTTGTACAATTTGATACAACTGGTACATGACATCTAGTTAGGGAAAATGCCAGCCATCTCGCCTACGATAGGTAGCATCATTCAAGAACATATGCTGTCTTATTATAAATCATGGCGATCAGTGCCCCAGCAGTTGCAAGATAGGGTTATGTAGGAGGTCTTCATAAGTATCAATCTCCTCCTTATCTTAACTTAGTTCTATTTGGTATTGAAATTTTTGGGCATAGTTCTTACTAATTTGTTAAATGCCTTTTACTACAATCCCACTTTGAGTTCCAAGGCATCACTGAGGCCGAGTGGGATAGAGCGTTCAATGGCCTAATACGGAGTGTTGTTGACTTGTACAAAGACTGGAAGTATAAGTTCAATAGGCATTTTCTGAAGCACAAGGGTGATCGGGACTAGGATTTCAACCTGGACTGTGCTAGGTACTTTATGCCATGATCTGTCTCGCCTCAGATGTGACAAAAATGTATAAATTTCTTCAACAGTGATGATTATAGAGTAAGCATGATATTTAACAAAATTATGTTAGTATTTCATATATTTAAATTGTAAACATAACTATATTATATGATTAATTCTTAATTTACAAGAGTTGTCTATGAAAAATATAGATAACCGAGCAAAAAAGGTGGTGAACAATTGGCATGGATCGAAATCCATTACTGCACATTGTTATGATAAAGTAATTCAATTTATTATTCATTATTTAAATGTATAATCTATTAGCAATTCAATAATTATATTTATCCGTTCTTTTTCTTTTAAAATATGAATAGAGAAATAAGGAGACTAGTGAGTTGCAGTTGGTTCCAAAAAATTTCAAGGATTGACACACATATAGGACGGGGGAATTGGTGCATTTGACCTTTGCGGAGTAGTATGAAAGTACCATAAACTTTATATTTTAATGATACAATTTTTTTTGTAGTTTGTATAATTAATTCTTATTTTAAAAATTCAAGATGAAGATTGAGCTTGCGACCTAGCATACACAATCCAATGTATCATTCATTGGCTAAACTAGCACTCTTATGCGAATTGATAAGGCTGCCATTGCTGAAGAGGTGCTTGTCACTCATCGAGGATATAGGAAGGTAGTCGATCATGTGCTGGCTGGCTAGATATATCGTTTACTAGGCACCTCCA
The DNA here is from genome assembly GCA_020226215.1 of Sindora glabra. Taxonomy (NCBI): domain Eukaryota; kingdom Viridiplantae; phylum Streptophyta; class Magnoliopsida; order Fabales; family Fabaceae; genus Sindora; species Sindora glabra. Next base: position 25,986,804 of record CM035225.1, read on the forward strand.
GCTTCGGAGGGGGCTCCCATTATGTGTCCCAAGTGGATGAGTTACAGGAGTAGCTATAGTAGAGTCGAAAGGAGTTTCAACAGAGTCAAATGTTGATATAGGAGTAATAGCAAATGCAGCAACAATTTGGTAGATACTTGACGGAGCTAACATCCATACTCAGAAAATAAGGTTTCATGTTACCTTTACCACTATTCATTGTTGCATTGTTTAGGCCGAGCAAATTTGTGACTGCACCCCTTCCCTAGCCAAGCGATCCCTCCTAGCCGGCCAACCACCACCCTCTATATATCATTCACGTCGTTAGGAGGATAATGATGATGATGATAATCCTAGTACGGATGATGATACATCGAGTTATCTACATTTTCCTTCTCCTTAGATTTTGTATTTAAGATTTTTTTTCATGTACAAATATTTATACAAATCATGTACATAAAATTTTTTATATGTGTATAAATAATTTTACAATTATTTTATAAGTATTCAATTTTTTATATGAATTATGTGATTTTATTATATTGATGCTACTAGCATGTTTGAAATAAAAAGTATTATTATATAAAATTATAGAATTTAAATTATATAAAATTAAATTAAAAATTATTAAATTAACTCAATTTATTCAAAATAAAAAGTATTATCTATATTATTAAATACAATTTACTAATTGCTAGACATTTTAAAAAAATTATTATAAATTTTTAGCAACAACAAAATATCGTCGCTAAAGGTTTAAGGAAAAGATAAAAAAAAATATAGAATTACTTTTAATGACGATATAGTTGTCATTAAAAATAATTTTATATTTTTTTTTTTTTTCAAATTTAAGGCTTTTGGCGACAACATAGTCGTCGTCGCTAAAAGTCAAGCATTTACCAATGACAAGTGTCGTTGGTAAAAATTTGATTTTTAGCAATAATTATTTCGTTACTAAAAGTTTCATTTTTACCGATGACAAAAATATCGTTAGTGTAGGTTAATTTAATAATGAACCTATATCGATGACATTTTCAATTACAACTTTTACTTTCTGCAGTGACCGAATTATTTTCAATGAGAACATTTGATAGTTTCTTTTCCTGTAGTGCATAAGAATTTCTGTGGTTACAAACTGCTGCCAAATACATATTTAAAAAATTAAAAAAAATGAAAATGGCGGTTCAAAACCGCTGTTATTACCTTCCAAACATGCTTGCAATGCTTCCATTAAACTACCACTATTTTTGCTCTTGCGGACCGTTTCCTAGCCATTTGCTCAACCGCCGGCAAGGCCATCGAATGCGGTTTAAACCACCGCTATATTCAATTTGGAACTACCGCTAAATAAATCAATTTTTTGTGGTATAGAAGAATTACTCTTTTATTTTCTGCACAATATAGAAGATATTTCACATGCCCACACTTCCGTATCTCTACGCAAGTAACAGTGTTTATATACCTGTATTATTTTTTTCCCCGACTCTAGTCATGGTAAATATTCACGTAATTTTCACAAAGTATATCATACTGAACATCAATAAATGCACAGAAACACTTGTATATAATGGCCAAAATAGCGGTTCCCTTTGAATGCTCTACTTTACAACCCATATACCAATATGACTTATATGGCTTGTACATTTACCAATTACCCAAGCACTAAGCTTGACTTTGAAACAAAGCTAAACCTAGAAGACCTCAAGGTTTGAACCTGTTGGGGACCAAAAAATAGCCATGGCTTTCAAAATTTTTTATGTACAATTGAATTGATTATTCACTATTTGCCTTGAACATTTAAGCATTTATCCTTAAGATGCTATTGAACAAGGCAATAAGCTTCCACACGTCTAATTGAAACTCTTGCAATTTTAACCAATAAATCATAGCAAGAAATTAATTGTTAATAATGGAATTCAAGCTATTAAATAAATCGTTATTAAAGTCATCTCCATAAGTTATATGAATCATAAATTAGTCAAAAAAATTTAAGTTTTATACTTAATGGCTATAAAACCATTAAAATTTTTGTGTTGCCTAAGTTAATTCATTTCTTAAGAGATGACCATTGGAACCTAAACATGTTGTTTTATAGAATATTTGCAATAAAGACTCTTATTGGTACATAAATCAATTGTCATTCTCATCTTTTTAAAAGAATCATGTAAATAAATTTAAAACAGAGGACATATTTAACATCTCACCGAATCCTACAAAACATTTTGAATTACAAATCAATATTCTCTTACTACCCTTTGTACACTAGAAGAACACCAACCATATCAAAAGTTAAGAAGGTTGTTTAGTCCTTTTTCCTTGTGTCGGAGTTCTTCTATTAGCAAAGCCAACGATTGCTCTTCCTCTTCGTCGTTGGCTTTGTTCTTGTAAGGCTCAAGAATGTTACCATATGCATCTTCTCCACAGCTTGTTGAGGGCTCCGCTACTTGTGCCCTATCCTCTTTCCTTGTCGACACATACTAAAAAGAGACATTTGGTGAGAAATTAGAATTCAAAAGTCAAAATTCTAATAATATATCATTATGCAATGTACATGACAAATGGATGGGATCGGAACAATTGCAAGCGCTCGATTGAATGATATATTTGTTAAAGGATCATAGGATTGAAAGTTTAAGCTACTAGGTGAAAGTCAATGGATAGTCACATCAAGAATAGTTTTCAAAGTATCAATACTATTGCATGTTCTTGAATTTTGAACAGGAGCTAGGGATATATAGGGGGGAAAAATAGAAGCGTCACATGATTTTTTATTGAGAAAATTTTGAAGGAAAGATTGAAGTTAAAATGGAGAAGAAAATGTAGAGAAGCTAAAAGATGTAGATGAATGTGAAAGGAGATGTTTGTGTCTTCCATTATAGTTCTTCTGCTTTGTACAGAAGGATTAAGATAGCTAGAAAAGTAATTTAGTCTCTAACCATTTTTTGACTTTAATAGAAGTGTAGACAAAGTTGAATGCAATATCTTTGACGATGAGTAGACAAGGTTGAAGGAAGAGAGTGAAAGACCGAAAAATAAGGAGAGAATCAGATTTTAGAATGAAAGAGAGAAATAGAAGTGTACAGACTGAATGCAATATCTTTGATGATGAGTAGCAAATTAAGAGAGGCTAAGCAATTGCAAAGCAAGAAATTGAATGCAATATCTTTGTTTGATGCTGAGCATTTAAAGATAATACTCTGATCTACATAAAAAAATTTATTCTTGAGTGATTAACGATACATGATATCTCTTATGTTAAATTGAGAACACAAATAAAGGTAAAATATTCAAGAAACATCACATGCGATTTGAACAAAGAGTTCTGACAAGGTTGGATTCATTTTGGCTAATATTTTTGGTCAAATTAATCTGCGTTGTTTTTTAATTATATATAGTATAAGTGTATTGAAAAATAAGTTGTTAATTTTTAAATACAAGTTTATACTTTGTTGTTACACCAAAATTCTATATTGATATATACTTTCGTGACTTTTGTGAAAAAAAAATTTACAAATATATATATATATTCAAAATTAAGTTGTAATTTTTATATAAATGAAAACTTTAGATAATTTTTATGCAATTTTGATTAATGGAATTACAACTTTTTATGTAGTTTCTATACACAAAATCCATACATAATATAAATTTTCTTAAAAATTAAACGATTATATATACAAAATTACAAATTTTATATTAAACCTTCACAAAACATGCAAATAATCTAATATATACCGAGCATTATCCTCAAATTTTAATTATAACAATATCAATTTATTAGTCCTAACCAAGGAATAATATAAGTCAGCACTCTTGATAGTACAATGATATCTAATGCGGGGCTTTATTTCTCTTATATCATAAATTTGAACTTTTGATTTTGAATGTATATATTAAGTGAATTATAATTATTAAAAAAAGAATAATATAAGATAAAAGCCCATTATCTATATACTCTTTCATGTATATTAATTTAGTAATATTGGATATAAAATTAAAATTTTCACCACTGTCATTATTAAACAGAAGTGTGGTTTTACGTTCAATCTTATCATAGGGATTTAACGGATTCATTTGTAATACCATATCATATATTTTACATGGAATTTAGGAGTTTAGTATCTTTACTTCACACGCTTACTAAAATATGGCCTTTATCATATTCAGATGAGCCGACAAGAGAAAGGAAGAACTCACAGAATGAGGGAGATTGGAACATTCCCATTATTGGAAAAATTAAATCAATTATCCTTATTTTTATAATTAGATTGATTATGAAGGACAGAAGGAGGGGTTTGAATTTTTTTGTCCAAGTAAAACAGTGCTAACCTCCACGTAAACGATGTGGAACTCGTTGGTTTGTAGCAATTTCGTATTAGATCAATTTAAGAAAATATTTTAGCTTTAAGTTTCGTTTATTTTGTCAAGAAGCAGATTTCTCTAGAAAAAATCTCATTTTGTGAAAAACTACATTTATATATATAAATTTTGTGAAAAACTACATTTATAAATTTTATGTTAAAATTTCAGAATAATAAGGGTGTTATATATATATATATATATATATTAAAAATTAAAATTTCGAATTTGTTTTAAATTGTGTTAAAAAAGGAAGAGAGTAAAGACTTACAAAATTTTTTAACTCATCCTCATATAGTGTAATATAATCTCCGCCTTGTAATTGATAATGCTTTACAAGTGAACCTGTTAAATAAAAAGGAAACGTAAAAAAAAATGTTTTAACCTAAGATTTTAAGAATCGTAAAGAAATATTTGAGATATCAGCTCCGACTTCCTTTTTAAAAGACATTTTTTTGTAAGAAAATATCATTTGCTTCCATATAAATGAAAAAGTGATATATTGGCTCTATACTTTGTTATAAACAAATATGATAAAGAATTATGTTAATCAAAAGAATTACTTCTTCTTTAAAAAAAAAAAAAAAAAAGTTATCTTCAACCAAATTCCTCATATTTAATATTACAGATATAGAACAATTTTCATTACACCAATAATTTATAATAATTTTAATTATATTTTACGGGAGATTTTTTTTTTATTAAAACAATCAGAACTTATAACAAATCAGATATGAGGTCTTACGTGTATTTTCTAGGACATACATTCTGGTTTTGTTATTAGACCAGTACCTGTGAAATTTAGGGGAAAAAATCATTAAAAATATCTAATAAAAATAAATAAGTAGATTTGAAGGGCACAATATTTACTCACTTAAATTTTATCTTCCATTCTTTGTCAGAATATAGGTCTTTACAGAGAATTTTAATTCCTTCCTTATCATGAAGCCTAGGAAAATTTTGCTCTGCCACTTTCTGCTTAGCATGAACATAAGCTTCTTTTGGTTATGAAACAATTCAAATTAAAAAAAATGAAATAAAATTGCTTGGAAAAATGATAAAGTCAAAATGAAAAAATGAAATCATAGTTAATCAGAGTTAAGCATATGATAAAAATTACTTTCGCAGATAATAAATCTTTTCTTACATCCATTTTAATCTTGTGGTTCCCACATATTTTAACAGAGAAATGAGATTTACACTGAAATTCAATTATCTTATAAAAAATTGCATGAACAGAAATGAGTGACAAAATATAAATATAAATGTTAATTAATTTCACAATAAATGATGATTACTATAGAAAAGAGAGCCACTCTTTCTTTTTTTTATTTCCCTTTTCTTTAATAAATTTTTATCATAAAATCCATGAATTTAGAGGAAAGAATTATTTATTGGACAAGTCTAACTGCACCACATAGATCATGAGTTTCATTAATAAATTCGAGCTTATCGAACATAAAGGAAACTAAAATAAATGAAAATTAGAACAGAAAACCAAAATACATGGCAAGAATAACATTGAACTTTTGAAATGAGGATTTTTTTTTTTTTTGAAGAAAAAGTGAGAGAATATAGGTAATGTAGAAAATTTTCTACTAAGACTTAATTTCATATATTTTATTTTCAATTTTGTGTTTGTAACTTTGTATTTCTGCTTTGAGTTAGAAATATATAACTTCTTTGTCAAGAATAAGAGAGAATTTTTTTTCACAATGGAGCTCCACTCTACATTTATTAACAGAGTAATACACTTAGATATGATTGAATAAAATTAACTTATTTCAATAACTAGCTAGTTATTTGTTCAAAAAGAACAATATTAACTGATATTTTTAGTGATCAAGTGTCACTCGAATGACATTGCTCTACAGATTTTGCTCCACTCGTATCATAAGTTCGTATTCAAAATTTTATATTATATATTAAGTGAATTATTGTTTCCATCATTACAACAACAAAAAAGAAACCAACGTCACCTTTGGGATAATAATGCGTCCAAGTGAGTTAACATCACTGCTTTGTAACTTCTTTTTAAATAGCTCTCTTACCATCTGTTCTTAAATAGGAAAAAAAAACAAATAAACCTTCAAAAACCACCAAAAAGATCACATAATTCATAGAAAACTTTATATCATGAAATAACTATATTTTTTTATTATAATTAATTAAATTTACCAAACCCACCTTCCCATTAGGAGCTTGGAAATTATAGTTTGCTCTATCCTCTACATTACTTTCAACAGTATCAGGTGTCATCGGCTCAGAAGAAGAGCTAGAAGCAGAATTCGGATTACTAATTCTAAGCCTTTGTCTTGCTTGTGTTCTGATTTCCCTTGCTATTTTTTGCTGCTTCTTTTTCTCCTCCTGAGTTCTCTGAGACGACGTCGTTTTGTATTCTTGCCAATTTGGCATGGGAAAAAGGACACCACCATTTTGGTCCATTGAATAGGTTGAATATGTGGGATGTACAACAGGCTGATTCATTGGCTGAAATGTATTGTACGGCTGAAAATACTGTGAAGATGTTGGATAACCTTGTGTAATTTGTGAAGGATAATATGGTGTTAAACTGGGAAAATGGAGATTTTGGGAATAACCCATTTGTTGTTGTTCTTCAAAATTTACATCTCTGATGGCGGTGGCATTGATGGTGGAGGTAGTGGTGGTTGTTGTAGGAAAGAAAGCAGAATATTCGTCCATTTTTTTATTTTTTTTTTGGGGGGGGGGGGGGGAGGAGGGGAGGAAGCAAGTTTGGAAAATGTAAGAACAATAAAACAATAATTGATGATTGAAGAACCGATTTTGCTTTGGATGTTAAGCAAATGTGGTAGGAAATTGCAAAACAAGATGGTAAATATATACATGTACACATCAAGGGCGAAATAATCCCAGATGTTTAAGAAGCATTTTAAAGATACATTTACAGGTCAAAAGAAGAAGAAAAAGATAGTAGGAGAAAAGATAGATCATCTATTTCACGTAAGTTCACAAGTGATAATTGATAAATTAGTTAATAATTATCTTTTAACTTATAAATTTTAAGTAATTTAAAATGATTTATTAAAATAAATTTTTCTAATAAGATATTGCACCAAACTTTTTTTAGCCAATTTTATATTTATCAACCAGATAAATAATTTATGGTAATTCTATGAAAAATTTGATCTCTTTTAAGAATGAGTTTTGTTTTTTTTTTTTTTAATAGACACAGCTCAGATTGGTTTTTAACGTTTTAGGATTTGTGTTTATAATTCTTTGGATAAATTAACTTATTGAGTGCGTAAGCTAAATACACTGAAATTGAGAGAGAGAGAGAGAGAGAGAGGCAGACTGCAGAAGAGTGAGAGGGTGGAGAAGGTGGCAAATGGCCATAGAGTAACGGCATTTGGACCCTAATATGAGTTGTAAAAATGCAGTCAAGACGAATTTGCTGGGAAAAAAAAAATAAAAAAGGAAAGATTTAAGTGATGAAAGAAAAGGGAGAAGAAAAAAACAATAAGACAACGTGAGGGAGCTTCATTATCCATTGTTGAAATGAAGCGTTAAATTACAGATTTTGGGGTATTCCTGAAGGCTGCAGCAAAAAAGAAACATAATTATTACCAACAAAACCAAGAATTTAATTTGTCTGCCTAAAGCCTGAAAACCTGCTTCTATATTCCACCGAAAGATACAAGGAGTGAACGATGAAAGCTGCTTTTGCTCTGTAGCCATGGAGTCCTGTGGTGCAATTTGGAGGGAAACTTCGAAAGCCAAATTACATCATGACAATTGGATTTAAATCCATTCTACCTCCTACATGTACCTGTCCTATCCTTTTCCCCTGCTCCCATACGAGTACTATTTTTTTTGGGGGAAAATATTTATTTAATAAAAGAGTATATTATAAGAGTATTGGATTCTAACTGTTACATTTATTTTTTAATCATTCCTCTCGATTTATTAATAATAAATCATCAACCAATATATTACTTTCTAATTTAAATTTGATCTATGTAAATCAGTTTTATATTATCATTTAACCATATGTTGTCATATCAACAAAAAATTATTAAAATTCTTTTTATTTTTATTAAAAATTCTTAATTATTATTTTTTTTAATGTCATATCTTCAATGATAGTATAAAATATTTAATACCACTGATAATGAATTAAATTTCAACTTTTATTTTTTTACTAAGTCAAAATATATAAAATTAGCTAATTTATATATTCAAGTGTTGCTCTCTTCGTAGGTTATCCATAGCTAGAAGTCATAGTTAAATAAAATTTTTCAATACAAAAACAGGTGCAACAGAGAATAAATGAAATTTTTCACAATTTAATTTTATTTTGTATCTATTATTTGTAAATTATATTTGAAGATCAAGAATTTAATTTATAGTGATCTCTTTGAATAAAAAAACAATAAATAATGTTCAAGTCATCTAAGTTAGGTTTATATTTAATAGAAGAAATATTCATACTTATAAAAAAAAGAAAATTTATGTTTTTATGAATATTTGATTGGTAAATCAAGTTTAGAGATATTAAGATTTCTAAATGATTTTTTATGTTTCTAAAATGAAGTAATTGCTGAAGAATTATATTTACTTATCTTGAATAATTATATAATATAATTATGTATGACTTATATTTATATTCAATTGTCGATGAAATATGCTGCGTCACAAAAACTTAATAATCCAGTGGGAGTCATAATATAGCTACCCAATCATCTTTGATTGTTTCTGAGAGAAAAAGGTATGATTTTTGGATTATTTTGTAAGATAAATTAATTAAAAATAAACTAATACTTTCTATATTAAATTTTTGACAAAATTCTAGGTGATTATTATATATTTAATTTAATGTAAAATATAATATTTAAAAATTGATATAAAAAAATATTGACAATTAACAAAAAATTAAATAAATAAAAGAAAGAAAAATGATGTATGAATTGTAAAGTAACATTCTTTAAAATAGAAAATAGGAGTTAAGAAAAGAAAATAAGTGCATGAGTTGTAAAGAAATAGAAGTAAAAAGGAAAAAAATTATTGGCAAATTAATATAATTTAAAATATAGCATTAAAAATTAATATCAAGAAATTGTTGGCAAAAATCAAATAAACAAATTATATTAGTTCTCAAATATTTTTTAAGAGAGATTGTAATTGATTAATTTTATTAATTATTTTTTTATTAACTTTTAACTTATTTATAATATGTTGTTATAACAAAATAAAATATATTATATTATACTTATACTATTCATTATAGGATTAAAAAATAAAAGAAAATAAAGGAAAAACTAAAACAGTAGCCCTACACTCTTTGTTAAAGGATGTAATATCCTGATTCTCTAGAAATTAATTTTTGAAAAAATTAATGATTTAATGATTTTATCTCTAAAATGGTAAGATGCCGGTAAAATGGTTCTTGAATTGTACAAAATTGCAATTTTATCTTTATTTATATATATAATTTTGTTTATTTATATAAGTAATTATGTCCTTAAATAATATGATTTATGAATATGAATGAAATTATAACTTTATATAATTTAAGAATTATTTTATTAATGTCCTATAATTTTAATAACAAAATTGTTTATTCTATTTTAATTTTTTCTAGAATTAATCTTCCCACATACTATCTGAAAGCTAGATGGATAATAACAAATTCAAATTCAAATATATTTTTTCCTGAAAAAATTACACTAATTTCTTTTAAAATTTAATCTAGTTACATATATCATTTTTATTTTTAGAAATATAGACACATCTTTGATACTTTTTTAAAATAAAAGAAATGAATATATATATATATATATATATAAAGGGAAGGGAAGATAAATATATGTGAAAAAATAATGCTAGTAATTTTTTAAAAATAAAAAGAATATAAATATAATTAAATCAGATCTTAAAAAAAAGGTGAGTGTAACGGTTCGGAAAGAAAAACTTACAAGACTTTCACGCTTTCCCATGTAACGGTTCTTTATTCCACTTGCTGTTTGTGCTTAATATTAGAAAAGCCTGCACCATGAAATCCATGCTTTCCAACATGTCATATAGGATGAGTAAAAGCAAAGAAATGTACATGAAATTCATCGTACTTGCCTAAGCCAGCAAGTTTATCCAACTTTGGTGATGTCATTGGAGTGTTTTACGATTAGATTGTAATTTCACCTCCTGGGATTTGTCCTTTTCAATAATAATAAAAATAAAGTTAAAACAACAATAAAAAAGAGTATTTTATACAAGTAGTGCTAAAAAATATTCTATTACTGAAATATTATTAATTTTACCTTAATATTGAGATTTTAAATTATGTTGAGATTTTAAATTTACTTTCATTTATAATTTAAGAAATAAAACCTTTCATGTTATTATTGATTGAATCTTAAAACTTATAAAGTGACATTTTTAATTGTTATAATGCAAGAGACAATAATACTCAAATTCTCGGTAATGTGTAGGGTCTTTAACGACATAACATCAAATTTTACACATGAAAAATTATGTATACAAATTTCACAAAAAAAAAACAAATAAATAAATTTTGAAAGGATAAAATTTAGATAAATTTTGTCCATATAAAAAAGTTTAAATTTGATTCCCTATCAATATAAAATATTTTATATTATCAACAAATAAAAAAATATATATCATTAAAAAATTATAATAATTAAAATTTTTTAATAGCAGTACAGAAATTTTAATAATTTTTTATTAAAATGATAACATAAATAGATGATGATTTATTGATATTTAAATTCTATAAGAAATGGGTAAATTATGATAGTATTTGGTGTACCAATCAATCATCAGTATACGCATACACTGATAGCAAGCCGTGACTTCTTCGGACTGCTTTCAGAAGAGCATACTTTGTCATCTAAAGAGATAGACAGAACACATGCAGCAACTGATAATTTACTGCAGATTTAAATTTTAACCACTGATATCGTGTATCAACTTTACAGTATCATTCAATTATATTTTACCATATCAATAAAAAAAAACTCCTTTATTATTATTAAAAATTCTTAATTATTATTATTATTTCAATAACATATTTTCTTCTAATTTATTAATAATATAAAATATCTTATACTATTAATAAATCAAATTTAAACTCATTTACCATTAGCTTATGGCGTTAGTGTAACTGCACCAATATTTTTGTCAATTATTATTAGTCAAATTAATTGAAAAAGAATACATTTTAAGATATAGCACTAATTTTATATGACTATTTTAAAAAGTAATTTTTAATTTTATAAATACAATTTTTCTAAAAGATTCAAATTCTTAAATTGAGAAAAGAATATTTTGCTGATGATAATAGACAATTACAGAATGACAAAACATTCTCAACACAGTATTTGTTTCATCTCAATTAACTTGAATTCTAGACGTAGATGTTGAATGTTATTTCAATACTTCCAATTGTATGAAACACAATTTACAAATGAATTGCATTCAACAACAAAGATACGCTGGGAATGAGATGAGTTGGCATGGAGAGGGAGACATTCAGGCAACTTGGCTCCCAAAAAATTTTGATATCCTTATTTTTATACATGATATTTTCTTATTATCTCCTTTCAAAAATTAAAAAATTGTATATGTTCTAATGTTAACACTTAAACCCCTTATGCTAAAAATTATGGCTTCACTATTGTTTGTTACTAATAAATGATGCATGATTTAATCTTTCTATTTCATCAAAATATTTTAATGTTGTGAATATAAAATACTCACTCCTAGGTTTTGTTGAAATAATAATTTGTCTTGAAAACATTATATACTCTGAACTGTACCAAATTTGTAATTTCCAAGAATAAGATAATTTATAGTGTTCCACTAATCTAGAGATACACCAATGTACCACTAAATTTAAAAGTGATGATTTCTAATGTGATATATTAATTTGATACAAATATAATAAGTTTATTAAAATTTAAAATGAGATGCCAATTTATTTAAAAATTTATATTAAATTTCTAAGAATATTTTTAATAAATAATTAATAATTAAATTATAAATAAGTATATATAATAAAAATATAAAATTTTTATTTTAATAAAATGATAATAAAAATTTAAAATAATATTTTATTAATAAATAAAAACATTTTTATGAACAATAGTAAATAATTAAATTTAATAAATAATTTTTAATATAAATTTTATTAATCAAAATTCTTTAAACAAGTTAGAGAGATAATCTGTTCTAATGTGTTTAATAAACAAGCTAACCCAAATGACATGAATTGTCATTCTATCCAAATCTAATTATACATCAGGTTCATAATCTCCCAAATATATTAATAATTAAATTTACTAATATATCAATATACCATTGTATCATAAATTTTTTGCAAGAATAATTCAGAGTACCACGAGACAAACGCCAACAAGTTCTTTATAGAACTTTCCGTTTCTGCCATAAGAAGGATGCAAAACATGAAGTTGCATGCTTACAACCAATTTCTCCAACTAGAAAAGTGAAGACAAACAAGAAACGTATATGAAATTCATCTTACTTATCCAACTAGCTTACCCAAAAATACTCACCGAACATGTCTTCCGTTAATAATGATCGTTCAAACAGACTGGAGGTTTCAAATTTCTGCCCTCAAATTTCACCGTACTATTATGCTTGCCTGCGTAGTTCTTTATACTTGGATCATCTCCTTTTCTTTTTAATCATTTTTCTATCACTTTTAATTATTTTTCTATCTAGTTGGAAAAAGATAAATATAAAATTTTTAGTGAGTCCTATCGTACACAAAAAATATGAGAAAAATGTAAAATACTTAATTCATTTTTGAGGTGGTTAAAGTTTACTTCCTTTAACTTTAAAATTTTAAAAATTATTTCCATAAATTTTATAAAATTTAAAATTAAAACTTATCATTTATTTTATTAATCATTTTATGTTATTTTTTGATGAAATTTTTCAACAATAATCACAACATTATAAAATGTTAATTATTTTTTCGCATATAATTTCACATCTCATTTATAAGTATTTAATTAAAAGATTATTTATATAATTTAATTTCTATTTCTATTATTTATATAATATAATTATATACAAAGAAATTATTAAAAAAAAGTAACATGCAATTCCTGTTTAAAAATTTTATAAAAAAAAATCGTATATTTTGATAAAATGACTAATTAAAAGGTTAATGAGTATCAATTTCAAATTCTATTAAATCTAATGGAATAATTTTTAAATTTTCAAAATTAAGAAAGCAAAATTCAATTAAAAGGCGTATTTCACATTTTTTTTCAAAGAAAAATATATATTAAAGACCGGACTCTACATACAAATTCTGTCCATAAGGTGACCAAAATAAAAAAAGTGAAGATCCAAATTCAATTTTTACCGACTCCAACAACAATCAACCATTGGAAAATCCAACATCACCTTTGCAACTCTTTAGATGGCATCTAATTCACCAAAAAAAAAATCATATTTTCAAAAATGTTTTAAGGGAATCTATAATTCTCATATCTAGCTCTACTTTTAAAAAAAATTCTCAAAAACATTTTTACTTAATATTCCCCTAAAATACTCCTACAGAGAAGATGAATATCCTATATTTTCATAATATATAAATATTTTAATAATATAAATAAATTATTTTACTCATCCTTTAATTAAGACTTTACCACTATTTAATTAAGACTTTACCACTATTTAATTAAGACTTTACCACTATTAATACGTTATTGCAACACCACCTACCATGGATAACTATTATTAACCACTATCCACCACTATTGATCAGTGCTCTTCATAACCTATCACTATTCACCACCATAGCAAATGACCTTCATCAACACCACTCATCACAAATAATTATCATCAATTACTATTCATTGTTGATTAGCCACATTCACCATAAGTGATCATCATCACTACCACCCATTACTAATAATCCTAATTGGCCACCACCCTCCATCAAAAAACAATCATTTATCATTAATAACTACTATCGATCAACTTCCATCACCGTCCACTATCATTAAATACTTAATTTTCAATAAAAATATTTTTAATAATCTAACAATATTTTAAAAAATATACAAATTAAAATATAATATTATAACATTCTCGAAAATATTTTTAAATGAATCAAACATAATAATGTCACGTTCCTAATATTTAAATTCTCGAAAATCACATTTTCAAAAATATTAAATTTTCAAGAATATGAAATGCCTATTTGTTTAATGTTTTTAAAAACAATTTTCTCTTTTCTCATTTAAAAAAAAAAAGTTCCCATTTTGTAAATTATTTTCAAAAACCATATCTCTAAATGTGTAACTTAAAAATAAAAGAATAAAAATTTTAATATTTTCTTAACTAATTTTTTTATTTTGAATGTCAATCTTATAATTAAATAAAATATTCTCTTATTTATTTATCCAAATACCATTTATTCTTTATTTTCTTTAAATTCAAAAACAATTTCTAAAAAGAATAATTTCTGAAAATTATTATTGAGAATAATTTTTGAAAATAAAAAATATAAAAATATATCCAAATAGACTTCAAAACTTATGAGAATGTACCATTTCATGAACCACACACCACTTTAGATGTTGCCAGAGCCATGCTTACATCCTTTTATCCTCATTGTTATGGGACTCTAAAGGATCTTGCCGATTTGGCATTTGACAAATGACAGCTTTCTGCTCCATTGGATAGGAATGTGAGATAGGAAAAAGGTTGATTTGTGTTTTCGTTAGATATGAAGATGGAATAATATAACACCAGAATGCCTCCTTCCCTGCAAAATTACTTCCAGCAATGTATTCATATTTGGATATTGCAGACCATGATTGTATGGTATAGAATGGTCGTGCAGTAGACCATATATTGTTATTCTGCAAAATTTACGCCGGATGATGAAATTGGCAGCTGCTGTAGAGGCGGTCAAGTTGGAAACGGAGTAAAAATGTGGTCTACAGCCCTAACTAGTTAGAAAGAAAATCACCTTATTTATCAAACATCCGTAGCCAAGCTAACTCAATAAGCACGTATTCCATTAGGATGAAAGCCTCCAGATTGGCGAAGTTGGTCTTGATGTAATGTTTTAGAGTGTGAATAGAAGATAATTTCAGTTTGAAATGCAGGGATCATCTTGATAAGCTGATAAAGCCACCCCCTAACCATATATCCTGAAAATAATAGTTGCACATATATTTTACTGGAAAAATAGATAAAGTAATTAAGAGAAAAGCAAAAATTTAGCCCTCTCTCTCTTTTCTAATACTAAGATGTTAAAATTTGAACATATTCTTGAGTTTCTGAAACCAAGCATAGCCATTGTCATAAATCATCTTTAGACTTCAACAGCATGTTCAAAAATGTTGCAATATTTTTTGTGCAACTCTAGATTTTGCATGGAAAAGGAAATTAATCCTGAATATGCCAATTTAATTAGTATAAAATTCCATTCCATACACATAAGATGTACCATATATCATTAGCGATTTGAAATGCAATGAAAATAAAAGCATTTCACTTCCATGCTCAATAAATAATTTACCATATCACCTATGCAAACTTTACAAAAGCATATCAAAGATGCTACAAGAGAATATAGTAAGAAAATGATTACACATGCTAAGGTAAAAAGATAACAAGGCATAAATAGGAAAAAGCAAGTTTGACAGCAGCCTTACCAAGGACAAAGCCAAGAAATATCCATTTTCTGAGGAGTAATCATGCACATATTCATCTCATCAATGAAGTTCATGGAATCGGTTTATAAGAGCCACACTTCTGCAAAACTAAAAATCAAATTTGAGAGAAAATGTGTTATCACTAATAAGGAAGAAAAAATTCAAGACGGAGTTTTGTGAATGGAGTGCTGAAGAGTCTTTTGGAAACCGATATTAATAACGGAGAAAAAGAGAACAGTTTCAGCTGCATGTAAATACAGAGCTTCAGTTGATGACACGTATCGGAGATAAGTTCATTGTTTTAAATTTAGCAGAGTTCCAGCCATAACTTTGACAACTAGCATACGGAACCTCCATTGCATGCAACGAGAAATCCGCAGCTAATGACAAGTAACAACTCTTTCACAAATTAAATTTAAAAGTTTTTAATAGGAAAAAGATAAATTAAGTAAGCATATAATAAAGACAATGCAATTATATTCCCTAAGAAGTTGCATGTTAATGGCATACCTATTGGATGACTGCTACGTCCAAAATTAGCCAAGGTATGAAGCATCTCCAAGTTCCAACTCTGTTTTTAAACATGGAAAAGAAAAAATATATGGTCCTACAATCTGATCCAACTACAGCCAGGCTGCTTCATGGTCCCAATTTTTCTCATCACACCTCTCAGACTAGCTGCTTCTTCCCATTGTCCTGCAGCTGCATAAATATTCGACAAAAGCACATAGATTGATGGGTCATTATGTTCTCTTTCTAGAAGAAGCTTAGCAGCAGTTCTCCCAAGCCTTAAATCACCATAAGCTGCACAAGCACTGAACAATGCCCAGCAGATGTTGGAATGTACAACAAAGTCCCGACTTGTTATTATTTTTTCTGCCTCATCAAGATACCCACCACGACCCAGAAGGTCAATTATGCAAGAAAAATGATCTGTAGTAGGAACAAATCCATAATCATTCAACATTAAACAAAAAATCCTAGCACCATCATCAACTAATCCTGCATGGCTGCATGCTGAAAGAACTGCAGTGAAGGTTGCCTGGTCTGGTTTTATCCCAGGTGAGTTACGCATAGCCTCAAAACAGAACACTGCTTCTCTGCCCTGCCCATGCTGGGCATAAGCAGATAGTATTGCATTCCAAGAAATTGTATCTCTTTTGACCATAGCATTAAATACTTTCAGAGACCTATCTAGATACCCACACTTAGCATACATTGTCATCAGGGCATTACCCAAAGAAATTTCTGAAGAAAACCCATGTCTGAGTATGTAGCTGTGAACAGTTTTCCCATAACTCAAGGCTGCAATGCTAGAACAAATGCTCAATATAAGGCTGAGGGTATATGCATTTGGCTTGAGCTCCGTATTAAGCAACTCAGAGAATAGCTTTAATCCTTCCAGTGGGGATCCACCCATCAGGAATCCAGAGATGATGCTGTTCCATGATATCAAATTTTTACAACAGATATCAGAGAAGACTTTAATTGCCTGGTTTAGGTCTCCATGTTTGGAGTATGCAGAAGCCAAGGCATTTGAAACTTCTATTTTCATAAAGCCTTTTTTGTATACAAAGCAGTGGACCATCTCCACAATTGAAAGAGAGTATGAGGCTGCTAATATACTACCATAAGTAAACTCATCTGCTTCTATTCCTGCTCTCCTCATTTCCAAGAAGGTCAAATTTGCCAATGTGCCAAGATTCTCTTGAGAATAGGCTGAAATCATAATGTTCCATGAAACAAGATCCCTTTCTTCCATCCTGTCAAAAACCTTTTGAGTTTCAGACAAGTCCCTAGAGCAAGAATACATGGTCATTGTAGCATTGTTGACAGCTGTAAAACCAAAGAAACCCATCTTGATAGCTTGAGCTTGTGCTTGACAGCCAACTTCTGTAGATGGACAGGTACTCAAGACACTTACAAAAGTCAGTTCTGTTGGGCCAAGAGAAGCCTCCTGCATCTTTATGAACATTAGAAATGACTCTTCATTTCTGTCGACACTTCCAAGACCATCTATCATCACATTATATGTAATTTGATCACGTACAGAAACTTCTGCCTCCTCAAATACCCCGTAAGCATCAGCAACACACTTGCTATTAAAATACATTTTGATCAAAGAATTAACCACAGAAGTTCTAAACAGAAAACCAGTTTTGACTACAACTGAATGGACATGCTTTCCATAATCCAAGAGTTCTGCACTGCATAAATTCAATATGCTGGCATACGTATAATTGTCAGGCTTAACACCCACCCTCTGCATCTCCCTGAACAAATAGACACCAACCTCTTCATGTCCATTCTCATTACAACCAGTTATTATGGCATTCCAAATGGCCACATTGCTCTTGGGCATTTGATCAAAAAGTCCAAGGGCATAATCAATGTGGCCCAACCTAGTACAAGCAGATAACAATGTCGTCCATGAATAGACATCAGGGAATAGAATTTCTCTAAAAACACATCTGACGGAGTTGAGATCTTCAGCTTTGGCATACAAAGAAAGCAAAGAATTTGCAACATGAGAAAAGGCCTTGAGGCCAGTTTGACTCGCATAGGCATGGAGCTGATTCCCGAAAGCAACATTGCAGGTGTTTGCAGAGACTGTGAGTGCTGTGGAAAGGCTGTAGTGGTCTGGTCTCAGTGACTGGGATGAATGAATTTGGCAAAATAGTTTGAGGGAATCCGAGTAACAGTTGGACCGAGTGAACTCTGCAAGCAAGCAGTTGAGATCAAAAAGTCTTTCAGCTGCACCTTTTGCAACATGATCAACACAACTCTTTTTCAAAAAACAAGACTTCATCAGTCATATTTTTTACCATTGCATCAGCCACAAGGTATAACAGCACAACATCCGCAATGTTGCTGTCACAATCTAAAGTGGCTAGCTGTTGGCTCAATCATTCTGCCACTGTCCAAAACTTCTTTACATAGCTCAAATGTAATGCCAAAATAACAGTGGCTGCAGAGAAATTGAATTGCATCCCCATCATAAATGTAAAGGCCAAAAGACCACATAATATGCAATGATCAAGTCAAACATTGAGATACACATATCAGGATTCAGGATTAAATAATGAGATACATGTTCTTTCTATAGAACAATAATAAGATAAATATGGGTAGATTTTTTTTTCCCATTTTTTGGAAAATTTCTAGGGGCAGATACTATATCACAAAGTACCAACCCCATGCCATACCCATATATAATTATAAATCTAATCTGAATATAAACTTAATCCTACATCAAATTTGTGACCAATAACATTTCGATGAATGTAAATAAATTTTAAATAATAAAACCAGTAAATGGGCATGAAGATTCAAGAATGTAGGAGGGATGGAGACAAAACATTTATATTTGGTCTAGGTACAAGAACAAATAGGCTATCTCTAAAACATTTATTCATTGCCTATGGCTATGATGACATAACCCAAAGAAATTATGACAGCAAGAACGTAGCCCTTAAAGCTCATGAATGTAGTCCTAACTAATCCTGGATGATTTGAAAGCTTGCATCAAGTAGCTCAAAAAACTAAATGCTATTCATGTTTATGTAATTGCTATACTGTCTATCATGTAAACATATGAATAAACCAACCTATAATCTGTCTTGAACCCTGGTTGAGCAAGGTATTGATCAAGTATGACTAGCAAATGCAGGTGATAACAACTTTCATGTCCAGTGACTGCAGTAGCTGCAGCTGCCTATGCAAACTGAAATACTAGGAGCCCAAAGCTTCAGTTTACTTAAGAATTAATCAGTTGCTTCATTGGCTCATTCACATCAGTAAAATTTATAAGCAAACAAAAAAGTGACTCATAAGATATAGATATTATAAAATATAAATAATCATTGAGCAATACAATGGATTAAATCAAATAGTATTAGTAAGACCCTAAGATGTATACAACCCAATCAGTCTAAGCAGCCATAAGACATTACAAGGCCTCTTCCTCCACCATCTTTAAAGAGATAAACCCCAATATATGGAACCAAACATCAACGTTGCATAATTCGGAAAGGACCAAATGAAGCATAGCACAAACAATCTGAGACAGTGAGCATTAATCATTTCTAGCACGTTCATGTTTCATTGTTCATGGGCCTATGTTATGTTTACTCAACATAAACATTTAAAAAGCCTATGGGCCTTTCTCGCCAAATATCAAACAGGTGATGAGCGTCCCAAAACACAAACAGCTAATCACCAACATCTCTGGATAAATTTAATTTCAAATAGAGAACAGAATCCATATTATAACCTTCAACCCAAAAAATCAAATATCAATAATAACCTATAAAATTAAAAATAAGAACCCATAATAATCAGCATCTCATTATTTGACGGGAATCAAAATAACTAGTGATTACTACCTTCTGAACGTTCTGAAAAGAGAGCTAGAGTGAAATCTATGCTATATTTATGGTGTGGGTGAAAGGGGAAGGAGACAGAGTGAAGCGTCCAACAGCATCGTCAGAAAGGGTTTAGAGGTGAGATGGCAATTTGTGCCGTTGTGCGCGGCATTTAAATTGGGAGGGTGGGTCTTACAAGCAAACGTTAAGAGGAGTAAAATTGCAGCAATCCCCTTCAACCTTAAATATTTTGGATTTTACTCCTAATAACTTTTCAAGATTTAGGATTACATTCTTAAACTATACAAAACTTTAAAATTAACCCGATAATCCATGATCTATAAAGGCTTAATCAATTTATTATTCCCTGTAATTTCATGTTGCTTTGAAATAGATACCTTCATTTTAAAATTTTAAAATTAAATATCTATGATTTTATTTCATTTTTAATTAAATTCTTACCGATAGAGTTCCCTTCAATTTCATTAGAATCAATATAACAAATGTTGGAAAAAATATATCCTCTTTAAATATATAAATATCAATCAATTAAATTAATTAGTGTACAATAATAACACACAAATATATTTAATATGAAAAATCCTAAACTCTAAAAAAAGATCATTAAAAGAGATCTACTATACATCCAAAAAGATTTCAAGAGAATGCATATAAAGCTTTTAACTATAATTTCACAACTTTTTTATTGTTATTCTTACATCTCTCACAACCTTGAATTCTCACATAATTCTCATACTTCATAAGCATTTATATTATTATCTCTTTTATACATCAAACTCTTAGCCAATAAAAATATTTATGACTCAAAAATACATAAATTTTTATAATTTAGGAATATTTATTTGATAATGAATTTAATCTTATTCTAATATAAATGAGAAATAATTAATAATTAATCATGATTTAAATTTAGATTAAATTTAGTAAAAAAAAGATATAATTGAATATTTAATCTTAAGACTTGTCTACGATGAAAGATTATGTTCAATTTTTTATCTTTTTCAACCACTACTAGGTGTTTTTTATACCATTTCTCATATCTAAATAAAAGTTATTTTTAACATGACTCATTGAATCCCTTCATCGAAATGCCCACAACAAAAATCTTTTATTCTTAAGTTACATTTAGTACAATAAAATAGAATAAAACAAGTAAGAGAATGAGAATGGAATAACCATTCCATAATTTTATTTAGGATAGTAAGTAATAAAATGCATATTTTATTCTATTTTTATGATTGGTATAACGAAATAATTTAGTATTATTAAAATAAAAATATAATCAATAATAAAAATTATCATAATTTAAATTATATCAAAAAATTATAATTAATAAAAAAATTCTATAATAATACCATAAAAATTCTAATTTACTAAAATTTTTATATTGAATATTTTTTTATAAAGATTATGAAAATTTTATTTTTTAAGTTTTCTCATTAAAAATATAATTATTAAAATATTTCAATAGAATAATATTAAAAATTAATATTTTTTATTTTACATTAATAAAGACTAATGTTAAAATATACAAAAAATATGCAGGATATGTGTGTAAAAAGGGCATCTCATAAATGATAAAATAACTCATTTCATTACTTTTATTATAAAATGGAGATTTTATCATTTGATAAAATGTGCATTCTCATTCCATAATGCATACTAAATAAACTTTTGGGTTATTTTCTTTCTCATTTAATTTAATTCAATTCCATTTCATTCTATCCAATTAAACATACTCTTGTAAGAAGCATAATATCCAACTTCCTTCTAACATAATACATTTTACATGTATGAAATACCTATTCCTCCTTTTGTTTCAATTTTTTTTTAGTTGACAAGGATTATTAAGGTGATGAATTCAATCATGGTTGCTTGTTTGAGTTTAAAGTAGTTTATATGGTTGTACCACATGATAGCAAAATTAGGGGAAAATGATAGGGAACAAAATAGAATAAGGAAGAGAATTGGAATAAAAAAAAAAGCTTGATAAGTTTTTGGCTCACTAAAATATATTCTTTTATTATTTTCTTCCACTTTTTTCTATGGTAGCTCAAAGCTTACACATAAATTGGTTTTGAAATCTAATAAGAAAGAAAAAAAACATAAATCAATACTATCTCTCCATGTATACTAGTGAAGAAAATAGAAAAAATGATAACATGGCCACTACTAACCACTAGGCTTGCTTAAAATAATTCAACTATTAAGAAAATAAAATTTAGCCCACTTAAAATCTAGCCTATCAACATCCTTGTTCTTAAGGATATGGTAGACTAAATTGTTATTTTAGTCTAAAGTATTCCTCCTAAGTTGCATCTTCCATTGACATATTATCCTACTAAACTAGCACCTCAATAATAGCATGATTCCTTTTTTTTCTTCATTTTTCTATCAAAAATGGCTATCGGAATTAGTGAAGTGTACTCACCATTAGCAACAGGTAGCAAAGTACAATGAACTAATTGATTGCCATAATATCTTTTATGTAAAGAAACATGGAAAAATAGGTAAATTTTAGATTTAGAAGGAAGCTCCAATTTATAGGCCACTTTCCCAACCTATTGTAACATCATATATAGGCCATAGTATAAAGCTACCAACCTATGGAAAAACCTATTTAAAATAAACAATTGCTTGTAAGGTTGTAACTTAAGATAGACCTAATCACTTTACTTAAAACTTCTCTATATTATGTGTTTATTAGCCTGCATTTTCATTCAATTCTAAGCTTTGGACAAATTCAACTTTAAAAGGCTTAGAATTTGATCTTTTGACCTTAATTCAAAATCCACAACTATCACTAATGAATCACTTGCTAAAACAGGGCTACATAGGCTAGGAAGTTAGTTGTATAAAGCTTCAAAAAAAGTCATTTATATGGCTAATTTGTAGCTAGTATTATACATAGTAAGTAACAATCACTTATGCCTAGCCTTTGGTTTATCCCCTATTATGTATCTGAGATAACCTTCTAAGATTCTATTGCGGAAAATGTTTTAAAATTCAGCCCAACCATCAAGCCGGCAAGGTAAGCGAGTGAAGGTTGAATTGGTTTAACTAGTTAATATATTTCTATATTTATAAATATACATAATAAAAAATTAACACATCATATTATAAATTAATATTTTTAAATCATTGAGAATATAATATTTTTCTAAATTTTAAATTTGTATGTTACCATTATACAAAAATAAATATATTTTCATTATTAGTATTTATGATAACATGTATAATATAATTTAAATAAAGTTAAGAAATATTTAAAATAATGAAATTAATTAAAATAATATAATTTAAAATTATATTTAATATAAACATAATTAATATAAATTATTATATAATAAATATATTTTGTTTCTTTTTTTATCAAAATATAATAAATATATCTTCATATTAAGTGATAATGCTTAATATTTATTACATATACATATTGAAAAAGTATGATGGCCCAATGGCAAGGACTGCACTCACGTGACGATAGGGATGAGGAGTCAAGGCTTGATGATAGTGCGAATTTCATTTTTTATAAGAATGTACAGTGGAGACCCATCCAAACTGGTTCACAACCGATTCGATGGGTTTCTGGATATTCACCGAGTTCTAGCAATTTAAAGCAGGTGAATTGCCTCTCCGGGTTTCAGCCTTCACTTGAACCCAACCAGGGGCAGTTTCCGATTGAACTGGTTGGTCCGATCTAGGTTTTAAAACACTGATTGAGGACCTCTTTTTAACTATTACTTGAATGATGGTACGAGGTTGATTTAAATAGTTTCACTCTTTAGAATTTAAGCAATTCTTACCAAAATTTACTTAAGAAAATGACATCCCTATCACTTACAATTAAAGTAAAGAGCCCATGTAGTTTCACTATATTGTCTTAAAAAACTCAAACAACTTGGGTAGTAGTGTAAAGGTGAGAAATTGCAATGAAGTGGCTATATTTTGTTAGCTTATCGATTATCACCAACATAATAATATAACCATAAGATAAAGATAAGTGAGTAATAAAGTCCATAGAGATAGATTGCCAAGCTCTTTTAGGTATGGGAAAAGGCTATAAAAGCCTAAGGGAAGCCACTAGTTTAGGTTTAAACTATTGGCAAGTCTCACATTATTAAGCATACTCCCTAACCTTTCTTTGCATGCTTTTCCAGTAAAAAAGTTTTGCTAATTTTATATAGGTAATCTTAATCCTAAATTAACCCCCTTAGGAGAAGTTATGATAATAAGTTAGCAAATGATTCCTTAATTATTGATCTGTGCTTGCTACTACTTTACCCCTTCTCTTAAGCACACCTTATTACCATAAGTACTTAGGAAATGCTTGTGGGTTATTTTGCAAGGTGAAAATTTTCCACTAAAGTTTAGCATCTAAGGCATAATTCAATTGAACTTGTTTGAGAATATCTAAACTAATTATAGAGATTACCATTATTTAAGAGTCAACTTCCATAAATTGCCTTAATAATGCATCTATTACTAGGTTATCACACCTATGTTTGTATTGAATTTCATAGTAATAACCCATAAGTTTCTCCAGTCGCCACTATTACATAGGTGTGTTTATTTGTTGCTTAAATAAATGCTTGAAGGCTTAATGATCAATCTTGATGATAAATGATTCCCAATAAAATAGGAATGTCATTTTTTTAGTGCAAAGACTATAGCAAATAACTCTTTATCATAAGTAGACATGGCTTGGTATTTAGTTCCTATGGCCTTACTTATGTAAGTAATAGGCTTAGTCTCTTGCATTAATATAGCCTTAATTCCCATTCCTAAGGTAGTAGTATCCAACATAAAGGGTTTGTTAAAGTTAGGCATACTAAGAATTAGCATTACGAACATAGCCAACTTAAGGAAATCAAAAGCTTCTTGAGCTTTACTAAACTATTGGAACAAATCTTTTTTAAGGAGATCAATAAATGATATAGTCAATTTGCCATACTTCTTGATAATTTTTTTGTAATTCTCTATAAATATTAAGAATCCTCTCAATGTTATCAAGGTTTTGGGGTTTTGACTATTGCAACATAGTTAATACCTTCCTTAGATCTGGCTCCATACCTTTTTCCAATATAACATGGCCTAGATACTTCACCTTACTACAACTACAAATTCAACCCCTAAATTGACACCTTAAGATTCTCACAAACTTATATAACTTCCATTTGAGTACCATTAGTAACTAACACTTGATATTTGGGTGTGTGTTTTAGTTTACACCCAAGTTTTTGGCACAATTTGCAATGATGAAGTTTTAGGTACTACCAAAGTTAATAAGATTTGGAAGTTTTTGCTTCTTAACAATACCAACCACCTTCATTATATTAAACCCCTCATTATAGAGCATGCATTAAGATTAAAATTTCATCCTAATTAGGTTAGTCATCTAAAGCAATTTTTTTTTTGTTTAGGAAGCTACCACCAAATTTTCTTCTCCTATGCTTTTTACTTGTTTATACTCTTTGAGTTATATCACTAAGGCTTATAGTCTTGAGTTTTTGCATTTAAGGTTAAAGGCCTATTTTTCCTCACAAATCATGCATAAGCCTTTTACTCTTCACTCAATCATTTCATTTTAGCTTAAATTTTTTGCCAATAGTAGTCAAGTATTCTATTTGTAAGGTGGTAGATAAAAGTTCTTTAGATTTAAGGGTATTTTATTTGGTGGATTAGAAGGTTTATGGTAGTTTAGTCCAAAGTTAGCATTAAAGATAGTATGTGGTTTAACTGTAAGTTCTAGTTGAAAGAAGGTTTAATTAGGTATGTTCCTTAGGTATTTAGTTAGGAAAAAGGTGGGCTTTTATAGCTTAGAATAGATTTAGGAATATAATCATAAGTAGAGTTAGTAATGATGTCTAACAATATATCCTTCTATAGTTTTGCTAAACACATGACCTCACTAACATCCTGAGGTTTCAACAACCCCATTACCTTCTTTAGTGTTCTTTTTAAACCTCCCAGAAATAACTCAAGTTTTGTGACTTAGACAAACTAGCTTGAGCAATTAATTCATCAAATACCTCCATGTATTCATTAAAGGTGCTAGATTGTTTAAAATTGGTCAGTTTAGTTAAAGGATTATAAAAGAAAAATCCATCAAATCATTTGCCATATCAAATAGCAATGTTTCTTAATGTATAAATTGACTACCTTTAGCTAACAAATAATGTTTTTGCCATGAAATGCATGACCTTCCATACTTCATAAGATGAGCTTCAACCTCTCATCTATAGTAACCTTTTTTAGAGCAAAGAATTGCTCACATTTACTTCACCAAGTTCAAAAGTCATGGCTGTCAAATTTAGGAAAGCCATTAAGGAGGTAAAATTGTGGTAGATGAATTCTTTAATTAAGTATGATAAAGCATGTTTTTTCATTAGCAATGCATAAAGCATTTCAAATTTAGCATCCATCTTTCTAGCCAGTTGTTCCAATTTGGAATCCATTACCTCTAGCATCTTTTTCTCAATTGCTTTTAATTTATAATCAATGTTTACTATGATTACAAAGATGATGGTAATCAAAACCTAGTCTAATACTAATTAATAAGGAAAATAATTGGAATAAAAAAGAGCTTAGTGAGTTTTTAGTTTATGAAAGTATATTCTCTTATTATTTTCTTCCATTTCTTTCTATGGCACTTAAAGCTTACATATCAATTGATTCTAAGATTTAACAAAAAAAATTATAAACTAATATTATCTTACCACATATACTAATAAAGAAAATAAAAAAATACTAGTATGTCCACTACTGATCACTAGGATTCAACAATTAAGAAAATAAATTCAGCCTATGAAATTAAGCCCACTTAAAATCTAGCCTAACAAAAAATAAAAGAAACCTTAGCATAAAGAAATGGCTACAATCATGTGTTGTTCGAGAAGATATCCTTTCTCCAAACACACAACCATTAGATAATTAAATCAATTATAATATCATAATAAATCACACTAATAATATAACAAGAAAAACCCCAAACTTTAGAAGAAAAATCATGGATGAGAAAAAATTCATTATATTATCCAAGATTATATAATAATACGCATAAAGATTTTTAACTGTAACATTACAATTTTCTAACTACTATCCATATATCTCTCACATACCTTTATGAAGATTCCTACACTCACCTTATATCTTTCTTACACCTCAAGCTTTTAGCCAATATATATATTTATTGTCAAAAATACTTATTTGGTAAGGAATATCAATCCTACTTTAACATAAAAGCCTAATTTGAATGAAAAGGTAATTCATAATTAAAAATAGTCATAAATTAATAACAATTATAATTTAAGTCAAACTCAACAATTGCTATATTGATACAAATTCTATTATTTTTATCAATCTTCTTCTTATTCCATAAATTGACAAATGAGACAAATTGTAAGGCACTAACCATAATAATTAATATGCAAAATTTTTTAATATTATTTTTTCTTATTTTATGCCTTTTAATATATTAAATTTGCTTAATTTTAAAGAATTAAACTTGTCATGTAATTGGAGATTAGTTTTATAATATTTTAAAATTATTTGATTAATATTAGATTTTTATATTATTTTAAGTTTTCAGCTATATGTTAAGTTTCAAATATTAGATTTGGGTGATTTTTATATTATTAGAAAATTTAAAAGAAGTTTTACAACCTTCATGACAGTCAAAGCTTAATTTGGACATTTCTAAAGTTTAATTTAGCCAAGAAATTGAAGCTTTACTTTTGTCCAAGCTAAGCTAGTTTCAATTTTAAGGCCATATCTAGAGCTCTAGATGTTTAATTAAGGTAAAATCAGTGCCTAAAGTCTACTAAAATCTAACCCTATAATTTTATATTTGGAGTTTAGTGAAACTATATAGTTTTGATAATTTTACATTGGCTAGAAGTTAGACTTATGAAATTACACTATAGTAACTTTTATAATACATTATTTTGTATATTAGGTTTTTGGGTTTTTTAAAATTAACAAGGCTTTGTTCTTTGTAACTTTATGAGGCATATGATTCTAGTCTATTAGGCTAAGTCCCATACGAAATCAAATATGAAGTTTTGTGCCTTCAAAGGTAATAATATTTCTACATAATTCTGTACAAACTTTAAGTTTCTTCTTCTTCAGCCATAGAAGGTTAACTTTTTTATTGATTCAAAGAATTTAAGCCTTATCTTTGTTTGGATTATAAGATCTTAAGTTATAATATTGACTTCTTCTAATTGATTTTCTTCTTTCTCTAATTCTTTATGCTAATTACCTAGAATTGCATGAGTTCAATGCTATTTTAGTAAAATTTGTATTCAACCTTGTGACTGTTGATATTTAACTATTTTTATGTTGAATTATAGTTTGTTAATCACTATTTTACACATGGAAATAAAAAGGTTGAAAGATTAAATTAAAGGTTTCTAGTTTAATAATTTAATCCATCTAAATTCTATTTTTAAATCAATTTTAACCTAGTTTTATAGATTATAACAATTGCTTAATTCGACTAATCTTAATTGATTAAATTCTATATGTTAATCTAATATAGAATTCTTAAATTATTGCAAAAATTTTAGATAATTCAAAGTTGAAAAATTAATTGAAATTATTAATTATATTTTATTTGTGATTAATCCATACAAGAATTTTTCAAATCCTTAGATAAATTATTCTGCTATATTGATTTTCTACTTTTTTGTGTTATTTCTCTATTTTATTTTGTTAATGCATTTTGTTTAAATTTTGAATTAAAACTCCCTTTTAATTCTATTTGTATTAAATTAGTTTTGTTTTGTAGTCTACATATCAGACTGCATATTTGCATTTTATTCTATTTTGCATTCTATATGCATTTTATTTGTAATTATAATTAGCAAATATTGTAAAATGATATATTAAATGAATCACTAAGGGTTCGACCTAATTGTTACCTTATATTACAAAATATTTATCAACCAATAATACTAATTTTGAATGTGTTTGCGAGACATGTGTCAACAATCTTTCATCATTGCAATTTCTTTAAACTATAGCAATTATCTTCCTATCAAGTAGCTCTATATCAATTAAGTATCACAAACTTCACTAGAATCTATCCATAACCTGTTATTTGCAAAAATTTCTCACATCAACAGGAACACTAAATTTGTAAGCAAATTCATCAACTGGCATAAACTCTTCACATCATCATTATCTTCACTATTAATATCATCCATCATTTGCATCTTGCACATGGAATTGAATCAGGCTCTTGCTTTCTCAAATTACTACACAAATCGTACCCATTTTAATACTACTCATTTGGAAAAATATCCCTTCTTTAAACACATAAGCATTAGGCATTTAAATAAATTAGAGTATCTCAATAAATTACACCAACAATTAAACATGAAAAAACCTAAACTCTAAAGGAAAAATTATACATGAGAGAAAGTCCAATATATTTTTATAGATTATATAATAATGCATGTAAAAGTTTTTAATGATAATCCCATAATTTCTTAACTACCATTCTTATATTTCTTATAAACCTTTATAAGGGTTTCCACATAACCCTTATGAGCACTCAAATCACATTTTTTTCTTACTTCAAACTCTTAGTTAGCATAAATATTTATACTTAAAAATACTTAGTTGGCAAGGAATCTCAATCTTATGTAACACAAAAACCTAACTTGAACAACAAGATAATCCACTATAGAAACAATCACAAATTGATAACAATTAGAGTTATAAGGGTTTCCACATAATCCTTACAAGCACTCAAATCACATTTTTCTCTTGTTTCAAACCCTCCACCAACACAAATATTTATACCTAAAAATGCTTATCCTATGTAACATAAAAATGTAATTTAAACAACAAGATAATCCACTATAGAAACAATCACAAATTGATAACAATTAGAATTTGCATTAAACCTAATATGTGCCAATGACATGATTTATAATATGTCATCATTAATCTTTTTTAAAATAAGGATTATATTTTAATTTTTAAATAAAGCATCCAAATAAGAAATTAAAAAGCCATGTCCTATAATTTTAACATAATTGAATGAGAGTATAATTGTAGAAGGCTATCTAAAAATAATATGAAAATATAGGTATTTAATTCCAAATTCTTGTAATATAAGTATTTATCTAAAAAAATAAAATTATAAAGAGTAGTAAATTAATATAACCACATATAAAATCTAAATTATTAATGATTTTGACTAAGATTGACTTGCGAAATCATTTTTCCACATTGTTTGTAATTTATTTCACATTTTTAATTTAATTAATATTTTATGCAATGTTTTAAAAATTAGATTAGATAGCAAAGTAGAAAGGTTATTAGATTGTGATTCAATTAATTTGACCAATTAAACAAATGGTCAAATCAAAATGTTATTCAATGAATTTAAATTATTCAATGAATTTATATGTATGAGTGTCAATATAATCTTAATAATTGTTACTTCTAATATGAAAGAATTTAAATTCGTTGAATAAATTAAATTCATTGAATAATTAAATAACAAAAATAAATATATAATTGAACATATTATAATATTTTTGGTTAAAATATTGATTATGTTATGTAAATTTAATAAGTAGAAAGTTTAATAATTATTTATCATAAAAGAAAAGTTATGATATAATATGTATATCAAATTTATACTTATTTGACTAAAGATCTAAAATGTCCTAGTGATTAATTTTGTGATATTTTATTTAAAGAATTAAGGTTCAATTCACTATATATTATTTTTTAATTAAAAAACTCAGTTATTAGTTTTCCAAAACTTGTCTCGATTCGATAATTCAACGTTGGACCAACCAATTTGATCCAATTTTATAAAAAAAGATTTTATGTATTTAATTCATGACTTATTTGAGGGGAGTTTCTATGTCACTCAAAAAACAAAGGCAAAAATAAGCACTGAAATAAGGTAGAGAGAATTGTATGACAATCATTATCATATGGGTGGCTTTTAAATTCTAAATCATATGATAGACAAATTTTCAAAACACCACCCTGAACCCTATCTTAACTTAAATAAGGTATAAATAACTTAACAATTGTGTGGAAAAGTATATGATAAAGTTGCATGATACTTGGTCGATTGAAATTACATGATCAAATAAAATCATTAATTAGATGAAATATATGGAGTAATTTTAATGTTTTATAGAATTTATATTTCAAATTTTTATGTTAAATAAGTATATTTAATTTAAGACTAAACGAGGTCTAGCTTTCTTATTATTTTGTATAATTACACTTTATTTTTCTATTTGTAAAAATTTATATTAATTTTAACTTTTCATATACATCTAAATTTCTTTTTATTATATTTGACTTCCAAAAAATAAGAAATAAATATTTATTTCTTAAAATAGAAGAATGTAAAAATAAATTGACTAAATTTCAAGGCAAGTGGTTATAATTTATCATAATTTAATTATAAAATAATTTAGATAAAGTTTCATAAGTGCTTGTTATAAAATTTTTAATTTTAATTTTAAATGTGTATTACTTTCCTAACTTAACATTAATAATTACAATTATATAAATATGATTATTAACTAGCCCTTTAATTTAATTATCATAAAAAATTAATTATGTAAACTTTAAAAATTAATAAAAATTTACTAGAGAGTGAACAAAACATTCGATTTTTTTTAAAAAAAAAATCTCTTATTCCTTTATGCATAGAATTCATATGCATGTTAATAGTGTATGATGTTCAGTATAATAGCACCATTATAGATTTGTTGTTTAACATCACTCCATTTATATCAGTTAAAGTAAATATCAACATTTATAATGATGCGGTAGCATTTTTAAAAATAAGTATAACTTATCATATCAATCATAAGTCAATGTTATAAAGTCTTATTTTCTAATAAGAGATGAAAAGTCTAATATAAGAAACCTTAAAATGATGGTTGTACTTTAAACCGATGCCTAAGGAATGTCAATAATCAATTAATATTTATATTTATGATTTTATTAGAAACTATAAAGAATATTAGTATTTTAGACATTGGTTGTACTTAAAAACCAATGTCTAAAGGTTATCTACACTCAATTAATGCTTGTATTTATAGTGATGTTAAAAATTATAAAGATTTTATATTTTAATCATTTACTCATTTAAAATGCACTATGGCATTTATGAGATGAAGACTTACAATATTGATTTTTCAAATAACCAATATTTAAAAGGTATATAAATGGAATTAAGATGTTGGTTATATGTTAATCGATGTAGAATGTTTTATATTGCTTATAAATTGCCTTCATAGTTTCCTTTATCTTTCATTCCACTTTTCATTTAGATTTTCACTCTATATTTTCTCTGCCTTTATAGTTTCCTTTCTTTTTTAATCTTATTTTAATTTAGATGGCATAAGAGACAATATACGATTGATGTTGTTCAACCATCAATTACTAAGATACAAACTATTACTTTTGAGTTAGCATTGTCTTTTGATTATAATTTATGTCAAGTTATCATTTCAAAGTAGATAAAAATTACCTTATTTCTTTTCAGTATTGCTAATTCAATAGAATGAATCTAAGAGTATTCGTAGCAAAAAAGAGCAAATATTTCTATAAGAATTCATCGATAATGGCCATAAGCATAAAATTAGTTACAATAGACATGAAAAGTGAGTAACCATATTTCTGTCCTTTGTCGTGAAGGTAATCAATATCACTTTTTTGGATGAAAAATTCCCATATATGATATTGCATATTCTTATCTTGAAGAATAAGCATTTTGCAATTAATACTTCGAGAAATATAATATTTATAACTACAACCACTTTGAATGATTTTTAAAGAAAACCGATGATCAAATTTGTGAATTGATAGATCAAGTTATAAGGACTATGAGAGAAATTGATATAAATTTGATAATGTTCACTGATATCAGTCTCCTAATCCTCATAACCTGATCTATTAATGCACAAACTCGATCATCATTTTTCTTCAATAAGTATTCAACATGGTTGTGGTTATAAATATTATGCCTCCCTAAATGTTAATGACAAAATGCTTATTCTTTAAGATAAGAATGTATAATGCATTAGGAATGTTGATAATCTAGTGTAAATTTTGGTTAGAAAATATTAAGATGTAGAAATTATTTTTTTTAAAAAAAAATAGCTAAACAACTATGATGGCCTAACTAAATCGTAACTAAAAAGGAATTCACTATCTAGTTTTCATTGATATCAATTACAAACTATGCAAAATTTCACTCTATAGAAGTTTCTTTATTTTTGTAGCAACCACCTATTAATGCTAATGTCAAAATAAACAAATAGAATTTCTTCTCTTTTTAAATACTTTGAAAAGGTCATATACTTTAGAATGCAAAACTTGTATTCAACGAATAGTTGCTAAAGACCGTGCATAAAAATAAATAAAATGACACATAACATCTATTTAAATATATTTACATTCGACTCTATTCCAACTATCAAAATTCTTCCGCTAAAGTGTCTAAAATCTCCTGAAAGCAATATAACTCATTAATTTATTTTAACCACGAAAATGTTAAAATAAATTAAAAAATGAGTTACAAAAATTCAATGAGCATATACTCACTAAACAAGAATTCTTTCAAAATAAATCAAATAAATAGATAGTCAAGTCAATTCAATACATGAACTTCTTAGTTAGGTTAATCAATTTATATATTTCAGATACCTTCCTACTCTTCACTTAGATTTTCATAAATTGGTGCTTACATAATCATAAAATTATATATTTAAAACTTAACTTAATTTTTATGTTCATATAAGAATACAATATATATAAATTCTCATCTCAAAGTATTAAGAATCATTATGAGAAGAATGGAACACCTACCTACTAGACTATTCTCTAATAAGCCTTATCATACCACATAATTGAAATATCATTAAAACATTCGATATCCATAGCATCGTAATCAAGTTATACAATAATAATAAGAAGCATTCATAATTTAACTCATCACACTATATATATGTGTATGTATATATCAAACATAAGTAAAAATACATACTTGTAACTCGTGGTCCAACTTTATGCTCTACTCTTATTTCCATCCTTATTCCTCCCAAGTTAATCTTATACCATATCCTTTTTTTATCAAAAATTTTCTCTCCAACATTTGCATCACCCCAACATATTTCTCAATGATCATTACTTATGCTCGTGGCATCAATTTCACAATATCATGATTCATAGTTCATTCCAATAGTACCATAATTATAAAATCAAATAATACCATGCCTTTCTTGTATGGCCATAAACATATAACTTAATAATAACTAGCATAATAACAATAAGTAATAACAACACCAAGCCTTTATTATTTGACTCCAAAATTATAATTATCAATATTTCCTAAGATTAAACATATAAGTCAATAGGCATTTATATATATATATCAACATAGTACACCATTGAGTTCCATAATAAATCTCCCATCCATAATAATCATAATTTAAGTACTTGATGTTCAAGTATACATTAGAATTTCATAACTTCATCCATAAGATTTTATGCAATATATACATAATAAAAGGAATAGTAAATTCATTAAAATACCAATTTGGGGTAAGATATACATACCATCCTTCAGTTGGAAAATTAGAGAGACAAGTAGCACTTCATGTAGTCATTTACAAATATTAGCATAAAATAGTAACAAATGTAAGATAAGAGGCAATCAACCAACAATTCCTAAATTATACTCTACCCATTCATGAAGGAAAAAGCCATCAGACAGAAAAGGAAAAACTAAGACAAAAGGCTTGCCATAATCTAAACTTTCCATATCATGTAGTACATAAATAATTTCCATCACCCAACTTATAAATATAAAGAGTGATTTTTTAAAACATCAACTCTTTCACAATAAACCATGTAAACATAGTCACATGAGAATCTTTGCTTATATATAAGTATAATTATAAGGTTATTTATCCATAAAATAAAATATAATAAATCAATAATTATAATGATTTAGTAAGATATATACTCGTCTTTAAATGCTACTTCCTTCCATAAGTCCTTAAATCTCTTAAGCTTTTCATTCTTATTTTCCACTTATCAAATGTATAAGAATAAATTATAAAGACACTTGTTGATATTATTTTTCTGCTAGAAACACTTCCTCTAGGCTCTAAACAATTCATTCTAACATCCTAGATCATCATGTTCTTATTTTTCTAAAGCTAACTCAAGAAATTAAGATGGATAGATACATGAGGGTTTCCTAAATCAAACTTTAATAAATAAAAGTATCAAAAAAATTTATTTTAAAGGCACTTACCTTTTCCCAAGGAGGTTGGCCCCTTGGCTAATAATGAGGTGGTAGAAGATATCATTAGGGTGGAGAAGCAATGGCCTTACATTTCTATTGCTACTTAGTTATAATGTAACCTGATAACTCTTTAGTCAACACTGTCATAGGTGAGCAAAGGTGCAATGGATGGCTAAGGTATGATGAATGACAACTAACTGATGGTCCAACCTAGTGGCATAATAGGGGAAATAAGGAGTTGAACATGAAATACAGAGATAGAAAAACATAGGAAAAATTAAAAAAGGGAGCTAAGGGAAATTCTAATGCATGGTGAGCTTACCATAAGCTCATGTTCCTTCTAATCCTAGCCCTTTCTTTAGTTAACCTATAATGAAAAGTTCAAGGGAGAATGATAAGGTGTAGCAAGGAGTAGGGTCGCCACTATATGAAACCAATCTTAGCCAACTTTGCTTGATACTAATTCTAATCCTGCCAAATGTAAACTAGACAAGTGCTAAGTTTCACCATTTTTCTTCATTTCTCCTTTTTAATAATTCTATAATGTTACAATAAATTTAATAGCTTAAAATCAATATCAATAGAAATTTTAATATTATTGGGAAAATTTTAAATATTTAGGTTCTATCATAAGGTAAAATAAGTATTGATTAAAAATTAGCTAAACTCATAATTATTTTATTCTATTTAAAATTTGTTATAATATTAAATCTAATAGTACAATTGATTTAAGATAAATGTTGTAAAACTTTTAATTTCTAACAAAATAACTAATAAAAATTTTGAGTATTGCAACAATGTTAGCTATTTATTAAAATTGATGTGGTTTGACAAAACTAAAGTAGATATTATATTAATTTTTTCATCATAATCAACATCTAAAGGTACATAAATAGAAAGCTAACTTATAATAAATATTTACTAATACATCAATGATAGAATTTAAGAGGTGCATTATATTAAGAGATAAAAATATAGATCATAAATACTAAGCATTTTTCCAATATAATGTATCGAAAAACTGCCAAAACTTACAATATTTCAAAGTATATCAATCGTTAAGTTTTATGAAGTAAAACATATGTAATATATCAATTTCGATTAACAACCAACATCGAAATCTCTTCATCACACCTATGTATTTCATTTTTATTCTCTATTTGAAATATTTAAATGATGCCTTATCAATGATGTGTAAACTAATGAGAAATTATAATAGAAGAAGTAGTATGACCATTCTTGCACCATATGGCTTAACTTTTTGAATTCATTGCAAGATTGGTTATATTGCTTGTTCTTACTATAATTTATTCCTAATTGGTCACCATTACACCCTTCAAGGCCATTTTTATTAATTATATTCCATCTTAAGAAGCATAATTAAGGATAAAATGCAAAAATAAAAAAATTAATGAGAAATTATAGTGGAAGAAGTAATATAGAGATTCTTGCACTAGATCGTTTAACCTTTTGTGTTCATTGCAAGATTAATTATATAACTTCTTTTTACTATAATTTATCATTAATTAGCAACTATCATACCTTCCAAAGCCATCTTTATTATTTATGGTTCATTTGAAGAAGTACAATTAGGAAGAAAAATGCAAAAATGACAAATTATAGTGGGAAGTAGTGTGACTATTTTTGCATTGGAAGGCTTAAATTTTTAAGTTCATTGCAAGATTGGTCATACTATTTCTTTTTATTATAATTTATTATTAGTTTAATTTCATCTACATCTTCTAACTTAGAAATCTTCAAGCAATATAAATGAATTATAGAAAGAGGTATCCCACTTTATACTACTTTTGTGCAATAATTTTTTAAGTTAAAATTTGTAGTTTACAATTTCTAATAATTTTTTAGTTTCTTACTTACTTTAACCAAACTTTTTTATTTATTGTAAATTATAGTTTCTCATTTGTTAGTTTGTTCAATCTATTGCAAAAAAAATTTTAATGTTATTAACTTTTAAAATTGTAAAAATTTTATTTGAAATATTATGGAAAAATAAAATATTTTTGTTTATAATGTCAATTTTTATTTAATAACCGAAATTTAACATTTTATAGTTAAACAAGGTCATTTTATTATAAATGTTAATTTTTCATTAATAATTAATGTGTAAACTTAAAACATTGTGAGTAAAGAGCATGAGATGAAAGTTAAAAAAGTAAAGGACATTTTCTCTATGGTTAAAGAAGGTAATTAGCCTAATAACTCTGAGAAAGCAAGTGAAAACCACTTTTTTTTATGATAAAAAGGAAAATTAGAGAGATAAAATATGAGAGCGAACATGTATTTTTTTTTTTTAAGAACTCTAATTTAGTAAAAAAGTATGGATAAATTATTAATTTTTTATAAAATGATATCTTTTAAATTAAAAAATAATACATATTAAGAAAAAAAAGTAAGAACATGATGATATTATTTGTAAAAATAAGTTTTTATACTTAAAATGTGCAATTCATTAATATTTTTAACAATAGGCATTTCATTTTTAAAATGGTTAAAATATAAACTTTAATAGTTATTGTATATATAAAATTATTATAAGAATTCCTTTTTTTACTTAAAGAAAAATAAAATAAGTATAATAAACTATAATGACCTATTTCTTAAAATAAAATCTTAGTTGATAAATAATCTCTTATAATTTAAAGTATTATTAAAGTAAAAAAATTCAAACAAATTATAAAATATACATAAATTTTTATATATAAATAACTAATAATAAATAAATAATTTTATTAAGCATTTTTATACAAATAATAAATACTATTAACTAATTAAATTAACTAATAACTAATAGTCAATATAATCAACTAATCAACCTAATTGCTAAAGAGGCTCTGACTTTGATAGATGTATTATTATCATGATTAAATAAATAATAAAATAAAAATAAATGGATAAAAAGGAGAAATTTGCAATGTTATATGATTATGATTTATGATTTGTAAGAGAGAAATTTTTATAACATTTGCCTATAGTGATATTCAATAAATGAAATAATTGTCAAATTTATATAATTTTTATTATCTTAAAAATTGATAAATCAAAATTTTAAAATGTATAAACTATAAAAAACTGATAAATGGATAATAAAATTAAAATTATTCTATATTTATTGCATATGATAAATGGTATGTGTTATAATTAAAGTATATAAGAATTCAAATATTTTAGGAGAACTTTTATGGGTTAGACTTCAATAACCTTGAATCATGGATGATCTAAATGTTGAAAGTATGACTAACAAATATAAATATATAAATTATCATAATAAATTATGAGCATATTTGATGCATACTCTGCTGAAGCCATAATTATTCTGGATGATAATGATAAATAAAGTTGCAACCTACTTTACTCTTTATATTAGACATATAGAGAGAGCGAGAGGAGGAAATATTTTAGGCGTGCTAATCCTTGTTGTGCATCACTGAATAATGACATTGATCTCTCTATGTTAAGGTCAGACTTGTGATAGGAAATTACTAACTATTAAAGGGCTATAAGGTAAGACCTCCACCTATATGGGCTTATGCATGGTTCAACCTATCATGGACCATATACATTGAACTAAGCCCAATCTATTGCATGTTAAATATTTAAACACAAAAATAATTATTTAAATAAATATTTCAATAATTAATTAATGTTAATCCATATAAATATATCCAAATAAATTATTTATTTTATTTTAATACAACAATCTCTCACTTGGATAGCATTAATTAATTATATGGAATAATTGAAACATTAATAATTAAGCAATTAATTATACATTTAGTTATAAACTTAATTTAGAGAATGAGACCATACAAAATTACTGAATCTAATAGGAAGACAAGTGATATAATGTCTTATAATTTAAAATGAACAGAATAAAGTTAATCTTTTGACTACAGCTTAGAAAAGAAATAACTCAAAATTATTGAATCTGATAGGGAAACAATTGATATATATATATATATATATATATATATATATATATATATATATGTATGTATGTATGTATGTATGTATGTATAAAACATATCACCAATGTTTCAATATCTAATTTGAGCAATTACTAGTTACAAACATCAACAAAATAAAATAAGCATATCTCAGACTTCTACTAAACTAAAGTTTTATCAAAAGATTTAACAAGACCCATATGAGTTACTTGACTTTTAAATACTCCTATAGGTAAGCTTTTAGTTGACGGATCTACTAGCATGTCTCCACTAAGGATATGTTTAATGCAAGTTTGAGATTCAACAATTTTCTCTGTAATGAATAGGAGTTTAACATTAAAATGTTTAGTATAACTAGAATTCTTGTGGTTTTGAGAGAAACACACAGTAGAAGAATTATCATAATAAAAATTGGTAGAGGTCGTAATATAGAATTAACCAATTGCATGCTAAATATCAACTTCCTTAACCATATAGCCTAATAAGTAGCCTCATAACATGTGATAAGCTCTATTTCCATAGTTGAGGTAATTGTAAGTGTCTATTTAACACTTTTCAATGAGACAGCTCCTCCATACATTATAAAGATGTATTTAGATATTAACTTACGATCATCTATATATGAGGAATAATTAGAATCTGAGTAACTAACATCCTTAAGTGAATTAGATTGTCTACAAGTCAAGATGTGATTCTTGGTACCTTAAAGATACTTAATTACATTTTTAGCCATTTTCCAATGATCCATCCTAAGGTCACTTAAGTATCTTCTAAGCACACTAATAGCAAAAGCTATATCTAGACGCATGTAAACCTACGCATACATAAGACTACCAATAGCGAAAGCAAAAGGAATCTTATCCATTTTAGTCTTTTCAATGTTTGTTTGAGGGTATTGTGATCGAGACAACATATCGCTTTTCTACGTAGGCATTGGACTAAAAGCACAAGTATCTATTTTGAATCTTTTAGGCATTCGTTCAATGTAATTAGCTTAGGATAAACTTAAAACCCTATAAGTTCTATCACAATAGATCTAAATTCTAAGAACAAAATATGCTTCGCCAAAATCCATCATATCAAAATGGCATGACAACATGCATTTTGACTCATCTAGAAAATTAATTAAGTTATTACCTAGTAAAATGTCATCAACATAAAGTACTAAGATGACAAAATTACTCCTATTAAATTTCTAATAGATTCATTCGTTTGAAGCATTCTTAATGAATCCAAAAGAGGTAATAACCTCATGAAACTTCAGGTACTATTACTTGGAGGCTTGTTTCCTTGTATTCCACACACCATATGCTCTTTGTCGAGCTCAACAAAACCATCTGGTTGAGTCATGTAGACTTCTTCATATAACTCCCCATTTAAAAAAGCAGTCTTGACATCCATCTGATGAAATTCAAGGTCAAATTGTACAACAAGGGCCATGACAATTTTGAAAGCACCCTCAATAGACACGAGAGAGAAGCTCTCTGTATAATAAATGCCTTCTTTCGGATTGTAACCTTTAACTACGAGTCTGGCTTTATACCTTTCAATTCACCAGTGACGCCTAATTTGGTTTTCAAGACTCATTTACAATCGATTGGCTTGTATTTATTTGGTAACTCAGCATGCTCCTACACATGGTTATGATATATAGAGGAAATTTCATCATCCATAGCCTCCTGCCACTTAGAAGAATGAGTGTCTTACATTACTTGCTGAAAAGAAATAGGATCTTTCCCATCAACAATGTCTAATTCAAACTCTTACAAATACAATATAGTTATTAGGGCTATAAAACAAGCTGATTTGTATGGATATGAGTTAGTCTGTGACAGGCTGGGTCTATGACAGGTCAATCCGTATTATCCATGTTCAAAAATAGATTCAATTTTAGGGGTCCAAACTTGCACAAAACCTGTGTAGATATGGGCCATTTCATAGGTTTTAATTGAAAACCCATGGACTTTGCGGATACGGGCGGGTCCGTCGAGGACCAAGTCCATGACAGGTCTATCCGTATTACTCGCATTAAAAAATAGGTTTAATTTTAAAGGTCTATATCCGTAAAAATAGGCTACAGGCCGTGACCCATTTGACAGCCCTAATAGTTGTTTGGTATTATAGGTTTCCGAACCCCTTGAGAACATTATATTTCAATAATTGGCTAATTAAGTTTTTCAACATAAGAATCTTCATTTATCTGAACTGG
This sequence comes from Sindora glabra, assembly GCA_020226215.1. Taxonomy (NCBI): domain Eukaryota; kingdom Viridiplantae; phylum Streptophyta; class Magnoliopsida; order Fabales; family Fabaceae; genus Sindora; species Sindora glabra. The sequence goes on from CM035225.1 coordinate 26,028,707, forward strand.
ATTTTCAATATTATCTTCTCCAATGGGTGAAAAAGTCAAAATAGGTGTGGGCAGAATAGTGGCCTCATCATGCAGATTGATAGCCTTAAGCATCGAACTCCCGTTATCTAAGTCATTCTTAAAATAAAATATCCAATTAGACTCGATAATCTTGATACTATAAGTAAGACAATAAAATTTGTAACCTTTTAATCTAGTACAGTACCTAATGAAGAATCCACTAATTATTTTAGAGTCTGATTTCTTCAATTGAGGATGATATGGTCTCACTTTTACTTTACAACCCCACACTTGAAAAGTTTCAAAATTTAAGGAATCTAGATCTGACAACACATCTTACTTTACCAATCTTTCCAATCCCTTTTTAGAAATGTGGCCTAATCATCGATGCTACAAAATAGAAGAGTTCTCATTGATTTTAGGATGCTTATGCATAATCACAACATTGCTCTCGTAGAAGGTACGTAAATGACATTATTCAAATCTAGAATGTGTTTAGAAGATAAACATAAGGAAACTGATCCTATATATTGAACTTCAATCTTACTCCCTGTTACTCCCAAGATAGTTTTCTCTCTCTCACTTTGGAGTCTGCTAGTTTTTTGATCCACTTCAAAGAATTTGCAACATGAACAATTGCACCAGAACCTAACTACCAAAATTTCAGAAGATATTTGAAGATTATTGGACTCAAAACACAGTAAAGCTAGAATGGTAGAATTGTATTTCTTTCCAACAATTATCATATATTCTATAATGGAGTCCTTTGTTTGAGATACTCTATCTAATTCCTTTATCAATAGTGAATTTGATCATTATTAAATAGATCCAGTTTAACTTATACCATTGTTTATGATAGATCTTATCTGCAACACTAGACTCAGGTAAGAGATTAGCTAGCTTTGGTTCTCTAAGAGTCAAATCTTCCTCAAAATTTATTAGGTACATGTTCAAAGACTCTTTTCATTTATCATAGTTTATTCCATTAAGAGTCCTTACCATAAATAGTTGTTGAAAGGCCAAGACTGATATTACAAGATTAGGAAATTTTAATTATGCGTGCACAATATAATTATAATACAAGATTTCTAATTAAACAAAATCAATTAAACAACTATATGACAAAGTGGCATTAACAAAATTACATATACTATATGATTTGGCTTGTATAAGAGTCTACATAAGAATGTACATGTTTAAAGACTCTTTCCATTTATCATAGTTTGTTCCATTAAGAGTTATTACCACAAATAGTTGTTGAAAGGCCAAGATTGATGTTACAAGATTAGGAAATTATAATTATGCATGCACAATATAATTATAATACAAGATTTCTAATTAAACAAAATTAGTTAAACAACTATATGACAAAGTGGCATCAACAAAATTACATATACCATATGATTTTCCTTGTACAACAGTCTACACAAGAATGTAATTAACATAGCCATACCGATAAGGTACAAGAAATATTGAAATATTATAAATGCTGCATCCTTATCTAAAAGAGTCTAAACCCTAAAATTATATTAACAATATTACACCAATAGAGTGTATCCATTATTAATGCAATATATTCCTAGACATTCTAGAAAGATAATATTTTATGTAAAACAATCTTATTATATCCCTAATCTATCACTGGTGTGAATTAAATGGTTTTGGATATCTATATATGTATAAAATTACATAATTAAGAGTTCAAAATTTTATGAAATATAGCTATGCTTATAATCAAGAGAATGACTTTTCACTAAACTCAGAAAAATTGTAAAGAATATCTATGAATTTTTATAGGCTAAAATTCCATAAACATAATGTATTTTTATACAATATAAATATTACAAAATTCAAAATAAATATTTAATGGCCACAAAAAACTTTGAAAAAATTATAGAAAAGTAGAAAATTAAATTCCACACAATTGAGTTAAATTTGGGACCAAAAGGCCCATCGCACGCGCTTGCACACGTGGGGCATGATTGCACAACGTGCTATCCCAATTTGATTGATGCTTGAGCAACACGTGTGGTCAACTAGTTGGTTAACTCAATGATGTGTTAGGATCATGCGCCTAGCCAGCTAGACTGCACCCATAGGCACGTGTATCCCATGCGCTATTGGCTAGAAAATGGCAAATCAAGTGGCGCGTGGTTTTCACAGGCTATTCGAGTGTGTAAGTCCCACGCGCATAGTCATCAAAATGCTTCCTCCCCCTTTTTTCTCTATGTGTTTGTTTATGGCTATTTTTCAGCCATTAGTAGGGTTTTTAAGCTCTAAAATTGTGTTTTTAGCCTTTTTAAATGCTAGAAAATTTTATCTAGTCTATTTTAACATAGATTTATGCATTACTCAAAAGGAAAAGTTTCAAAACTGTGTGATTTATGTTCATAAAATTTTTGAAAACATTCAAATTGATCCCCAACAATCACAAATTTAATGCAATTAAATAACAGAGTAATATTCCTCATGCATATGAGATTAGGATTCAATATTTAATTAAAAGAAAAATAGATCCAATTGCTTCAGAATTAAAATCCAAAATTTTGATAATTTTATGTATGAAAAAGAAAAGAAAAAATTGGGAACTCTAAATTTGTTAAGATAGTTAAAATTATTCACAATCAGATAATTCATACTATCAACATGCTTTGATACCATCGGTTGAAAGTATAATCAACAAATATAAATATATAAATTATTATAATAAATTATGAGCATACCTGATGTATATTCTGTTGAAGCCATAATTGTTCTGGATGATGATGATGAGTAAAGTTGCAATCTACTTTATTCTTTAGGTTAAATAGATAGAAAGAAAGGAGAAAATATTTTAGGAGTGGTAATCCTTATTATGTATCACTGAATAATAATCTTGATCTCTCTATTTTAATATTAGATTTGTAATAGAAAATCACTAACCACTAAAGGATTGTAAAGTGGGACCTTTACCCATATGGATTTATGCATGGTTCAATTTATTACGGATCATACATATTAAACCAAGACCCAATCTGTTTCATGCTAAATGTTAAAATATAAAATTAATTACTTAAATAAATATTTTAATAATTAATTAATGCTAATCCATATAAATATATCCAAATAAATTATTTATTTTATTTTAATACAACACTAAATGCTAAAATAATAGCATTTGAATGATAAAATAATTCAAGTTTATTAATCTGTGTAATATTGTGCATGATAAATGAAATAAGAGGTTTGTTCAATGGTTTGGTTTAAGTGGTTTGATTAAAGAAGTGACTCTAAACCAATATAGTTAATTCCTTTAAATATGAGACTGATTCCTATCAAAGCCAATATATTATTGGTGTACTTAGTTTGGTTTTGATCAGTTTGTATCAATCACTAAATCATACATTTTTAGATATTATAAAAGTTGAACAATGAGAAAGAAAAATACCAATGTCGACGAAAGAAACTAGTGTTAGGGATTGTCTTCACTCATGTGTTGATAAAGAAAAGGTGATATGAAAATAATGTAAGTTGCATGCGATGAGTCTACATTGGATGTTAAGATGAAAAGAAAAATAATACTCTAAGTGAGTGAGCGATTGTCTAAGTGATTGGAATTAAGCTTGCTATTATATGATTGAGAGTCATAAGCCCTTACACTAGTATAAGCAAACAAGATAGAAGTACTGTAAATGGATTGGATTATGTATTGTTATTTATAATAGATTAAGACTCTAAAAATTTAAGAAATATATTAATTAAAATTAAAATATTATGATTGGGATTTGTTTCAACTTTGAAATAAATGAATTTTTTTTAAAATGAACCAAACCAAAAAATTAAACTATATTTCAAACTGATTAAGTTTGATTGTTGGCGGTTTTAATCGATTTTAAAACAACTTGGAGTGATTTAGTTTGGGCTGATCAATTTTGAACAATTTTAAATTTCAGGTTTATTGGTATGTTGTTAGATAATGTATTTTAATTTTTTTTATATTTAATATTTTAAAAGTATATAAAAAATTAAGATATATCACCTTATAATATACCAATAAATCTAAAATTATTAATTTTATTCGCTTTTTATAATATTACATAAATTAATAAATCAGAACCGTTTTATTTTTCAAATACTATTATTTTAATATTTGAGATATCTAGAGGCCACCACTGAAATTTAGTCCACGCGGATACTCTAAACCAAAAATAGATATATTTTGGAACAACGACGCACGTGTTGACAAGACAAACTAGCCATCACACGTGGCAAACATAGGACAGGTGTCAAGAAACTTGTCTGCCACCTTGTTTCTGTAACCATGCAGTTTCCATAAAACGGTGATAGATAGACAGACAGACGATTGAAGCTTAAAAACCGCAGAAAAAACTCAGTGAAGAAACAAACCGATAAAGCATTACCACATCCCACCGTAAACGAAGATGATGCCAGCAACGTGGATAACCAAAACCACCCTCTTCCGCCTCTCGAAGGCTTTTCCTCATTCGCCCTCAATCTCTCTCCGGTCCTCCCACAAAGCCCCCAGAGTTTTCTTCGTCTCTGCCTCCTCCCACTATTCTCAAGTACGTCCAAATATCTATCTGCACTTCATTATTCTCTTAGAAGTTGCATGTTCTTTCCTGCAGTTTGTTTCTCCAAATATTGGAAAAAAAATTATTACGTTTTGCATGTAATTTCATCTGAGTTCTTGGAAGTTTAATTACAATTTTTATTTATTAAAATATGAAAATTTGTGGATGAGTAATTTTTCTACAAGGAGGTCTCGTATAATGTTCTCCTAAGTAGTGATGATTTTTCCAAAATAAAATCATAATAGGTTAGGCGTTTAAATTTTAGTTCTATGGTGTCGCGATAATTGTAATTGTAATAGTAATTGTAGACAGATAAATGCAGAAAAGCGTGATTAAGTTATTAATTAGGTGGTGTGCGAAGTTATTACATGATGAAAAATGAAGATCCCATGATATTGATAAATAAAAAATATAATTGACAACTGTCTTCCTTTTTAAAAAGGGTTAAAGACATATATAGTCAAAATATTTAATGATTTCTTTCGATAAGAAATTGCAACATTGTGTTATATGACTTTTTGAAATCATAATTTGAATTTGAAGTTGAACTTATGATATATAGTACTAAAAGTTATAAAGAAATCGTTGAAAGAGTAGTTTTATTTTTCAAAAAAGTGAATTGACATCTAAATCCCCGTTTTTGTAAGAAAAAAATTCACTATATGACTTTCAAATTTAACTGTTGATCTTCCGGGTTTTGATTTTCAGTGGAGAAATGCAGCAGAAGGAACGAGGGATTCGAGAAACGATTGGGCGTACGATGCAACAAAGGCAAGACGCGAAGCAGAGGAGAGAGACGAGGACATGGTGGACAGAGCCAAAATGGGAGCAGAAGAACTGAAAGAGAAAAGCAAAGATTATGCTCAGGGAGCCAAGGAGAAAACAAAGGACACGGCGGAAACAGTGGCGGAGAAAGCCAAACAAGGAGAAGACAGAGCCTCGGAGACAGCGCAGAGTGCAAAAGAGAAAGCAAAGAATCACGCCTACCAGACCAAAGAGGAAGCCAAGGAAGCTGCCGAAGTAATGGCTGATAGGACCAAACAAGGAACAAACAAAGCGGCGGAGAAAGCCAAAGAGGTTACATACGAAACCAAGGACACGGCGAGGGAGGCGGCCGGAAGAGCGGCGGACAAGACGCAGGAAGGGGCGGAGAGAGCCGCGGAGACGGTGGGATACGTGAAAGATAGGGCAAAGGATCGAGCCCATGAAATGAAGGAGAAGACGGAGGATGCAGCGGAGACGGCGACGGAAAAGACGGCAGAGACAATGAGGAATGTGGGAGAGATGGCGAAGGGAGCGTGGCAGGCGGCGAAGGGAACGACGCAGAAAATTAAGGAAACGGTGGTCGGCAAGGACGATGAAGATGATGGAGATGATAAGGCAGGAAAGGTGATGGATGAGGAAGTAGTGGAAATGAGGAGAAGGGCGGCGAAGCCTTATGAAGAGAGGAAGGACTACCGAAAGGATTGAGAGTGGTGTTAACGTTTCTTTTCCCCTTTCAAAATGCAAGTTTCAAGGTTGTGGTTATGTATTTATTAGTGATGATGTAATGGGGTCTTTACGCTGAAATCATATTTTCACCCACCGGTGCTTTAAGGTTGCAATTCGTAATAGAGAAGGGGGGTGATTGATCAATAAATTATAAATTATTTTAAAGATATTTTGTGTATTAAAAATAAATTTTAATTTAATAAATAATTTTAAATTTTTTAAATTTATTTTTATTTTTTTATTAATTTATAATTTATGTTCTTTATAATTTAAATTTAAATTTAAATATGTTTTTATATTTTAAGTAATTATAATCATAAATAATAAAAAATAATAATTATATAAATAAATACATAAGTTATAAAATATAATTAATTAAATATTAAATATTATATTTTTAATTTAAACATTGTAATTGCACTAAAATAATTTTTGAATTAATATGAATTATTTTAATTTATATATTTATTTATAATATATTTTTATATTATTTTACATTTTATAATTTGAACTAGTAACCAATAATTCTATGAAATATTTTCATATTTCTTACGCAAATCATAAAAATGTTTAGTTCGAACTTGAAGAAATCTTTTAATAAATGTCATTCTGTGAAATTAATTTTATTTTATACCTTCATCATTTAAAATTTAGGTAAAGTTTGCTACAGGTTCCTTTATTTAAATTAGAGCATTCGATATTCCTTGAAAACTTTGCGCCTTCCGTTACTTGTTTGCGCCTTCCGTTACTTGAAAACTTTACGCCTTCTATTGCTTCCAGGGTTCGTGATTTCTTGAAGACTTTGCACCTTCCGTTACTTTCAGGGTTCGATCTCTGATCACAATAAGTGTAATGTATTAATTGTTTTAATAATAATTACCTTGAATTTAAGCTTCGAATGTATTCAATTACGGATAGCAGAGTTATAATTAACAATAAAAAATCTAAAACAAGAAAGCCTTATTCCTTATTCTAGAGGTATAACTATTATATATTTATTCATCGTAAAATTATAAATTGATAAGCATCGGAAAATATTTATTCAGTAAAATTATAAATCGATAAACATTGAAAAAAATCATTATAGTTTTTTATAAACTTTTTAGTTTGATCAAGTATTTTATTTTTATCAATAATATAATTATTATTTATGTTTGATAAAGTACAAAGATCAAGATGATTCATGAAATATGGTCGGGAATAAGGATGACGATCATGAAACATATTCTTTGAAAGCCTAGATCATAAAAGACTTATAGTCATATAGTTATTAAGAATAGACACTAATGAGTTGAATAGAATATTATAAATAATGCATGCTCAAGTGGGAGAATGTTTTATTTCATAAACAATGGTGTGTTGACACTATGTGTATATATATAGATGCTCATTAGATGAATAAGTCCATTGAGTTGACCCCTTTAAGAATTCTTATGTGGACAAGTCAAATTGAAATTTTTATGTTGTTATGGAGTAGAGTTTGTCTTTTGACTTGAGATATCATGGCAGTCGTATGTATGGTAATACTGTTTAGATTCCTAAGAACCATATCCCAAGAACATCTATTGGGGTATAACTTTATCATATATAAAGATTTGTGGATGTCAATAAGGAATTTGTTACTTCTAGCAAAAAGAAGAGAATATTTTATATTATCTTATAAATTATGATTTGGAAATTCTTTACCAAGGTTGGGTGAAATCAAAAAAAGAGTTTTTTGAGTTTTACAATCATGAATTCCATATTGGATATATAGGTTGAATGACTAAGGTTTTGATTAAGTTCAATTAGGATATTGTATAATGAAAGAATTGTACTGCATGATAATTGCAATTGAAAAGATTCATTTTTAAAATTCATGTTAACTAGTTTATAATACGTCACTAGACATTAATCGTGAATTTTGAAATTTAAAATTAATGAGATTGATTTTAAATATTAAATTAAAAAGTTTTAATTTAATCATGGCCCATTATTATTTTAACAGTGAACTTAGAGGGATACATACATGAAATTGGATGTATCCACATTTATGCATTTAAAGAAAATAATTCAATTATGAGATAATTGATAATTTAACTATGAGATAATTGATAATTTAACTATAAGATAATTGATAGGATAAAAGAAATAAATAAAAATTAAAAAATTTATTTACTTATTTATTTTATTAATAATTTCTAGAAATAAATAATAAATAAAGAGTTTGTTTATTGATTTATTTTATTGGAAAATATTTTATAAATAAATAAATTATTTATTTGTTTATTGGGTAATTTTTAGATGTTATTTATTTTAATTCTTAAAAATCTTTTTAGGATTCTAGTAGGCAAGTCATGAGATGATTACAAGAGTTGTAGAAAATCCTAAGAATAATAATATATTAGCCACTACAAAAATGTGTGTTCTCGTGTGTTAAGCTAATTACAAAAAATTACCTTTTCTTCTCCCTTTCTTTCTAATATTTCCATTCATTGACACTAGCATGAATGTGTGTGCAGTGAAGGTCAATCATGTAAACTAATCTTAGGGGAAACAAACTTATGCCTTTCAATTAAAATTTTAGAATGCATACAATTAGAAGAGGTAAAAATCATTTTTCTTGATCGTATATTTGTAAATTAAATTAATTGTATGAATGGTCCTTCGAAAAGGAATTTGGATTAATTAAAATTTTTTAAACTTTTGCTGCATTTACATGTGATGCAATTTCAAATTTCCCAATACAAATATACCCACCTATAATTTCACTCAATTTCACTTAATCCTCTTATGTATTTAAGTTTCTAAATTTGCTTACTTATACTTTTCACCGTTAATACTTTATATACCTAAAATTTTCATCCAATTCTTTATAGCAATTACACATGCAATACATGTAATTCCTATTGTTCCCAGTCTTGCAAAAATTAAACCTAATTTAAAGTTCATTTTAAAAAGCAACTCACTGCAAAAAGAAAAAAAGGATCTAGCCTTCATTGAAAATTTGTTGAAGCAATTTAAAAATCACTTGCTCACACTTTCTGAGTAAATTATTTTTTGAAGCAAAGTTTCAAATTGTATTTAAATATTAAGAATTTAGGGATAAATGAGAGCATGTGCTTTGTGTGTGTCTATTCCAACAAAAATTGGGCACAAAAAATTTAAGTTGATAAAGTATTAATAAAAAGAAGGAAATAATTATATGTAAACAAATTTTAACACTTAAAATCATAAATGATTTAAATGATATTAAGTTAAATTACATGTAAGTAAAGTGTAGCTTATTCATAAATATTTTATTTGGTTTGTATTAAAAATATTTCTAAAAAAATGTGTAACTATAATGATTTTTCTTGTGTTTATCAATTTATAATTTTGTAATAAATGAATATATATATATATATATATATATATATATATATATATATATATATATATATATATATATATATATATATATATATATAATAGTTATCCTTCTAGAATAAAGAATAATGATTCTTCATTTCGAACCTTTTATTACTAATTATTAATTATTGATTTACGATCCTTAATTTAATTTATATTTAATGAAGCAACATTCAAAGCTTAAATTTGATCCTTATGTTAGGCCATAGATCATAATTGTACAATAGCTAGTATTGTTGTAATTATAATAAAGTAAAGAATATACATATTATAATTTGTATGGAGAACCTTACAACAAATACTTAAAAAATTTTACCTAAATTTTTTTCCTTAATTGGTATTTAATTTGAGGAAATTTTAAGCTAAATATTATTATGAAAATAATTTGGTTTGTAAATTTACTTCTTAATTAGAGAGAACTTGAACTTTTTGGACAAGGATGGTTATTTGGTTGTTTGGTTAATATAAAAAAATGTTAATGGATATCATTTACAAATGTTAAATGTAGTATCTTAAAGTTTAGGTAATGCTATTTGATGAAATTTCAAGATTGAAGTATGTGTTTTTAACTTTCATAGTTCAATAAATTTTAATTTTTGTAAGGCCTACATTGTTTATAGTTTGATGAGGTGCTTTCTTGCTAAAGAAAATGATGAAGGCAAAGTAAAGGCAATTTGTATTTACCTAGAATATTAAATATAACAATACAAAAATATTTAGTGAAGTTATGTCTTTCTTTATATTTTCCTTGTGCTAAATTTATATATTATTTATTATTAACTACTATTTTAGTGTTAGCAAAGACTGACTTATTAAAATAAATGCTATCGCAGCCTTTAATATATGGTTAAGTTAGGACATGGTCATTGGTTTTAACGGATTATCATTACAATATTGTCCTTTAAAGGTCATGAAAGTCCAAGTTATGGCTGATCATGGTCAAACATCGAGAATGGCCTATTAATTTTGTTAATTTAAAATATTACAAATTATATTTTAATGGTGTATGTCATAAAAATGGTGTTAGTATTATTTTTTTCATCATTGAGCCACAAAACAAATTAGTCAAATTTTTAGTAAAGTTGACCAAATATGAAATGTTAATTATTGTTTAAGAGTCATTATTAGATCAAGGAGCATGTAATGTGGAGATTTACAAGGATTCAAAATTAATTATTAAACAAATCTTATGAGAGTATAAATGCATGAATTCCAACATGGCCAAATATTTGTCCATTTCAACTAAGATGTCGTTTAAGTTTAATGATGTGTACATTAAACATATAGTTTGAGTTAAAAAAGAAAAGACTAATACCTTAGCTTAGATAGCTTTAGATATAAGACCACAGATCAAAATTGGTTGAGTTAATTACTAACAAAGTCCATCTTAAGCAAGTTGAATTAAGATATATATTGTGTGCAAACATAAGTAATTCCTTAACCAATTGAAAAGCACTCTTGATAAAATATCCTAACAATTCATCTAGTGGTGCAAGTTAAGTAGTTATAAAAAAAAGCCTTAAATTTGTATTTCTAGATGATGAACTATACAAAAAAGACTTTGAAAGGCAATTACTTAGATGCATCAGTGAAACTAAAGCTATTTCAGCCATGGTAGAAGTCCAGAAGAATATTTGTGTTGCTTACTAAGATAGGATAAAAATAAGATAGGTGATAATTATAAAAGGTTCTTATTGGCAAAAAATGATTAGGGATTGCATAAAACATGCCAAAAAAATGCCAAAAATGTGAAAAGCAAGGCTAATCCAAAAAATGCTAGTCATTGAGTTGATATATATTATCAAACCTTATCCATTTAAAGGTTAGGCTATGGACATAATTAATAATGTTTACCACTTATTGGCTAAAGGCCACTATTTTATCTTATTGGCCATAGACTATTTCACAAAATGGGTCAAGGAACATATGTTCAAAGAGATAAAGCAATTAGATGTTATTAATTTTATTGAAAATAAGTTAATATGTAGATTTTACTTACTAGAGACAATAATAACTATTCATGAAGCGATGCTCATAAGTAAAAAAGTAAAAAAGTATATCATATAAGTAAAAATTATTCATATAAGATAAAAAAACTTACATAGATTAAGAATATAAAATATATGATTTTAAAAATAAATAAATACCTATATTGACCATAATAAAATATGAATTAATTGATGAATAGAAGTTTGATCTATCCTACCTTCTCTACGAGTTTACAGTTAATGGGTTACCAAGATTCACAAAGTGTTTAGGTTATGATTAAAACATAAAATGGCTAAAGAGACCTAACTTGATTAAATAGAAAACTCTACTAAGCTTAACTATCAACAGCCCCATTAATTAAATATCTACACTTGCTACCAAACACATCAGGGCACTAGGTATTTTTAGTCCACAAAAGTGATTACAAAAGCTGGACTAAAAAATTATAACTTTAGGGTCAAAGTCAGCCCATTTTTAATAAATAAAATAAAATGCTTAATTAATGGTAGCCTATTAAAAATATTTTACATTTTCCCACTTGGACAATATTAATTGTAATTAATTTATTTTTATAAAATATTTTATTTTAAAAAATGACTCTTAGGTTAAGGACTAATTTTAATTATGTGTGACTACAATTTTAAAAATATACTACGTTAGAGATAAATGCCTAAAAATTTGACTAAGCCTATATAACCAATGATAACAAATTATGACAACAAATACATTCTTTATTAATGTAAGACCTTTCATGGTTACAAAAATATCATGAACCACACATACTTAGTCATTGATTTGATAGTGTAGCATAAAAGATGGCATCAAAATTGTGATCAAATCATGCTTATCTTTCATGTCAATCCTCAATGATTTCTTTAATAAATTCACATAGTATAAAAAATTAATTGGCAACATACAAAGTCAAATTGTCTCATAAATCTTAAAATGGAATTGATTTTGAGACAAACAATTAAGCTTAGGAACTAATGATTGATACTAAGTCTTAACTCTCATAAAAATTATAACAATCTTGGTATATTATAATCAAATGATGCATGCATCAATAAGATAACATAAATTTATAATCAATGTACTAATAAGTATATGTGAAGATATAAGAAAGGAACATATAAAAAATACACAAAAGACAATTATAAGAATAGAAATAACTTTCAATAACCAAAGACATCAAAAGAACCTATAGTTCCTATGTTCTCAACATGCTTTTAAAAAATTATAGTCTAAGTCCTTTAATTATGAAATTCACTAACATAGCATTTGTATGTATATGCTCTACCATTATGTCCCCTTTCTTTACAAGATCTCTAACTGTGAGGTATTTTAATTCCAAATGCTTATATCCATTAGAATTTTTATTATTTTTGGTGAAAAAAAACTTCAACATTATTGTCATAATAAATTTTCAATGGCCCAGTGATAGAATTATCTATTTGTAACCTTGAAATGAAAATTTTCAACTAAATAACTTTCGAAGCAACACTGTAAAAGGCAACAAATTCTACTTGCATGGTGGAAGAAGCTATCAATGGTTAACACTTTTCCAAGATATAGCACTTCTAGCTATTATGAAGATGTAACCTAAAGTAGATTTTATATCATCGGAGCATCTAGCAAAATTTAAGTTTAAATATCTAATTACTTTCAAGTTATCAACCTTCCTATAAATGGGCACACCAATGATTTCTTCCAAAGTTAGACAAATACTTGCCAAGAACACTAACCATAAAAGCTAAATCTGGTCTAGTACAAACTTAAGCATATATTAAACTTTTTATGACACTTGGATGAGGAACATTTTACATTGACTATTTCTCTATCTTATTTGCTAAGTACTATTTATTACTAAACTTATTACCTTTTACAATTGGAACATCCTCGACTTCACAATTTTACATTGAAAATCTTTCAAGAATTCTATCAATGTATGCTCTTCGAGACAATTCTAGTAAGTTATGAGTTCTGTCCTTATGAATCTGAATTCCTAAAATAAATGATGCCTCACCAATATCTTTCATATCAAATGCTCTAGACAACATTTGTTTGGTATCATATAGCAAAGTTAGGTTGTTGCTTACCAATAGAATATCATTAACATACAAGACGAGGAAAATAAAACTACTTCCACTGACCTTGAAATAAATACACTAGTCAACTTTATTTTTTGTGAAGCCTACAAACATAATTAATTCATCAAATTTCAAATACCATTGTCGAGATGTCTATTTTTAAACCATATATTGATTTTCATAACTTGCATACTAGATGCTCAAACTCATTTATTTGAAACCCCTTAAGTTGGTTCATGTATACATCTTCCATGAGTTCATTATTTATAAAGGTTATTTTAACGTCCATTTGGTGAAACTGCAAATTAAAATGTGTAACTAAGGCCATAATAATCCTAAATGAGTCTTTTGAAGATATTGATGAGAAGGTCTTAAAGTACTCAATTCCCTCTCTCTAAGTAAAGCTTTTAGCTACTAATCTTACTTTAAATCATTCAATTTTGCCACTTGAATCTTTCTTAGTCTTGCATATGCATTTGTAATTAATTACCTTATAATTTTATGGAAACTTAATAAGTTCCTATACTTTATTTTTTTATCATAGACTGAATTTCTTTATTCATAGCATTCAACCACAAATTAGACCATTGACTATTTACTGCTTAACTATATATAGTTGGATCAATAACATCCTCAATATTACATTCACTCTCATGAAGATAGACATAATAATTATTTGAAATTGCTGCCCTTCTTTGTTTAACTAACTTTCTAACTAGGATCTGCTCATTTTTATACCTCTTGTAAGGCAATAGAACTTATATCCTTTTGTATAATTTGGATACCTTATGAAGTAATAATGAACGAATCATGGATTAAGTTTCTTCACTAATAGATTAAAAAATTTCACCTCAGAAGGACAACTTCCACTTAAAAGTGATTTAAACTAGGCTTTCTGTTAGTCCAAAGCTCAAAGGATATTTTAGGTATCGACTTATTAAGAATATGATTAAGGATATACAAAATAGTTTTAATGGCCTCACCTAAAAAAATTCAAGTAAATTTGTTCCACTCATCATGCTCCTCATCATGTCCTTAAAAGTTTAATTGTGTCTTTTAGCGATACCATTTTGCTCAAGACTGTTAGGCATGATATATTGTGGAACAATTCCATATTCCTATAAAAACTAGGCAAATGGTCCCATGTGTTACCTAGACATATCTTATTTGCCATAATATTCACCTCCTTGGTTAAATCTCACAATCTTGATGAGTTTTCCTAATTGTTTTTCAACCTCAATTTTTAAAATTTTAAATTTCTCATGTACATTGGATTTTTCTTTTATCAAATAAAGATAGCCATATTGAGAAAAGTCACTAATGAATGTGATAAAATAATGACAACCACAAATACTGGGAAAGTATAGGTCCAGATATATTAGTATGAATTATCTCTAAAAGATTAGAATTATGAGTAGCATCTTTCTTTTTAGTCTTAGTTAACTTATCCCTAATATAGCTCACACATATGTTTATATCATTAAAATTTAGGGAAGGAAGAATATTCTCTTTAATTAATCTCCTCACCCATTTCTTAGATATGTATCATAATCTTCTATATCATAACACTGATGATGTTTCCTTAATTCTAGGTCCTTTTGAAACCATATTTTTAACTTTCAAAGAAGTATAAGGACTATCAAAGGCTAATAGCAATTTATATAAACCATTATCAAGAACACCAAAATTAATAGACTCAGAATGCAATAAAATATTAATTTTTCCATTTCTAAATATAGATTTCTATTCAAGTTTATCCAAAAAAGAAATTGAAATTAAATTATGTCTAAAACTAGGTACATAAAAGACATTATTCAATGTAATTTCAATAGAGTTTTCTAAATATAAAATAATATCTCTTATGCATTCAACTACAACTTCAAGATCATTTCCTATTCTAAGTTTGGACTATCTCTCACTTGTTTCTTCTTACTTATGAACCCCCACAAAGTAATTATAGTATGAGTTATGGAATTACTATCAAACCACTAAGAATTTATTGGGGCATTAACTAAATTTAATTCAAGGTAAGCCGAGGATAGGGGTTTACCATTCTCATTACCTTTTTTCTTCTCTAACTAAAACTTAAACCTATAGCACTCATTCCTTTTATGACATTTCTTATAAAAATGATAGCGTTCTATATTCTTATGAATGAAACCTTTAGGACTTCCCACTTATAATTTATGACTAATATTATTATTACCATGCCTTTGGGCCTCTTAAGATTTATAAGGATTATTCCTTGGAGCATGTGATTTAGATTTTTTTTTCTTATTGGTTGGGTTCTTACTATATAAGGATTTTAATTAGGTCAAAAAACTTATTTCATTCTTTTCTTTCTTTAATTTTTCTTCCTCAACAACACACTTAATGATGAATTCATTAATGGTTCAATGTGTATTTTAGGTATTATAGGCTATCTTAATTTAATTGAATTTTGCAAGTAAGAAATTCAAGGCATATAGGACAAGAAATGTATTCAGTAAATCAATCTTTATGTTCTTCAATTGAGTTTGGAGGTGAAGTATCTTGATGATAAACTTTTTTACACCACCAGTATTGTCAAATTTCATAGTTGTCAATTCCTTCATTAGGCATCCATATTCATTATTATTAGATACTTGGTATCTTTACCTTGTAGCATCCATAAGCTTTTTGGCCTTGGTTGTATCTACCAATCTACACAATAGATATTTAGGAATAGTTCTCTTAATTACAATAAGATTGAGCTTATTAAATCTCTCCTATTTTACATAATAGTCCTTTTACTCTTGAGTACTTTTAAGAGTGACTGTTGGTAGTTCTAACTCATATAAGGATAAATCAAGATCTATAATATCAAAAGTAAACTCTATATCCTACTTTTATTTCTTATAATTTGTACCATTTAACAATTCAATAGTTGCAATGTTATTATTCACTATAAAAGAGATTGTGAAAGAACAATTAGAAATATAATATATTAGTTTTAGACATTTTAAATTTATTAATAACCACATTTAGGAGTATATGAAATATCACTACATTTTCTCTTTTAGGCAGAAAATATAGTATATAAAAGATTCTCCTAAAATTAAAGCTAACGAAGATAATAAATTATTATTACAAAATTACTTCCTTTGGGTAGATAAAATTTATAATAACAAAATAAATTTAGAAATAATATTTTGGTTCAATAAACAAATTTTTAATCATGTTATACAATAATCTCATTTGAACAAGTTATTATATGAAATAATTAAAAATATATATTTTAATAAGCTTATTTACACCCTTTTTGTGTAGGTAATTATGTAAAATAATTAAAAATTAATTTTATAAATATTTATCAATAGATTGAAGACTTATGAATCAAAATAAATAATTTTACTTTGGTGATAATTATCCATTTCAACCTATAAGTCTCCCAAAATAATTAGGACATTTAAATTTAAGCCAAAAACTACAAATTAAAAATTATAAAAAATAAAACATGACCGATCAATTAAGGGGGTGCTAAATAATATGCACCAATATTGATCATTAAAACATTACATCATATTACAACTTTAATTTTTTTGTTAACAAGTTTTGATACAAATTAAAAAGATTTGAATTTTCCTAATTTTCTCCAAACTTCTTTAAAAGAATGTGTATTTTGGGATTATACTTTCTGGGAGAGTAAAATACACTAATATAAATATAGAAAAATATATTTTTTTCTAAAAATTTTCATAATTTTCTTTTACTGGAAGTAAACTTTTAAAGGAAATATAAATGCATAATAAATGTTTATTAAAGCCTATATATATATATATATATATATATATATATATATATATATATATATATATATATATATATATATATATATATATATATATATATATATATAAACATAATGTGTGGACCATACATAGACGCAGTGTGTGTAGGTCATGCATGTGCAATGCTATGAGTGTTTCATATTTTCAAACTAAAGATGCAAGGCACCTGAATGCTATCAACCATGTGTGGAATTAATCTAGGCAAATTCATACCATTAGTGATGTGATATGTGATTGAATTCAATGCCTTTTCACTATTTTTTTTGTTGTTGGTAGCATTACAACAATTTTTGGCCAAAAAAGGGAAAAAGTGCAATAATTTAAAAAAAACACTTTTTGTATTGTATTTTGTACATGAATAGTAATAGATAAACATAAATCACACTGTGTTGGAAATAGTAAAATTAAATAAATAAAAAATAATATTTAAATTAAAATAATACAATTTGTGATATTCATTTAACAATTTCATAAGAATGGAAGATCATAATTCACAGTTAACTAATCATTTGAAAAACAATTATATAAATAATAGATTAGTTAAAATTAATTAATAAAATAAATCATAATTTTAGCCAATTCAATAATAATCAAGAAATTAAAATAGATGATAATAATCATCTAAAATATAGATCACATAAAGAGAATATGTATTTTAATTTTTAATCTATTGTAAATGGTTCTAATACCAAATATAAGCAAAAAATTTTCATATAGGATAAAAAACTTACATAGATTAAAAATATAAAATATATGATTTAAAAAATAAATAGCATACTTGTATTAATCATAATGAAACATGAATTAATTAATAAATAAATATTTAATTTTTCCCGTCTTCTCTACGAGTTTGCAATTGATAAAGCACCAGGATTCACAAATTATTTAGGTTATGATTAGAATGTAGAGTGGGTACGAGAATATAACTTGATTAAATAGCAAGCCCTATTAAGCTCACTTATAAAAAATCTAGTTAGTTAAAAGTTTATACTTGCTACTAAACACACCAATCCATTAGGAATTTTTAGTCCATAGAAGTAATTACAAAAATTGGACCTAAAAATTATAATGCTAAGATCAGACTCAACCCATTTTTAATAAAATAAACTATAAGACCTAATTAATGGTAATTTATTAAAAATATTTTACATGTCAAATCAAGAGAAATTAAAATACATATATTGACTTATAATTATGTACAAACTAAAGGTTAGGTTAAAGTTGCCAAGAAGCTTATCATTAACTTGATAAAGAAGTATAATGGTCAGTATTGTAGGAATTGGCACTAAATGCTTATGAAAGCCTTTAGGCAATTTGAAGCTCACCATAAGAATCAACTAGAGTTACAACTCATGAGTTAGTCTTTAATCAAGATATAATATTGCTAGTTAAAATGACAATGCAAGCATTAAGGGTACAAAAGTAAAATAAATTATCATAGGAATTATTACAATTTGATGCTCGATGAGTTAGAAGACTTAGATGAATTGTGTTGAAATGCTCTGGATGCATTAGTAAGTAATAAAGAAAAAAATAGTTGAATAGACAAGTATATTAGAAAAAAGAAGTTGTTAAAAGGCTAATTAGTGTGCAAATTTATTTAAGTTGAGTTATGGAAAATGGTTACTTTATTAGAAAGGAAAATTCTCAATTATTAACTATTTTGACGAGAATGGTAACAAGATTTAAAGTATCAAAGAAAATGAAGTTGAAATTGTAAATGTTAAATATCTAAAGTCATACAAGTGAATTATACATGATATAAATATACTACAAACGTAGTGAAATTCAAAGCATTCATTCATTTATATATAGAACCAAAACTTGGCTAAATACTTATAGATTGTATACAAAGCCATTTAGGCTAAGTAAATATTCAAAATGGTTACAAAACAAAGCCATTTAAGCTAAGTAAATATTCAAGGTGGTTACAAATTTTAATAGTTTAGCCCTAAAAAATTTATAGCCCAAAGTTAGTGGTTAATTACATTTTGAATTATTCAAATGGACCTTTAAAGCTTTTCCACTTATTTATTATAGTGTTCCTTTGATATCGCTTAGCTTGAAACTTACTTTCTATGCTCACAATATTACTATTAGTAGCTTTAAAATGCTTTATTACAACTTGGATTAGCATAAGAAAAGCCTATTCTTCTTTAGCAATAAGCTTGAATTCATCCTCTAAAATAGGTCAAACACCTTAAGTAAACTACAATTGTATTTGGAGTTCAAAGATTTACTATTACAAGCTTGAAATATCCTTGGCATTTTTCTTCATCTTTTCAAAGTAAGTGCTCCATTTGGTTATAAGATTAGCTTTTTATTACTCACTAATCTTATACAATTCTATGAGTTATTTCTTGTGCCAAAGTAAAGGTTATTTATTTCTTTTGTACCTAAATCTTTTTTAATGCTTTTGGTAAACTTTAGGAAGATTTCAACTAAACATAAGATAAAGGCTTTTGATCTCACTATCATAACTTGATTAGAGGTAATGACTTCCTATGGGGTCCACAGAGTTGAGTCCATTTTCTTTTTGGCCATAAGGTTGAGTAATAATGATTCCAACTCTTGGTCCATCAAGGAACCCAAATTGGCTATATCTTTTTTTATTCTCTCCTCCTTATGGCTCTTAATAGTAGATTACTCTATAAGAGTAGTTAAAGTTAACCTAAAAGTCTTGACCAAAATTAAGAAGTCCAAGGTAGTAAAAAGATCCTTCTTACCATTGTCATTTATTTTCTTCCATAATCTTATCCTTCTTTTACCATACACCTAAGTGGGCTAATCTTTCTTCAACATTTTTTCCCTTAACCTTATGTTCATTTTTAACTCTTTTGGGTGAGTCCAAAATACCTTTAGGGTTATTAACTTCATTTAGTTGTTCTCGAAAGCTAATGCCTTTTATTAATTGGTGATTCCATTTTAACTCTATTGCCATTAATAGACTAATCTTAGAAATCTAAAGTTGTGTTCAACATTGCTTGTAATCTGACCTTCTTAATAGTATTGATCAATTTGTGAGATCTAGTTTGACTTAAAACTTTAGTAGCTTGATAATATTTAAACCTTCAAAGTGCACAAAATTTAATAAATAGGCTCAGTTAGTTGAACCATAAACCTAAGGAATGCAACTAACATGAATTCTAGTTTTTCTTAAAAGGCTAAAGAAGAAGAATTAGTATATTAGCTTAGTTATAAGGAGAAAAAGGTTAAAATGATTGAAAAAGAAAACTTGGACTTATAAGGATTGCATCATCTCTTTTAAGGCACCAATACCAAAATAGCTAATTAAGTAACTCAAATCCCTAACTATAATTTGAAGTATTAACTAAAGTAAACTTATAATGAATAATGAATCAACTGGAAATAGTTATTATTTTTTTTAACTTTTCCTTGCAAGTTTCTTAGCTAGTTAGCTACTAGCTACTAGCTATCTTAAACTGAACTTTTCTATTATACTTTCTTTTCTTGGTCCTAAGAGGAAGTTCTTCTTCTTCATCCTCAGCAAACATCCTTTCAACTTCTTTATATAGTCATTTTAACTTGGCCTCCTTCACTGCTTGCTTAGCAAAATCTGAGGCAATGCTTAGGAATTTAGTAGTTAACTGAAACATTATTTTATACTTGACATCTAGGTTCTGTTAAAACATTTTGGACCACTTTCGCTTTTAATAAGCATCATGATTTTGCTTTTTATTCTTAAAAGACACCTCAGTATCATATGAGTTAGTTTAAAGGTTTTAGTTGCCATATTCAACTTTATAATATTTTTTAAAAGCAAGTATTTGAACATAGTGTATACCTATTATTTTCTTTGAAGGTTCAATCATCTACATAATAATATCATGCATTAACTTTTCATTGATAGTCATATTAAAATACTTATGCATATTTGAAAACCACCAGTATAAAAAGGTATTGGTATATTCTTGGCAAAAGGAGAAATCCTGAAGACAAAAGGAATTATGCAAATTATGGTTGTGTTTTTCAACAACTAAAAAGTTAAGTGCAAAGTATGCCTATAAAACAAAACTTGTTATTAAAAGGGATCAATGGCCTGCTTTAAATTAAGTTGAATTGTTTGGCTAAAGTATTAGGAAGATATCATTTGATTGATGAAGTTTTTTCTTGAGAAAAGTCAATGTATAGGTATTAGGTATAAAGAAAATGAGACCATACTTCATTGTTAGTCAAATCAATAGGCAACGAATTGAAAAGGTCGAATAGGCTAAAATGGGAAGGACAAAACTAATCAACTTACCGTTGCTTAATGCAAGTATAAAAAGTTTTGAAAAATAGGAATGATCAATTGGCAAAAACTTTTTATACTTACAATGAAGAATTGATTGAATATATTTAAAACCAAGAATAAAGTACTTTATTAAAGGTATATCGATTGAAGGATGGGAAAATTTTCCTAATAATAGGTCATTAACCACATTTTAAAAAAAAATCCAAAACAACAAGGTTTAATCCTTATGTAAAATCATTGAAAAAAGTTTTATTTTTTTCTTATTAAAATAACAAGGTTTATATTTTCATACAAATATGCTATAACCGAATAACCTAGAGCTAATTTTTAATCCTTATGTAAAATCATTGTTACAAGTGGATAAAAGGAAGCAATTCAAAAAAAATATATAGAAAAATTAACCAAACAATTGTAAAGAAGGAAAGTAATATGTTTGATATCAAATATTGGAAAGCTTAGCTAACCTATGTACTTTTTAAGATATTCCAAATAAGCCAAACACTAAGAATGAATAGGATCAAAAGTTTTAAAATCTTTTATGATTGGGCTTAGAAATAGGGTTATAGTCTTAGTTCCCACTAGAAGATTTACTAAATCCAAAACATGAAAAAAAGGGCCTATCATCCTATATGATAAATGTAAATTATTAGTTAAAGGTGACTAAAAAGAAAAATTACTTCCAATAATAGCAATATGGGCTTTGAAGAAAACCTAAAAGGTTAAATGATGTTAAAGATTCCTATGCCTTTCCAAAATTTCTTTTTTGAAGATTGAATAAGTTCTAACTAACAAAGAAACTCTTTAGTCAGATAGGGAAGATTTCTAAAAAGTTTAAACCCTTTGGTGACCTAGGGGAATGCATAAATGGCATTAGAAGTTAAAAAAAGTTTTAGGTTAAAAAAAGAATCACTTTCCTTTTCTAAAACATTCAAGGAAAGATAACCTAAACAAAATTTATGTGTGAAACTTTAAAACTTTAAAACAAAGATAACCAATCGAACACAATATGAAACTAGCAAACAAACCTCTATTTTAAGTCCTTCAACATACCTTAAAGTCAAGGAAGATTGATTATTACAAAGTTAAAAGATGTGAAAAAAATGCTAATTTCACTTTCTTTTGACTTGTATTTCAAGGAATTGAAACTAAGGGACCTTTGCTAGCTTATTTTGCAAAGTTTCGACAAATTATGATTCAACTAGTAAGGTGCTTTAGCCTAGTTTGTTTTTAGAATAGAGAGTGAAGAAGTCTAAAGTTTATAAAAAGGTTGGACCCCATCTTTGCTTAAAAGATTGTTTTACGACTAGTAATTGAAAGAATATTATACAATTATAGCATAAATCTAATAATAACTCAAAAAGACTTTAAAGGAACCAAAACTAGTTTTATGCCATGACTCCAATGGTAACTTAAGAGGACTTAAAAAGAACTAAGGTTGGTATTATGTTGTGAGGCCAATATGAAGTGTTTCAAAGTCTAACATAAAAATTTAGTTATATATCTTATCATTTGATTTCATTCCACCTAATAGTAGCATGTAAAAAAGTGTTCTAACTACACAAACTTATTATCTATTTTTATTTGAAATAGTGTAATACATAGCCTATATAATACTTACAATAGTAGTTATTAATGTTAAATTCTTTTATAAGTGAAAATTTAGTATTATATTAAAGAAATATGTAAAAATATCCTCAATTAAACTTTGATATTAAACTTATAGATTGATAAGAAAATATAAATAATATTCTAATTTGAATATTCAATAGTGTTTTCTCTAAAATTCAATTCTACATTTGTGAATCATTTGAAGAACATATTTATCAACTAACAAGCACTTTACTTTTATTTAAGGATTGATTTTATTAATTACCAATGAAAGATTATTTTCAAAACACAAGTATTATAATGTAAAACAAAAAATGCAACATTATTGAGTTATAAGAATATTTCTTTTTTTAAAGAATATGCAATTACCAAAAGGAAATATATATTGTACATCAAGTTTTTTCTTTTTTAGAAGATAATTTTTATAGGAAAATCTCATATGTTTCTATATGGATGAAAGAATGATATATTGTCCCTATACTATATTTTTAAAAAGGATAATATCTAGTTAAGGTAATGGAGGAAAACAATTTCCTCTTTAAAAAAGAGGAAGTTATTTTCCATTAAACTCCCTCCATTTAATATGGAATATATAGAGAAAATTTTCACCATCTTAACAATTTACAATTATATTTTTATTAAAGATATTTTCCACTAAACAAACCAAGCCTTTATTTAATTTTTCCTATTACACAATCAAACAATAATAAGAAGGTTAAACATCAACCTACTTAAAAGCATAGCAATAACCTACCAACTTATAATAGATTACTCAGACTAAAAACTACATCTTAGAAAAAGCCTAATTATCATACCTTGAAAGTGAAAAAAAAAGAGTTCTAATAGAAAACAGATTAAATCAAACAAAAAAATTAAGTATAAAAATTATCATTGTAAGAACTTTTTCATAACTAACTACAACTGTGTAGTTTTCATTTCCTAATAACAAAAGTTAGGATGAACTCTACTCCTCTTATAACTTTATATCATAAAAAATAAAAATGGAAGCCAAGTAATCATATATATATACATACATATATACATACATACATACATATATATATATATATATATATATATATATATATATATATATATATATATATATATATATATATTAAACAATGAAAATAGAAAGATTTTTCTAGAATTTGACTCAAAGGCCATATGTTCGAGTTTATTAGATCATAATTATTAAGGCAACCACTTACTTCAATCTTACATGAAATGCTTTCATGGGAATGAATGCTGGAAGTTTGACACATCTATAAGGAAAGAAATTCATGCATTAATTGGATGGAAAATATGAGCTTGTCCTTAGATCTTAGAACACATTTGTTCCATTCTCACCTTCCATAACTTTTTTTTTTGCTCTTTGCTGATACTATAGGAGTCACTAAGATTCTTGACATTATATTTAGTTATTTCTTCTTTTTAGGTCTAAGCCCCTTTGTATCACCAAATTTTTTTTTCTAATTTTATTATTAAATTTTTAAATATTAAAATAAATTTAACAGCAATTTGAGAGATCTTTGAAAGAACTAAGATTAGTTTTATAATGTGAGGCTAATGGTAAGTCGAGAGGATTTTGGATGAACCAAGGCCAGGTTTGTGTTATGAGGTCAACATGGAGTATATTGGACACCAACATAAAAATTAAGTTATATATCTCATCATTTGATTTCATTCAACCTCATAATAGTGTGCACAAGAGTGTTTTAATTGTGCAAACTTAGTCTCTACTCCTATTTGAAGATGTAATATGCACTTTATACAGTACTCTTTATATAATTTCTTATTATTATATTATTTTATAAGTCCAAATTTGATATCAAATTAAAATAAAAGTAAAGACAATCTTAATTAAATTTCGATATTAAACTTGTAAGTTAATTTTAAAACATAAAAGGTAATATTACTTGTTGAGTTATGAAAACATTTCTCTCTTGAAGAGCTTATAATTATCAAATGAAAAGGCATGTTGTAATTTATTTAAAATTTTCTATTACACATACAAACATTGACAAAAAAGATGAAATCAAACTTACAGAAAAGTATAACAATAACTCATCAACTTGCAATAGAATACTTAAACATAAAATTACTTCTCACAAAGAACATTGCTTTCATACCTTCAAAGTAAAATAAAAAAATATCAACATAAAACATATAAAGATAAATAAAACATGACTAAGTATTCATATATAACTATGACTACATAATTTTCATTCCCAAGTAATAGAAGTTTAAATGAACTTTATCTTTTAATAAATCTGTAATAAAAATAAATAAATATATAAGCCAAGTTATCATTTGTAGATATATATATATATATATATATATATATATATATATATAGACAATAATTCTATTTTTACTATTGAATTAGTTATTTTAAAATCACAAAACAAATTTAATGAAAACTTGAGAAGACCTTAAAAGAACAAAGACTAGCTTTATACCATAACTCTAATGGAAACTCGAGAAGATTCCAAAAGAACAAGAGGTTTTTTTTAGGTATGTGAGGCTAATGTAAAGTGTGTTACAGTCCAACTAGAATACCTTAGCATTTGATTTCATTCAACTTGATACTATTGTGTAGGAAACTATTTTGACTGCACAAACTTATTACCTATTCTTATTTGAAATCTTATAATACATAGTCTATATAATACTTACTATATCACTTTTTAATATTAGAATATTTTGAGCCAAAATAAAATATCTATTAAAAAATTAAATATAGCTTTAATTAAACTTTGATATTAAACTTCTAGATTGATCATTAAATGTAATTAGTATTCCAATTTAAATATTTAATAGTGCTTTCCATAAAATTTAATTTTATATGCATAAGTCATTTGAAAAACATATTTATCAATGAATAAGCACTTACTTCTTCGTCAAAGATTGATTGTATTAGTTACTAGAGAAAGATTATTTTATATAAAAACAATCCAAAATAAAATAAAAAAGGTAACATTGTTGAGTTATGAGAACATTTCTCTCTTGAAGAGCTTGCAATTACTAAATGGAAATGCATATTGCACTTTATTTCATTTTCCCCATTACATATACAAACTATGATAAAGAAACTAAACATAAACCTACAAAAAAGCAAAGTAACAACCCACCAACTTAGAATAGACTTTTCCGATTGAAAATTATATCTAAAAAAGAATCTAGCTTTCATACCTTTAAAATAGAAAAAATACGAATCCAAAACACATTAAATAATAAAACATGATTAAGTAAGGAAAATTTCATTGTAGGAACTTTTTCACAACTAATTATAACTATTTAATTTTCATTCAATGGAAATAGAAATTAGATTAAACTATATTCTTTTTGTGAATTTTTCATAAAAAAATAAAAATACAAGCCAAGAAACCATTTATAGATATAAATTAAATGGTAATTCTACTTTTACTATTAAATTTTTTATTTTCAAATCTTAAAATAAATCTAAAAGTAACTTGAGAGGTCTTTAAGAGAACTAAAACTAATTTTATAACATGCGTCTAATGGTAACTCGAGGATTTTAGTTGAACCATGGCTAGTTTTATGTTATGACGCCAATATGGAGTGCCTTGGACACCAACATTAAAATTAAGATACATACCTCATTATTTGATTTCATTCAATCGATAATAACCTATAGGAGAGCATTTTGATTGCCCAAACTTATTATCTATTTCTATCTGAAGTTATACAATACACATTCTATGTAATACTTATTATATCACTTTTCACTATTATATTATTTTATGAGTCTAAGTTTAATATCAAATTAAAAAAGTGTAAAAATAGTAGTCTTAATTAAACGTTAATATTAAACTTATAGGTCAATCTTAAAACTTAATTAGTGTTTAAATTTAAAAATTCAATAATGCTCTCCATGAAATTCAAATATACGTGAATGAGTCATTTGAAGAACAAATTTATTAACCAACAAGGACTTACCTCTTGGATAATGATTGATTTTTTTAATTACCATAAAATGATTTATATTATAACACTTGTAGTACAAGTTAAAACAAAAAGTTAACATTATTTACTTAATTATGGGAACATTTCTCTTTGAAAGAGCTTGTAATTACTGATTGTAAAAGTATGTTTCATTCGATTTAATTTTCACCATTACACTTATAAATAGTGAAAAAGAGATGAAATACATGTCATGACCCTCCTTAGGCCATGACCAATATAGAACCCAATCGCTTGATTTTTACTAGCCTAGCCCAAACATATTTAATATATAAATATGTAAGTTAATAGAAATTGTCAATGATACAACTAGAATTAGTAATTAAAGGAAAAAGTAATGTGCACCAATTTCTGTTTCAACAAAAGTAAGGGAAGTTAGGCTTGTTTATCATCCCTAACATAATTAAGAATAAGCACTTACTTCTTGGTCAAAGATTAATTTTAATGATTACTAAAGAAAGATTATTTTTATATAAAAACATTAAAAGCTAAAACCAAAAAAGGTAAGATTGTTGAATTTTAAGAACATTTCTCTTTTAAAGAGCTTGCAATTACTGAATGGAAATGTATGTTGTACTTTAATTAATTTTTCCTATTACACATAAAATTTGTGATGAAGAGATTAAATATAAACCTACATAAAAGCATAGCAACAATCAACTAACTTGTATTAGACGACTCAAACTTAAAACTATATCTACCTTAGTTTTCATACATTGAAAATAGAAAAAATATTAATACAAAACACATTGACTATAGACAAAAGATGATTAAGTAAGGAAATGTTACATTTCAAGAAATTTTTTACAACTAAATATAACTATGTGATTTTTATTCCCCAATAATGGAAATTAGAATGAACTCCATTCTTCTCATAACTTTACCATAAAAAAAATATGGGCAAAGAAACCATTTATACATATATATAAATGGAAACTCTATTTTTATTAGCATATTTACTATTTTGAAATCTTAAAATAAATTTAGCAACAATAAAATATGTCTTTAAATGAACCAAGACTGGTTTTACAATCCGTTGCATAACTAGTAGTAATTTGAGAGAAATCCAAATGAATTAAGGCTAGTTTTATATTATGAGGCCAATATGGAATGTCTTCATGTCACAGCCCATTTCTAGATTATTATAACTTATGTAAAGATATTAATTAGAAATTTATAAAATCCCTATTAAATAAAATCTTTTTTAACTTTTTTGAAAACATGTAATAAAAAGAAATTTCAAGTTCAAAAAATTCACTAATCTTTTTTGCATATTTGTATATGCAATTCATATTGAAAATAATTAGTATGAAACCATAACATATAAGATTTTGAAGAATTCCTTTATAGAAAATAATTTTGATAATTTATAGATAAAACTTTTTCAAAAACAAACAATAATGTCGAGGACCCTTTTCTTAAAAAGAAAACTTTGTAATCAAATTGAAAAATCTGTTTGAATGATATAAAAAAAAAAAACTTATACATTTCTTTAAAAAAATTCCTCAAGAAAAAATATCTTTCTTTGAGAATTCAAAAATCACATTTTTTTTTGGCTTGAAATCAAAACCATTTTTATAAAGAAAGTATCCCTTCATTATTTAATGAAGGTTTTTAAAAGTACAAAACCATTTCTAAAATCCAAATATCTTTATAAAATATCTTGGATGTTCAAAATCAACTACCTTTTCTCTCTTTCCTTTGAAAAATTATGGGCCAACTTGTTATGCAACATTGAATCATCTTTTTAGTAAATTCATGATATAAATAAAATAATAAGTATGCAACATCAAATGCCATAAATATACATCATCTATACATATTTATTCATGCATCATTTATATAGAATACTTAGGCTTTTGCTGTAAACCTATTTGTCATCAAAGTCGAGTTATAAAATTATACAAAAAGAATAAGATTTTGAAAACAAATACTTTACTATGATAGTTGTCGACCAAACGACTATCAATGGTATTCTTAGAATCAAAGATGGAGTAATCCTTAAGTATTAGGAATCATTTAAAATTGTTGCTTCTATTGAAGTAAAATTCCAACTTAAATAATCTATAAGCAGTTTCATATATATGCCACCAAATATCAATAACTTCCATGGGTGCCTTCAAGAAATGTTGTATCTAAAAAGAATATTTATAACTATAGTGAGTAATTTAATTACTCAATGAATGACTATTATAACAAATTATAATGGATTTTAGCTAGAAAATCTTACATATACAAAACATATATTTAAACCTCTTTTCTTACTAGAAATCCTTTTTCTAAACATTTCATACATCTAACATTTTTGTATGTTATGCTTATTTAAATGGAAGATGATTTTTCAGCATAATTATGAGCAAAATATTATCTATATGTCCACATAATAAAAATGGCAGAAGGTATGCAAAGTTACCATCTTGTTACTCCAAAACTAACCTTATCTTAACTCACCTTTAGGTGTAGTTAAGACAACTTCTATGGCTTTCAATACTTTCATGCGAGTTATTATAGTGAAGACAAACATTCAGACTTTTGGTATTATTTTATATAGATCATTATGGTAAAGATAGTCTTTTAGGCTTCTAACACCTTCCATTTTAGTGCATACAAATTCATAGTCTTCCAAAACTTTTATAAGTGAATCTAGACTTGCGTAATCCTCAAATGGCTTGTCATTTTAGCAAATACAGGTTACTGGTCTTCCATCACTTTTATTAGTGAAGATAGACTAACATGGTATTTATATGCTTTTTCACTATTTCACAACAATATTAAGGTAGGATTAGAATATCTTCTATGCCATGAACATCACATAAACAATACTATATTCAAAATAACATTTATAATCAACTTGTCACATTTCAAATGTCCACAATAAGCATTTAATCTTTCATATTCACATACTAGATTATATATATATACCTTTGTGTTCCAATCATTCATATTCATGTAAAAGTTTATTAACTCTTTCATATCATATCACATCATATCATATTTCATTAGTACATGTATCATTCATAACTTAATTTATGCATTAAAGGCATTCTCATACTCACGAATTTTAATATGAAACTTCGCAACATTACTTTTATCTTTCATATATATTCTTGTCACATTTAAGCATAGCTTTAAAGTAATATTTTTATATAATCTTATACTATATCAAGCAAGATTTTTTCATTAAAAACTAACCATAACACATGGTTTTTACTAGCAAAATTGTGAAGAAAAAATATGGATTTTCTAAATTTTATCATTTTTGAACCTAAACATATTCAAGCTTGATCTTTATATATTATTCTAATAAGTATAAAAACTATTTTTCCTTTCTAATTCAAGTATAAAGGTACACTATATAGCAAGATGAGAACTACATGATTTCATCTTACATTATTATCAAATACTCATGCATTCAAGCATAAACCTTCACTAGGTTTTGTCATGCACTCTTTACTTTGAAATACCAATTTTTAAATTAAACTTTTATATAATTTTCCAGCATATTTTAACCATTTTTTTTGCTCAAAATATTTTACAAAAACATTTAAAATCACTTTGAAAAACATAGTTTTTAGTGCTATTCCCTAGCACAAAACTAACAGCTTCAAGCCTCAATATCAACTTATTTTGGCTTAAAAAATTTTGATATAAAATATGTACTGATATTTTTGAAAGAGTTTAGAAACAAATGTAACAACTTTTTCCTTCAAAAATAAAATTTTCCTTAAGATTCTAGTGAAGATTTCAAGAGTTTCAAATATAATTTTAAAGTCATTTTTGCTTGAAAACTTTGATGTAACCATTTTTTAATATCCTCAACAAGGTTTAAAAAATATGCAAACTTGTAGATATTAAAACTTTTCTCAAAGATACATAGTGGAACTTGTGGTTACTATATAAGGTTTCTAACAAAAATTTTGCTTCCATCTTTCTATAAAACTATGTTTTAAAAAATAACCATCCAAAATCTAAAAATAGAATGATTTTTTTCAAATCATTTACAAAGATCATCCTTTTACTATCTTTACAAATCCTTTCTAAAAGATTCTTTATCTTCTTCCTTTTCAAGAAATTTTTTTCAAAACTTAATCCTTTTCAAATCATAAAGTACTTATAAAACTTAGGATATTCCAAACATTAAACTTTTTGCAAAACACTTTCTTTTTCAAAGATTCATCCTTCAAAATTGTAGAACTTTTTTTTTTAGAAATATAGGATGATTCCAAAACTTCCTCTAAACATAGGATGTTTACAAAAATCTAAACTTTTCAAGATATTTTTCTTTTCAAAGGTTAGCAATCAAAATATCCTTTTTAAAATCCACACTTTTTAAGTTAAAAAAAATGAAAACTTGTGTCTTTCTTTTGAAAAACACTTTTATTAGCTTATTGAAAACAAGATCCATCATTCTTTTTTCAAGATCTAAACTTTTTGTATTGAAAATGACATCTTGTATTTTTCCTAAAGAAAACATATTTCCAAATTTAGGGAAAACAAGAACCACCATGAAATCATAATTTCAACACATCATTAAGCAAAAACACATATATATTTCATATATAAAAGCCTTTCTCAAAAAAATCTAAGAGGAAATAAGTAGATTTTGACTGAACTTTGATGTGTTTACTTGATTTCTTTTCTAAAATCCTTTGGATTCAAGTTCATTATCCATAAATGTCATAAGATTAGTACAAATTCTAAGAAAAAAAATTATAAAAGAGAGTCATATAAGAACTTTTACCTCTTTTAAAAGATCAAAAGAGTTAAAACTTGCAAGAATTCCACCAATCATTCAAAATCTCTCTAAGAACTTTGAAAAAAATGAAGAATTCTCTTTCTAAAAAATTCAAAAACTCCTTCTCATTTCTATATCTTTCTTTCTCTCTCATTTCTCTTTCTCTCTATTTATGGATAGCTTCTTGAAAAGGTATGAGGAGAAGTGAAAATCTTCTTTCTATTTATAGAGAAGCTTAAGGGCTTTTACGTCATTTCAAGATTACATCATCCCTCCTTTTCACATGTGAAGCCACAGTCTTGCTTCTTTAAAAGAGACAAAATCCTTCAAAATTATCTAATGTCCTCCAATATCTTTAAATAAATCCATAAGATCTAAGTGTAATTAATGCTCATATGGCTTTGTTCTTTATATGCTTAATTTATATTAAAATAATGCATATCATCTTCTTTTCTATTAAGGAAGCCTATGGTTTTTGTCTTCAAGTAGGAATAAAATATCTTCCAAATCATTTTATGTTCACACTAGAGATCAGTGTTCTCAAACCCAAATCAGTCAGTAATCCAATAGGATGAGTAGGTCAAGGTTGAACTGATTCAACCGATTGAACTGGCAGTTAAATTGGTTAATATATTTTTTATATATAAATTATAATATTATATATACACAGAAAAAGATTAAATTATTTTAACTTGTATAAATATATTTATGAAATACAAAATAATGAGTATTAATCTTATTCAAATTACAAACATTTATCATAGTTTTAATATTATTTTATAATATTAAAATTATAATATATTTTAATTTAATAAAAATTTTAAATTAAATGGTAGCTACATAAGAATAATATAATTATATAATATATAATATAAATATATGTAATATATATTATTTGTAAAAAACTTAGGTGAAGGAAAAACATATACATTATATACAACGTTTGTTGTTATAATACCAACGACAACACTCGTCCAAGCTGAAGAAGAGTGCTTGATAACATTAAAAGCATGTGTTTGAGCCTCCCAGAGTGCAAGTCAAATTTTTTAAGTTGAAGCTAATGTTGACCCATCCAAGTCGGGTTACACTAGTACGATGGATTTATTAGGTAAATAGCAATTTAGACTAGTCCAAAATAATTTGACCGCTATCTCGAGTTAGTGGCTAAACCTAAATAAGACCAAGGTCCAGTTCTTGATTGAACCAGTTGAATTGGCCAGTCCAGGGTTTTAAAACATTGCTAGAAATCTAATGTAATCTTCTTACATGGTCTCTCATTCATATGTAAGCTTTTTGTTTGTTTCCTACAAATCCATATGCTTAATTTCATTGACTTGCTAATTTAAACAAGTGTTTCTAAATAATATTCCTTAATCCATGTCACCACTTTGAGAACTATCTCTAGAGAAATACTAAAACTAGTCCATAACTTTTGGAAAATACCACTAGTTCCCATTTACTCTTCACTAATTTCTTTTGAAGAATGCTATTAAATTTCATAATTCAAATAATAGGATTCTATCTTGAATTTCCATAATAAAATTACTAAACCCTTGAATTCATGGTATAATTAAGATCCACAGTTAATCAAGCAATATTAAGGAATGCTATACTTTTTTTCACTTTATTAAATTAAATCAAAATTTTCTTCTTAATAAAACATTATACATATTTCAAGATAAATCATAAATTTAGACTTTTTGTCAAATTACTATTCATAGAAATTATTTTGCATAATTACTAGTCAATTCTTGATTATCAAATATCCTCATTTTAGTTCCAAGGTGCAATCATGCATGTCAAATTATTTTTGCCAAAAATTCCTTAGAAATTCAATTCTAATGGTTTTATCTATTAGGTTTTTACTAGGTATTATACTTGGACATCAATATTAAAATTAAGTTATATATTGTCATTTGATTTGATTCAACCTAATAATAGTGTGTAGGAGAGCATTTTGATTATGCAAACTTTTTATTTGTTTCTATCTAAAATTATGCAACACACAATCAATGCAATACTCACTATATCACTTTTTACTATTATATTATTTTATGAGTCCAATTTTAATATTGAATTAAAAAAATATGTAAAAACAGTCTCAATTAAACATTGATACTAAACTTGTAGGTTAATCTTAAAAGTTAATTAGTGTTCAAATTTAAATGTTCAATAATGTTTTTCATGATATTCAAATCTACATAAGCTTGTTATTTGAAGAACATATTTATCAATAGACAAAGACTTACCTCTTTTACAATAATTGATTTTCTTAATTACCATAAAAGGTATTTAATTTATAATAACGGTATTTCAAGTTAAAACATAAAAGATAACATTGTTTACTTAATTGTGAGAACATTTCTATAATGACCTTGTCATAAGTAGGTAACCCAGATATGTGATAGTATATTATAAGCATAGATAAAGTTATTATGAACTTGGAATTATTTTGATTAACATTAAATCATTATTATTCATAGCTTAATTGTAAACCTTGACATGTTTCATGTTTCTATTTTGCTTATTATTTGGATGAGCAAGACCATCCAGGATTTTTGTGAAAATTTTTCTATGTTTGGAGCACCTATATAGAGGGTTACATAAAATATATATTTTTTGAAAAGGAAAAATCCTGACTTTAATAAATTTGATAATACTTGATCTAAGCATGATTTTTAATAAATTTTTTAAAAATATTTAAGTGACTTTTTAATTAAGTGAAATTTAGTAAAAACTATTAAAAATTGTAACTTTGAACTAAAACACAAAATATAGATTTTGATTCTTTGGAATTTTCATTTTGTTTGATATTTTATTTGAATCCAAATAGGGATATTTACTTATTTTTATTTATGTTATTTAAGTAAATATTTTTCATTTGTTTTTAATTTATATTTAAACCTCTATTTACTTAAGACACAAATGTAAATAAGGTGTTGAATTAGCCCAAACTTTAAACTAAGATAACTTATTACCTAAACACCTCCTTAATACCCTTTATTTCTCTAAAATCTTCGAGTGGTAGCAAAAATAGAACATTCAGCTCACACTACAAGGTTTTTATTCTCTTCCTTCATCTCTTAACTTCCCTCACTAATTATTTAGTTTTTTTAGTGATTTTGCTCATTGTAGCATGATTTCTTGGTAATGTACCTTTAATTTTAGAAATTTGTTAGTTAAAGATTCTTAGAAATAGCTTAATAGCATACCCACACTTTACTTATTTCAAAACCCTCATTTTTTGTTCTAATAAGATAATCCCATGGTTCATTCTCTTGATTAGGAGTTGGATTAGCTTAATTTAGCAAATAGGTAGCAAAAATAAAGTGTTTATCATTATAGGGCTTAATTTTTTATTTAAGGGGTTTTTGATATAAGAATAAATATTAAGAATTTAATGCTTACATGTGTTAATCTATGGTTTTGTTGTCATATGGTGCTTATAGAAGGTCAGAACACTATCCTTATAAGCTTTAATTACTCATGAAAGGTTATAATGTTATACTTAAGAGAAGCAACCATTATTGTGAGTAGATAATATGTATTTCAACATGTTTTCATGTATTTCAACTATTTTTATACTTTTAAATTATTATTATTTTATTTATATTGACTTACGTTATTTTACTTCCTTAAATATATGTCAAAGCTTTAGGTACTTTTAAGATAAGCACTTTTAAAACCTTTCCATGAGCTATAGTTATGAGAAATGTTGCTAAAATGATGATAGGATTATTTAAATGGTTTGTGTGAGTTGTTTTTATTAAAAATGAAATATTTATGAAACATGATTGTTTGGAAATGTTGAAAGTCCTTGATTTTGTGAATGATGAAAATGTTTTGGAATTTATGAATATGGAATGTTTGGAAATGAACTTGAAATAAAGTGATAATGAAAAAGTTAGAAATCTTGATAGATTATTTATGGATGGAACCTATTTGGATTGTAAATAAGTGGAAAGGTTAGAAATCATTTTGATTATGCCCTAACAAGAACAATAGATTAAAGCTCAAAATCAAGAGCTAAAATGACAAGCTCTTGTCACCTTTGACTTATTGCATCAACACCATGATTGAAGCTCACTAAGTGTTCATGCAAGGTACAATCTCCTTATTCTCCTTATTGAATGGAGCAATTATGATACATAAGATTTATGAATTGGATTTTACTAACTATTTAAGTGAATGTGTCTTTGATAATGAATTATGAGAGTTTAACATACAAATTTATAAGGTTTGAGATAAAAAGAGTATTTATTTAGTTAGATTTCTTTGGATCCATTTAAAAAATGAATAAGATGATAAGGAATACATTTATTTGACATTACAATTCTAATAGCATAAATTAAAAATGGAACTTGAATGAGATAGGAAAAATAGAGCTAGGTTGAAAGAAGATTTAGCTAAGAGGCAAGTTCATCATTTTTATTAATAAAAATTTCTTAGATTTGGTTACAATACTAGCTCCTCTATTTATTTTGTTAACTTAAAAAAGAAAATAATCAATTCATGTAGAATCCTTAATTTTTAAGCCTAGGATGGCTCCAAGAATTTTAAGTATAATAGTTTTCTTATTTTAAATGGCATCAATTGTCATGATCTAATTTTTAGATATCACAGCTGGTGTAAAGATATCTGATTAATGTAGATCCACTAATCAAATGCCTTTACAATCTTTGACACATTACAAATTTCTTACCATTTTTACTTTTTACAATATAGTAGGAAAAATAATTACAATTATATAAGTATTAAAACACATAAATGTGAGAGAAAACTAATTTATATTGACACATATAATAAGGGCAAGTTATTCATAAGTTTAGAAAGTATACAAATTATATTGTTATTAGTATATACATAACACTTTAAGGAAGGGTACTCCTAACTAAATAAACTAAACAATCTCATAAACTATTTGTTTAGCGCACCTTTACAAAGGGGGACAGGATCCAATACCCATGCCAATTTGTCTCATCAGCACGATGATTAATATCTACAAAAAAAAATTAATATACACGAGTGTGAGTATTAAAGAATACTTAGTGAATGGCTACTTTTTTATTTTTCTAAAGAGTTTTTAACATAAAAAATCATATATATATATATATATTAACACATTTAAACATGCATCACATAATAAATTCTTGACAATATTTTTTTAAAATGATATTTATCTAAATTATTAAGGTAGATCACTATAGTTAGTATTCAAGTTTTTTCCTTACACCCCTCCTCCCCTTTATAACTTCGATCTCGCCCTATGCCTTTCCTCCTTAGGAATAAGTCACCCAAAGGATGCATATTTTCCTAGGTAAATCATGTACAAGATGAATATTTACACTCACAATGTGCAATGATGGAACACCATAAGCATTAACCATAATAGGACATCGTAGGCATTAACCATACATTTCATTGTCATATTTTCACATATCATAGGTGAGGTCAAAATATCAACTTAGCCATAGGTGCTTTATCAAAATTTTCTAAAAGCAATTTGAATATCAAATGTATGATATCAATTCAAAATACATTTCATGAACTTAAAAGCTTTATTAAGCCATAAAAAGGGCACTCATGAGTAAACCTTCCTTTTACCATTTAAACTCAATCAAACTTTCACTAAAATTTTTTCTAAGACTCTTGACATCTTAGTAACCCATTATGAATCATCAAAGGTCAATTATCTTACACAATTATGGCTCTTTAGTATTATTCATGTGGAGATGAAAGCATAGTTTTAAAATAAGGCTAGCAGAGAGTGTCATGTAATGTAAAAGTCTTTTTAACATTCAAACTACTTCCATAAATCACCAAATTTTGATGTAATATCCCTAACATGTTAAATAAGGAATAATTTAAGTGTTATACAATAAATTTTATGGCTTTACCCATGCATTAAAGGTATAAACCTAAAACTATCAAATTCAGATAGTACTAAAGCTGTCAAAACTAAACTATCATTTGGGCAACCAAATTAATTCCAATTGCCACCAAATTTTGGCATAGGCTTCTAACATCCTAGATAACATACCTATAATTTTTCATAATTTTTCTTCATCATTTAATGCCTCAAAAATTTCAAAATTTGATATTAATTAAAAAAGAGGTCTAAATTAAGTAGTTTTGAGTTTTTACCTATAACCTAATTTTTTATACATCTAAAAATTTTCAAACTATTTTAAATTAATTCATTTAGATTTTCGGGTCCAATCTCTTGCTTCTTAGCTTATCAATTCAATAATTTCCTATACAAATTTTTCTAAACCTATTATTGGATTTTTAATTATATTTTAATTTATTTTAATGCCTAATAAAATTCTCATAAGAATTCTAGTCGAACTCCTAATGAAATTACTCCTACAATTTTTTTGAATTTCATCTAATTTTCCTTCTAGGTTTTCTAATTTAGGGGGGTTTCCCATTTAAATTTTCTCTATAATATTTATTAGGATATTACATCAATTTGTGGTTATTTAAGGCCTTTTCAATCTAAGATTAGTTTGTAAACAAGTCATTGTAGTCCATTACCAAATTTAATATATTTTCATTACTTATATCTTATTTTATTATTTAAATTTAAACAAAATCATCAATTTTATCACTACAATTATAATGTACTAACAAAATGTCCTTAAATTAAAAAAAATATAATATAATAATTTGTACAGATAATTTTATCTTTTAGAAATATTTATACGAACAATTTCGTCCCTAAATAATTTTACGAAGGGATGAAATTTTATGTAACAACCTTATCACTAATAGGCATTTTAGATATACTATAATATAATAGAATTACTCTTTTACAATGATGAAAGAATTTATTAGTGATAGTTAGTGAAAAGTTTATTTTGGACTAAATTAGAACACTAATAGCATTGAGTTAATTTAGTTTATAAAAAAGTTTGATTGATTTAATTATAATTAGAGTGGGCATCAAGAAAGCATCTTAGAATATGCTTGGATTAGATATAAGATTAGGGGGAAATGCCAGAAAAAATATAAAAATAACAAGCTTGTCAAGCAAGCTATGCTTGCTATGCAAGCATACATTTAAGGCTCTATAAATAAGAGCTTTTCACATATAGTGCTCCAAATCCAAACTAAAAATAGTAAAGTGATAAAATTGAGAAGATTGAATTTTAATCTAGGAAAGAGAATATTGAAGTTACTTTAGAAGATGTAGGACTCCTTAAACTCTACTAAATTATATTTATTTTCTTAAAATCTTCTAATAGCTTTCTACTAATTTTATATCATTTTGGATAATGCATCTTGGATGCTAGATAAAGAGTAGAAGTTCTGTGAATTTTCAAGGATGAGTAAATGATGTGTATTTTAACATTTTTTTATGTTTTTCAACTACTTATATATTTTTAAATTATTATTTTCATTATTTACTAACTTATATTATAATTTATCCATATTTTACTTTCTTATATGTAGTAAAGATCTAAGTACTCTTGAGACAAGCATTTTAGAAATCTTCTTTTAAGCTATGATTATAAGAAATATGGTTGAAATGATGGTATAATGATCTAAATGGTTTATACGAGTAGTTTTATTAAAAATGAGATGTTTATGGAACATGCTTATTTGAATACATTGAAAGGCCATGATTTTGCAAAATAATAAAATGGTTTTGAATTGAGAAATGATTGATTTTGGAAATGAAATATGAAATAATATGATAATTGTAAGGTTAAAAACTTTGATGGATTGTTTATGGATGGTTCATGCGTAGAACCCATATGGATTATATAAAGATAGAACTTTTATGACTCTGAAATATTTTTTAACTATAGTTAAATTATTTGAAATTGTTTACCACAGGATTTTCCTTTGTAAAACTATCTTCCATAATTATTATTTCTATTGTTAAATAGACTTGTTTTGGAAAAAGATTAATTGGAAAATTATAAGTTACGACAATGATAATATTAGCCTTAGAGCATTTTGAAACCTCAATTAATATGGGTGTCTCTAACCATATGTGTTGGCCAACAACTTATTTTAGGAAAAGACTAATTAGAAAATTATAGGTAGTGGCAATGATGACTGTTAGCCTTGATGCACTTTGAAACCTCAATTAATATGGGCATTGCTAACCATATGTGTTGGCCAATACATATGAATTGGAACCTAGTAATTTAATAGGTTATAAATAATTGAGCTGTGTATTGCACACATCACATTGGATTAAGATGTGGTGAGCTTTTACCCTTAATATGTGTGCTACATACGTCACATTGTGAAATGTGACAAGTCAATTAGCTTATCTTATAAGTTATGTGCTCAATAGACTAGAAACCTCTTAATTATTATTTTAGGATCAATTAGTATGAGTGTTATGCTTTAAATTCATATATATGTTAAACTTTCATATTTTTCATATTGTTATGAACTAAATACCTGTATTTATATTTGCATTGTATATTTGGAAGTTCCTTAATTTATTTTCAAATTGATAATTATAACCTTTTTATTGCAACTTATTCTTGTTACGCTTACTTTGATTTGAATTTTAAAGATTTCTATGAAAAGCTCATACCTTAGTCTGTCCTTATTCTTGGGGTGCATTTTATTATTAGCCTTAAGATTATATTTGATAAGCTTTGATGATGACAAATAGGTGTTGCAATAATATTATATGTCTTGTGCTAAAGTGATATATTATATAAGCCTTATAGACATACTATGCTATGGTTGGTGCATATGCTTGATTATATACTAAAAGAGCTTATGTTGTAGACAAGTATTACTAAGTATATGATTAGTCAAGATATATAAAAGGATGATTATGCATGAACTTGTGCTAATTGGTTTTATATGAATTATGCATCAATATCTTGATGCATTAGATTGGACTAACTATATTGTTTGCAAGGTTAATGAACTTGTATATAAGAAAGTCTAAGATGAAGAAAAGTGAGCATTGGAGCAAATGAATAGAAGATCACATAATACTCAACTCAAAGAACAAAGAATAAAGACAAGAAAGGAGACGTGATCCAAGCATTGAAGGTTGAGAAGATTAAAGTATTTGAAAGTTTGGAAGCATCAAGAAAGCCAAGGAACTTCATTGGTATAGTATCTCACTTTAGGCTTAGAATTTTTTGTAAAATAGAGCATTTCATGATAAAGAGCTCAAACATGTTTTTCATAATCTTAGCTTGATCAAAATTCTTTAAATGATAGCCCACAATCATATTTTTACAAGATAGCCTATGACATTTCAAAAACAAATGAGATATGAGTTTTTGATGTTTTCAATTTTGATCTTTAGTCATTCTATCAATTGTATCTCATAAAATACTAATGTTTTTACTGTAAAACTTTTTCCATATGAAAATAGACTCAAAGATATTTCCATGGACATATCATTTACTTAAAATGATCAATATATGAAAGATTTATGATCTCTTCAAGTTGAGTCTAAAAATCAGCTTTCTGCATGATAGTCATTTCTGATGTGTGCTCATTGTTTTGATCATATCTTGAAAAATAAAAATGATATGAGCATGAAATTACTTTTATATGAAAATAGACTCAAGGGGCTTTCCATGGACTGGTCATTTTCTTAAAATGACTAAGATATGAAAGAGTAATGAATTTTACAAATTAAGTCTTAATATCATATTTTTCACTGATTCACTGTTTCTAACCTTTGCTCATTGTTTTGAATATATCTTAAACATGACACCAGATATGAGCATGAAACTAGTCCTATTTGAAATTAGACTCAATTATGTTTCCAATGATAGGTCATTTTCTTAAAACGGACTTAAAATAAAAAAGTTATGACCTTTTAAAGTTGAGTCTGCATTTTTGTCTAGGTGAATCAATTGGCCAATCGATTCTAGACATCCAGAGAGTACTTTAGACGTCCTGAATCAATTCACCACTTGATTGTAGCAGTTCTGGTGCGCAAATAACGGCTAGTAACGGCTAGTTTTCATTCCTAACAACCCCAAACAACTATAATACTTTATGGGCTTCATATATAAGCTAAGAAACACAAAATACAATGTAGAGAGGGCTTGAACTACATCTTTAAACATTATTTTACATCCTTCTTCATCCAAATTATGATTTAAGCTTGTCTTTGTGAAATTTCTCTATTCTAAGTGCTTTATTTGTATTATCCACTCTTTAAGAGAGTTTGTATCAATTGTTCTTCATCACATATCTTTTCCTAATTGTAAAGGGTGGGGTATCCCTTGGAAAAACTTGAAGAGGGTGAGGAATCCCTTGTAAGAGAGATTTTTGCTCAAAGAAGAGCAAGGAATTGTAAGGCTTCTTCAAGTGCCATTGAAACTTGAAGGATAATGGACTAATACAAGCTTGGAGAGTAGATGTACACCTTAGTGAGGATATCCAAGGGAGGAACTATTATAAATCCTTGTGTTTGATCTTTCTTCCTTATCTCTTTATTAGTTTTGTATCACTGCTCTATTTTTGCTAGTTTATGCTCCGTTTTGCTGCTGTTGTTAATTGATATATTGTGTTCCAATATTAATCTATTTGCTTGGATGATTATATACTTAAAAGAGTTATATATATCCATGTACATGCTTCTTGATTATTTTATCTGTGCATAGTTGATGAAATTGTTGAATACATTATGTTTCAATGTTAATCTTCTTGGTTCAATAATTGAAAAAGAAATCAACATATGCATTAGCTTCTTAATCCTTATCTATGCATAATTGATTGAGTTATTTTGTACAAGTGTATTGAATTGTTATATCTTGAGTGCAAATATATTCATAAAACCTTCTTGGAAGTGTTTAAATCAAAATCATTCTTATGACTTCCCAAAATCAAAAGGTTTCTAAAAAGAATTTGAAAAATAAGAAAAGTTTTAGAAACACCCAATTCACCCCCTCTTGGGTGTAGGTTACTAAGGCCAACATTTATTTCCTGACCGAGTCAATGACTCACTATTGTGTTTTCTATGTTTTTTTTAGGTAGGAGTGAACTTCTAGATCCATTGTCCTTGACACCATACATAGATGAGTGTTGTGTAATGTTAAGCTGCACACATTGTTTGTATAAGCAAAAGAGTTAAAGCTATTATTTTATATTAAAGCATATGTTTGAACTCTTAGAATTGCTCCATAATGGATCTTATTTTCATTATATCATAACTTGTTTAGATTGTAAAAG
This sequence comes from Sindora glabra, assembly GCA_020226215.1. NCBI lineage: Eukaryota > Viridiplantae > Streptophyta > Magnoliopsida > Fabales > Fabaceae > Sindora > Sindora glabra. Next base: position 26,071,807 of record CM035225.1, read on the forward strand.
AATATATTTATTTAAATGTGATTTACCATAATATTGTTTCGATAATGATGGAATTCCATCATAGGACCAATGAATATGCTAATAATGTGAATACAATATTGATGATAAAGATATGATGTCTATGCTAGAACCACTAGAAATACAAATATTTATGTGATATTATATGAGTTGATTATGTTAGAAAGAAGCTGGCATAACCTAGTTCATATATGTATTCTCTTAGGTCATGCATGGTTTATGTAATTTAGGTCATGACATGTATCTATAACATTATTATTCAAGAATAAAATTGCAATTCTATATAATTTATGAATTATTTTATCATCAGTGTTTTATAATTTAAGGGACGAAATTGATAATTTTATCTTTAGTTTGTTATGTTGGAACGATTTTAATTGGTTGGTAGTTCACTTTGATTGGTTTTAGTTTGTATTCTAAGTCTACAATAGATGCATCATACATGATGTGATAAATCATGTCATATATTATGTTTCTTCATCTGATGTTTTATTTGATGATGTTTTGTATTTCTTTGTGCATGTTATGGCTTGGTTCTCGTGCGACACTGCTTCCGTTTGGTTGACTTTATCCATCCCATCATATTTTTAAGGAGAAGCTCTTTTTTTTTTTTTTTTAAGCATTTTAATTCCGCCTACATTTTCACTTTGCACGAATACAAACAAGCAGTACAAGTTTTCACCTTGACTAATGGGGGTCTTTGTACTTCTTCTCTTGAAAAGGCCTGCCACCAGCATTATCCACACATTGATCTATTCAGTCGTCCTACTGAATGCATAATTCTTAAAGTGAACCAGTACAAGCTAAATCTTACTGCATGCTTTGCTGACGGACCTACTCAAATTACCAAAGCACTAATTTTTTGTGGCCTTAGAGATTGTGATTAAGTTACTGACTGCATTTCTATCTCCCATATGATCCTTTCACAAACCACCCAAAGTCATTTCCAGACATATTATTCCATGTCAAATACAAAGCAAGAAGTAGCCCCTTGCCAAGAATTCTTCAGTCAAACAGCTGTTTTTTATCCATGTGTGATTAAAGATATTAGAAGGATATTTTCGAACATGCCATCCATAGCATAGATTTCAGCGTATGCAACATAAATTCAATACTGAGGTAAGTAGAATTAAATTCACAAAACTGAATATCAGATTCAAATCTACCTAATTCAGCCTATGTAACAACTACACAACAACTCATATTACAAGCCAATTAGTTTTCACTTTTGGTTGTAAGAGAATCCTCTAGTCTAAATATTGGATCTTAATTAATTTTGATTTCTGGATAGCATTTGATGGGGTTCATAATAATATTTGGAAAGGTTGGATGTAAATCTCACACTTTTTTCTCCATTTTTTTTTGGATAATACAGAATGGTGGTAGATATGTATGATTTTCTAAAAAATAAACACAATATTTAATTCTTCATTTATAAAAATGATGACTATTATTTTTCTTAAATTTCACAACTAGCATTATCAGTCTATCATTTTTACATTGCTATAATTATGAGTTCCTCCTTTCACTTGTAATATTAAAATAAATGAAAACTATTATAATAGATTGCTATACCTCACCTTAACAATGTTAAATACATGCTTGCTTTTAGGTTTTGTATTTTTTATAATTTATTTTAATGTTATGAGTAAATGAGGGATAAATAAATTATAATAGAAATAAAAATGAAGAACTACAGATTCTATGAAATTTATGAAATATAATAGTCACTATTTTTATAAATAAGATACTAATTATTGTATTTATTCTTTTTTAAATGATATCTGGCTATATAACCTTGCCCAAGGCAAATGTTACAACTGCATTCATTTATGAGTTCTTCTACTTATTCTTTTATAACAAATTTACTTGCATTATTTAAGTATCATTTGATAAATTATTTCTTTTATATATATATATATATATATATATATATATATATATATATATATATATATATATAAGAGTAATATATTACTTATATTGGTAGTTAAAAAAATAATTCTTTAATGTATAGTATTAGAGAAAAATAAATTTCTTTTTTAAATAGAGGAATTTGTTTCTTAAAATTTTCATATTTAATATTAAATGAATAAAATGAATTCCCTTATTTTAATATTTTATAAATATATTTTATAAAAAAATATTTTTCGTCAATTCAAATCTCAGTTCTCTTTTAATTTAATACCAAGTGTACTGATTTTCTATTGCCAGCAACCTGCCATAAACGTGCTCAAACAAATCAAACTTTTTCTGGATACAAATTCATTAGAAATTCTAAGTATCTTCATCGAGGACAACGTCACATCTCCCAATGGCCAGCCTAAGGTTTTCAAAGCTTCTGGGCTCAGCAACTTGCTTTGCCTGTGACCTGATCTAAGTTAATGATTTGTGATAATCCATTTCACGGATTTTTGTAGAGAATTGTACTCTTCATGTTGTGATGATGAATCTTTGGTAAGGAAGGACAATATTTGATTGCCCTTTCTATTTCAAAAAATTTTCCTTTTCTTTCATTTTTTTTGGGGGGCTTCATATCTTTCTTACCTCTCACATTTTGATTGTTACTATTCCAGCTGCTGATGTGCACATGTGGAAGAACAAGAAGATATCTGCAACTGTGCTCGGGGAGCCACTACCATCCAGTTTTATTTATTTAATTATTTTCTAATTCCTTGAGTACCAACTTCTTACTCTTGTCTTCCATGTCTTAATACTGTTGCTTGCAGCTTTGTTCTTGGGTTCCAATGCACATTCCATTATCCAGGAGTAGGCCTAGTGGACTTGATAATCTGGTAAGAGTTTAAATCTGGTAAATTTGATTTACTATCAGTTAATATAAATTATTTTATATTATTAGTAAATAAGAAGAAGACATGTCATTTCATTAAAAATTAATAATGATCAAGAATTTTTAACTATAATAAAAAATTTTAATAATTTTTTATTAATATTTAAATTATACTAATAGTGGATCAAATTTAAATTCATCTAACAAATAAAGACTTAGTTATATATCAAGCAAAGTGAGGAGCTTTTCCCATGATAACTCTTGATTTAGAATTAGTCTTGGTCGTTTTATGATTCTAAATTGCCAAAACCATGGCTTTACAGGTTTTGTATGACATTTGTATCGACTGCCAACATATTTTTGTCAAATGGCTTAATTGAATTTGGAATCAATTCCCCTTTTTTTTATTGGCCTATGCAAAGTGTCACTTTTTTGAAATTGATATTATCACTGCCCACAACTGTGATGTCTGAACATTTCATTTTGACTTTTATCGTCTATATACTTTTTGTAAACATCTGACAACACAATTTTTTTTTTCCAGGTTCCCTATTTTATGAACATACCTATAGGGTTCATATTGGAATGTACAATTATCCCAAAACTTCTCTATATCAAGCAGCCGAATGGTGAAAAGGTTTTTTTACTTATTTCTTTTTTATATATATGGGCTCTAATTTGAACTATGCTCATGATGTTCCATCTCAATGCATTAGATTTTAGTAGTATTTCAATAGCTCCAAATATATATGATGTATAAAAATATTTTGTTTCATTGTGAAATGATATAAGACATAAGTTTACATCATTCGAGATTAATTAGACTAAGTAATGCATTCATATATGTTTGTGTCAATTATGACAGGCCTATCTAATTTGTTGTCATCCATATTCACTTTACCGGTCAAAATATATATATACATATAGATACATATTTCATTCAAATTAATTAGCCTTTTAATATTTGTTTATTAATTTGTGCACTTGGCGTGTTGCAGATGAATTTGGCTAATGAAAGTTATCTCACATGGTTGGCTAGCATGAAAGAGTTGACTCAGAAGAGTACTCTTTTATGTGTGTTTTGGATTTCATGAAAGGGTAGGCGATGTTACGATCAAACATCTACTATTAAGCCAAATGCTTTATCTATGTAACTTTATTTCTTTATATTGGCTAGTCTCCTATTTGACTAACAATCTTCCCCTTTACCCCAACAACATTTGGAAGATTTGAACCTACAACCTACTAATTATTAAGATCAGACGCTTATCATTAGGTCAAAAATTATAAATGTTAGTCATAGTATAATTTTATTTCTTTATATTAGTAGTATATAACCTTACTTCTATATGTGTTGCGAGTGGGCGGGCATGAAGAGTTTCGCAAAACATTCTAAGTGTCTCGACAAATTCAACCGTCAAGCACTAATACTGTGCCCATACATAATACAATACCCTAAGAATAATTGTTGATCTCCCATTTGAGCAACGAGTGTGTTTGCACACAAGCCTTCTTCCCACCATCTTATCACCAAAGAAAGCAGGAAAAATAAAGACAATAGATGCTGTCGAGCAGCAGGTCTTCCTCCTGAGTTTGACCGGCCACTCTTGGAAGAACTTGGCTCCACAGAATCCCACTTGTCTGGCTTAGAAAAACAAAAATGAGGTACTTCCTTTGCTTCGCTTTCGAAGGGCCCAATAGGAATGTTGATTATTGCCCTGTCATTTGTCAATTGTCCACTTATTTATATGGCCACCTCAATTGTCTCAATTAGACTTCTTTATCATATCCTGTAATATTATTCGATAATGGAGTAGGTCACTGTTCACTCAAGATGAATGCATGAAATTCTACATTTGTTTCTTCTAAGTCCATCCTTTTTAATGGACTTTTGACTGAAGTTGGCTTGTATTCTTTATTTGCTTTTTCAAATTTTATTCAGTGATATTATATTACCTGGGTACCATATAGTATTATTTGTGTTTTTGTTATTTATTTGTTCATTTATCCTTTTTATAGGAGGATGCTCATGCTGATTCGCAGTGTCTCCATGATTAAATTCACCTATGCATGCTAAGAGAGAGCAACATTGATGATAAAATGTCATTGTTAGTTGTTAGTCCCTCTTCGCTGCCTTGATTTTTTTTTTTTCATATAAATATATAAAGCCAAGTTTATGGCTTTGGGTATGTTAGAATGTATTTTTCATTTATGAGATGTAAAACAGGTTACATTTTAAATCTTTAAATTTAATGAAATGTGTTTATACTTTTTATTATCATACTATATTGCTTTTTACTTTTCAAGATCAATAAAAAAATTGTAAAATTTATATGTAGAAGAATAAATCTATAAATCGAATCAAGGGTCACATTCAATTTAATAAATCTCGTTGCCCCTTTTTATTAGAAAAAAAAAGGGAAAATAATAGAGGCCATTTGGACCGGCTCCGACATTTTTGAAATTTTCTTAATGATGTGGGCAGTTCAACAACCACCTCCAAGTTTCTGAAATATTTTTAAAACATATAACAGCGGTTACAACCGCTGCCATATATTTTTAAAAATCTTGCAGCTTTTTCGAAAATCTTAAAGAATAAAATGGAGACGGTTATAAACTGTCGCAATGTGTAATGAATTATTTAAAATATATATAAAAGAGTAGTTATAATCGTCGCTAGTAGTCATTGTCATAGAATGTTCAGTGGTTCCGAAAAATCACAGCTAAATGCTATTCGCGTTTGTGATTGCCGCAAAAGACAATCTAGAACAACCATTGTCGAAAGACAATCCAGAACTGCCACTACCCCTCGCATTTTCGTAGTATACAAAACTACTTTAAAAGCATAACAATAAGTCAATAACACATCAATCTGCAATAAATTACTCAAATTGGAAAAAAGAACCTAACTTTCATACCTTCAAGATAGGAAAAAATACTAAGACAAAACACAATAAAGACAGACAAGACAAGACTAATAGGATAATTGTCATTGGGAGATATTTTTCACATCTAACTATAATTAAGTACTTTTCATTCCTTGGTAATAAAAGTTAAATGAATTCTATTTTTACGATTATTTTTTTTATTTTTAAATTTTATAATAAATCTATCAGCAACTCAAGGACTTTAAAAGTGCCAAGATTGGTTTTATATCGCGAGGCTAATGGTAACTCAATAGGACTCCAATAGAACCAAGACTGGTTTTATGTTGTGAGGACAATGTGGATTATGTTGGACCCTAACTTAAAAATTAAGATATACACTTCATTATTCGATTTCATTCAAAGATAGTGTGCAAAAAAAATATTCTCTCTTGATTTTATCATGAAAAAAACTAAAAATACAAGTCAAGTGACTATATGTAGTTATATATTAAATGATAATTATATTTTAACTATTAATTTTCTATTTTCAAATCTTAAAATAAATTCATTATCAACTCAAGAGGACTTTGATAGCACCAACAAGAATGGTTTTATATCAGGAGGCTAACAGTCAAGAGGACTCTAATAAAACCAAGGCTGGTTTTATGTTGTGAGGCTAAAGTGGCATGTGTTGGACTCCAATTTAGAGATTAAGTTATATATCTCATTATTTAATTTCATTCAATTTGATAATAGGGTGCAGGAGAATATTTTGATTGTGCAAACTTATTATCTGTTTTTATTTGAAGTCATGCAACACACACTCTATGCGGTACTCATTATATCACTTTTTATTATTAAATTATTTTATGAGTCCAAATTTAATATCAAATTTTAAAAAAATGTAAAAATAATCTCAATTCAGCTCAAATATCAAATTGTTGGCCGATCTTAAAAATTAATTAGTATTCAAATCTAAATATTTAATAGTTCGATGTAATTCAGGTCCATATATGTGAGGGATTTAGAGAACATATTTATTGATCAACAAGCACTTACCTCTTGTACAAAAATTGATTTTATGAATTATAAAAAAAAAGATTAATTTTATAATATCAGTATTATAAGTTAAAACAGAAAAGTTAATATCACATATTAATTTGAAACTTTTATAACAAATCCTCGAGCCATGCAATAAGTCTTTTGAATCCTTGTAATTAGTCTTTTGGATGTAGCCCTTCCCATAAACCAATTGATACTTCTGGCTTGGCGGCTATTCTGAATAACAAACAGGCGACGAGCCACAAGAACGAAGCTGCGCTGGCAGATTTTGTAATTGATAAATGACTTGTCATATAAAATCAATATAAACACCCTAAAATTAATAGAAATATTTTACCTTTTTTTTCCCTTTATTATAAAATAAATTGGTTTGTATAGACGGTGCTAGTGTAAAGCTTGACCTATTTCAAAATGGGGCTGAAATTCACAAGCTAAGTTTACAAAAGTTAATGACGAACCTTGTAAGACCTTTGGGCTTACATCTATTTTTAAATTACTGCTGCTTTATTTAAAACCAATCTCTAATTGATAAATATAATCGTAGAGAATAGTAATTTTTTCCTTCAATTTCGCTAGCAGGTTTTTATAGGGTCCAAGTTCGTGCAAACTTCTTTCGAAACTCGGGACTCTGAGATCTATATTGAAACTTGTTTAAATGAGCAAAATCATCTGGGCTAGGCCCAACCATAATTTCGTCTATCTATTTTGCATCTATCTTTTTTGCATCTATCTTTTTTGGTAGCCTAGTTGAGTGAAGGAATCACGAGCAGGTGAAGTGATAAAAGCTCATACACAGGGCAAAAAAAAAAAAGTTTGGATATAAATTTGGGTTCCAATTTACAAAAATCCACTGAATTTACGAACTGACCTATGGACTTTAATTATAAGTTCATAAACTAATTTGTATCCATCTGTGACGAATCGAGTTTATGATGAACTAACTTGTATTACCCATAAAAAAAGGTGAAATTCAATTTTGAGTAACCCAAATACTAAAATTCATTGACCAATTTGTAAACTTAAGTTTGTTTGGCAGTCCTATCCATTGGTATCTATTTTACATCCCTAATCATGTTTAGGTTCTTCAAAATATTTCATGCACTTATTTATTAAAAAAATATAAGTTATGATTTAATAAGTTTTATAAGCATATTTCTAATTAAAAAAATATAATTTTTGATTCAATAAGTTTTATAGGGTAGTTTATAATTAATGGCTTACAACTTATCATTTAAAAATATCATCTTTCTTTTTTTTAATTAATTGACAATTAATATCTTTAATTACATAAACCTAACATAATTAATTGAATTTTAGGTAATTATGTCCATAGTTATTAAACCTAGATTCAATCAACCAATTCAACCAATAAGTTGATTAACCAATGATTAGTCATCCAATCTAGATCACACCATCATAGTAGTTTTGCATGTGAACCAAAACAAAAAAATTGTTCGATGGGTGATTTTTTATTTAACCTATTGATCCACTACATTACATGGAATTACTAGTCTTTAAAAAATTTCCTAATTCATTTGATTATTAAATTTTGTGTGACATTGAATCATTTTCTCTTTATTATTTAATTTTGATGAATCATAATATAAACTTATTATTATTGTACTTATTGAATGTGTGTTCTTTTATTATTTTTTATGTTAATTTACATTTATATTATAAGTGGTTGAAATGATAGTCCATTAATTGAACCAATAACCTAGTGAACCAAACACTTATCTAGTTTAATATCTAGTTTTATTTTAATTTCTATAGTTATAACTTTATTTAAACTATAAATAAATAAAAATATATATATAATATCATAAAATATAATTTATTATATTTGAAGTAATTATACTTCTTTTTTGAATAATAAATGAGTAAAAATTAATTAAATAAATATATAAATATTTTATATTATAAAATACAATTAATTAAACTTCAATTAATTATATATTTATTTTAAACATTTTAATTGCATTAGTATAATTTAATCTTAAAATAAATATGATTTAATTCAATTCATATATTTATTTATATAAATATATTCTTTAGTGTAGATTCTAAAGTTTAAGAAAATGTCAAATGAGTGGAGGAGGAGCATTTTGGTGCTTACATATAAGAACAAATGAGATATTCAAAACTGTGCAAACTATTAAAAGATAAAACTTATGAATCACATTATGAAATTATTGAAAAAAATATTAATTGAGCATAGATTAAGAGATGAAACTAGGATTATAGAGAATTAATTTGAATTTATACTAGAAAGGTCTACAACAGAGGTTATTTATCTTCTATGGGAGTTGATGGAAAGGTAGTGAACTTAAAAAAAAGGCTTACATATAATTTTTATTAATTTAGAAGAAGCCTATGATCAAGTGTCAAGAAAAATATTGTGAAAGGCTTTAGAGAAGAAAGGAATTTGTATGGTATATATTCGGGCTATACAAGATATGTATGATGGAGTAACTATAAGTATAAGAACTTCTAAAGGTGAGACAAAGAACTTTACTATAAGGATATATCTACATCATGGCTTAGCCTTAAGTCCTTACTTATTTAATCTAATTTTGGATATATTTACTAGGGATATATAAGAGACTATTTCTAAATGTATGCTATTTACAGGTGATATAATTCTAATTGAGGAATCAAATGAAGAGATTAACTATAAACTTAAGCTTTAGAGACAGGCGTTAGAATCAAAAGATTTTCACTTGAATAAGAGCAAAACAGAGTACATGCATTTCAAATTTAATATGAAGCAAGATAGAAATAATTTAGAGGTAAGAATTAAAGAGTATGTCATACCACAAGTATTTAAATTTAAGTATCTAAGATCTATATTACAAAGTGATGAAAAAATTAATGAAGATATCATACATATGATACAAGCTAGATGGTTAAAATGAAAAAAAGTATTAGGGGTTATTTGTGATCGCAAAGTACCTACTAAGCTTAAAGAAAAGTTTTATTAGATCGTTATGCAACTAGTTATGCTTTATGGTAATGAATGTTCAGTTTTGAAAGGACAACAAGAGCAAAAAAATAAAAGTAACAGAAATGAGAATGTTAAGATAGATGTATGGTCACATAAGAAAGGACAAGATACAAAATGAATTCATACGAGGGAATATTAGCATAGTACCTATTGAGAAGAAGATGATAGAAAATCGATTAAGGTAGTTTGATTATGCGTAAAGAAGGCCACTAGAGAGAAGAGTCGAATATATAATCTTTAGCCTTATGAAAAAGTGTACAAGGAGGCCAAAAAAAGTACTACAAAAATTATAAAAAAAAGATCTCTTAATGAATAATATTTTTAAAAATCTAGTCTCGAATAAAGCCCAATGACATAGTATAATCCATGTAGCTAACCTTACTTAGTGGAATAAAACTTTATTATTGCTATTGTTGTAATATATTCTTTCATGTAAATTTATATTTTTAATTAATTCAATAATTAATTTTATAAAATACTTTTAATACAAATAACTAATTTATCATTATAAATTATTTACATAACTTATTCATTGTCAATTAATCAGTCATTTGCACAATGTTAATCCTACAGAAGTACAATCTAACCCTCATGGAACATCTTAAAATGGCTGGACTTTAATCCAGTGCCAATATTGGTATATTGATGCCTTAAACTCACACTTTACTTCTTTAAGTTTATGCCAAGTAATATTGAAACTTAGACTTTAAAAATAATATTACACATTATTGACATATTTAAAGTATTTTTTTAATAATTTTTGCTTAGATAAATGATATTGTAATTATTGCACCTTATAGATAAAAATGTTATATATGTAAGAAAATTTTGCATTTCAAATGATTTTTACTAGGTGATTTATGATATTTTTTGAGGTCTAAGACCTTTGTGAACTAACCAAATTTAAGGAAGAGATATTTTAAAATATAAATATGCATAAGTTGAACTGTGATAATGCTTGCCCTAATAAAGGCCAGATTTCCTCTTACGAGGTGTCATTAAGGATTGGGTTAGGCAGCAAATTCGAGGCAATTATTAACATCTTGGTGATAAAGGTATTCTCAGGTGTGTAGAACAAGACAGGCAAAGTAGGATTGGGTTGGGCAACGAATTCGAGGCAATTATTAACATCTTGGTGATGGAGGTATTCTTAGGTGTGTAGAACAGGACAGGCAAAATGGGATGGGCTAAGTATGGGTTTATGCTAGTTTGTTCATATAAATTAGTAAAAAATATAAGAAAAATTTGTTAAGCCTGTCAAAAATTAGCAGATGCTTGCATTATTAACTTTTACTATTAGAAGTAATTAAATTACTAATTAAAAATCATCTTTAAATGTAAATGAATGAAAGTATATTAAGGAATATTAGATTGGGCTAAATTAATAAAAAATTATATTTTTAAAATTGTAATTAAGTAATTAGATTCTTTTTTGATTTTGTATAACAGATTAGTCAAGTAAAACTAAAAATATTACATTAAACCATTGGATATTGAGTTGAGAACTAAGTTGAATTACAAAACTTCCCAAATGCTTGAATAAGTATAAAAAATCTTAATGTTAAGAAGGGAAAAAGAAAGTCCACCGGTAAGCCTAGGCCTATTACTCATCTAAATTGGTAAAAAAATACAAACTTTAAATAAGGAAGTCCAGCTCATCTTGTAACCATGGACTATTTATTCATTTTACATGCTTACATATTCTTTTTGCTTAACTTTGGAAGGCTTGGATTAATTTATCAGCTACCTAGAATCTTAAATACCAAAAAGGTTTGGCTAGACATGAATTCAATGGAGGCATTATCCCTCATTGATTATAATTGCCCTTGACATCATCTTAACTTTTATACTATCGAGGATGACACAAGTATCTAGTTAAATGATTGGCAGGTTCATTTTTCTCACACTGAAAAAGATAATAACATAATGGCATATATCCCTACTAAGCTAGGCTTGGAGGGCCCTTGATTTGAAAAGTATTTACTCTTCCACCTAGTATTTTCCTATCTTGCATGAAAAGGTCAAACATGATCCCATAGTCATATAGCTCCCTTCGTTCAACCCTTGCAATAAAAAAAATTGAAAAAAAATTATGTATTAAATCAATTATTAACATAATTTAAGTGCAAAACATTTTGAAGTTCAAGTAATGTTATTTGATGAGAGTTAAGGATTGAAAAAATCTATTTTTTTCATAAAAATTGAAAATTTTTATTTCTGCAATTTATCTCAATTTAGTAAAGTATATATATTTTAAATTACCACCTAAACATGATGCATACGATTCTCGCTCACTATAAATAAATTATCATTGCGATATATTTTTCACATTTAACTATATCTATACAATTTTCATTTTCCAATGTAGAAATTAGAATGAACTTACTTTCCCTTATGACTTTATCAAAAATAAATGAATAAAAATAAGGACAAAGTGATCATATATATATAAGAAAATTTTTATTTTAACATTAAATTATCAATTTTTAAGTCTTTAAATAAATAAATAAATAAGCCAAATAAATAAATAATATCATAATAAAATTAATGATATAATAGTGAAAATGCACATCTTCTCAAGACGTTAAAATTTGAGTTAAATTAATTCATATTAATTATGGAACTTTCTGGAAGTAATAACGAAACCTACTACAAGTTAGTAACAATAGTCAAATTCGAATCACAACCCGACAGATGATAGACAACGAATTAACTAATCTTTGATTCAACTTCGTGGTGTGAAAGAATCAAAGTTAAATTGGTGTCTTACTTTGATATGATAGTGTTGAAGGTTTCAACAATTTGAACAAGTCATGTTTTAATTACTTTGCTCCATCAATCTTTTGGATTGTTCAAACTATTATGATATTTAGTGTAAGTCTTAGTTAGTTAAGGTTAGCCTATGATAATAGATTAATATTCTATTAGGTGTTTATTCTAAATTGAATGCTAATAATCATTCAAGTTTTTGGGATTTCTATCTCGCTGCTTTTATTTTTTTCTTTTTCTTGTGCTAATAATTGCCTATTGGTTTGGTTCTATTATGGTGTAGTTTTTGGTTTGAAGGAAATATAATTTTCTATGAATAAATGAATGAATAGTCTAAGGTTCAAGTAAAGGTTCTTGACAAAGAAAAAGTGTGCTACATTCAAAGATATTAAAGAAAAAGTTATAAAGAAATCTTATATTTCTTTGACTAAAGGGCTTATGGAATTACCATTAAAGGATGGTAGCCAATTTGAATCCTTTAGTGATTTGAATAAGATTAATAGGCTACAAGAAAAGTAACTTAAATAGTCTCGCAAATGATAATTGCACTTAAATTTTATGTGTTTTATCACTTATTTACTTAGTATCTTATGCAAATTAATTGAAAAAGGGTACTTAAATGCTCAATATTTTATTTTCAGGTTTTGAAGTGACACATTTGAGCATTAGAAAAGGATCTAGAGTCAAAACTGTGCAAATTGTGGAGAATCGAAGCAAGGTTGCTCACCTGGCAAAGAACACAGGGTATGGGAACCCCGTGTGGAAGGCCGTGTTTCCTTCTGGAATGCTTCGAAGCTTCACTGAGCTGCTCGTAGAAGAACATGGGGATGAACACGGGCCATGTCATACCCTGTGTACCATACTGCCTGACACTTTGTAAGTAAACACGGGGGGTGTCATATCCCGTGTATCATGCTGCTCAACCTTCGTAGAAAAACACGGGGTACAACACGGGCCGTGTCATACCCCGTGTACATTACTCGTATAAGTTTTGTGCGAAAATTAGAAAAGAAAGAAGGGGGAGAACCGAAAATTAGAAAAGGGAGCCATCAGTAGAAACCCTAGGAGAGACCCAAAGTCACCAAGGGCAACTGCTAACATTGGGTTCGAGCATTAGATAGGTGAGCTAGGAGTATTGCTATTGGTCCATATATCACTAGACTAGCCAGGCGGTTAGGAGTATTTGATCAACCTTATGGATCACTCACTATAATATCCCACATGACCCCCCTCTGTAGGGGCATTCTTCTAGCTATGGGGATCCAGCCTGTGCAGCAGCCACCCTATGAGGAACAACATGATTCTCCAAGAGATGATGGTGATGGTGATGCAGCTCCTGATATCGGACCATCATCTTCTGCAGGAGGAAGAGTTTCATCCGAGGCCTACTTTCGAGACATATTGTCTGGTCAACAGCAGATTCTGGCTGAGCTTCAGCACATCTCTGAGCGTCAGATGAGGATTGAGGGACTTTATGACGACTTGGATAGGAGATCCAGGCACATTGAGAGCATGGTCAAGCCCCTGTTCAAGCTTTTCCACCCCTCTTCCCCAGCTGATCCAGATCCTCCTACTCAGTAGCTTGGATTGTTTCTTTTTCCTTTTATTTATATATTCTTCTTTTTACTTATTTCTCCTCTCTATATCCATTTATCTGGTATGTACTTATATTGGCTATGCATTTTCATTTACTTTCTATTATTTTAACTATTTCTCTTTTATTTTCTTGCACCCTTAATATTCATGTCTGTAATAACTAACAGCATATTTTTTCCAGTATTGCATCTTCTTTCTTTTAGATTAGCAGTCTCCTCTTTCTCTTTTAATCTGTCTCTGCTTCTGGATCTCCCTGAAGTCATGATCTATAATGGACAACAATGCTCCGCTTGTCAGGGAAGTTTCAGTCCCCCATTTATTCTCTGTCTCTTTTCCATTTACTTTTTGTACATTGAGGACAATGTCCAATTTTAAGTGTAGGGGAGCAGCGTTTAGAATGTTTTGCAATGTTCTACACTTGAATATGCTTGATTGATTTAGAATACTGAAATTTACTCCAAATTCGATGATATATAAAAAAATGAATAAATAAATAAAAATTTGATTAAGGCAGTCTTTTAATTAAAGTGATTTGTTCATGTCTTGCTCCTTTAATGATTAATTAGTAACTTAATAAGGAAAATCTAAAGCTTAAAGCTAAGAGAAATAAGCATAATTGATCCTCGTGAGATTTGAGCCTTTTTGAGCAACTTTCACATTAGAATTTGAAGCTCATTTTTATCTTCTTGAGGGATTATGTCTCACTCTTGACTTTTTGCTCTAGAACTTGCAATTGCTCTTTTTGAGGCTACATTTTATGTATTTTGCATGTCAAAAATGATGAGGCCATGTTTCTTCACCCTTTTTATTTGTTTTGCTTATTTGAATACTTTTCTTTAATATACTCTAAACTATTTTCAGCTTTGCCCTTAGTTAGCCACTTTGAGCCTTGGACCTTTATTTCTAGACCAGCCCATCCCATCCTATATGCATCTAAAGCCACTGCCTAAATGAACTTGAACCTTAGAGTTTAAGGGAACTTAGACACATTATATGAATTTGACTATCACTTAGAGGTCCTTACTTAGAGCTGCTAGTTGGATAAGTTAATTTATAGCTTGATTTAAAATAAATAAATAAATAAATAAATAAAATGATGTTGGGAAGAAGAAGAGGAAGAAAAGCTTTTTGGGAAATAAATAAATAAAAAAAGAGAAAGAAAAAGAGAAGAGAATGGGGGTTGAAGTAAGGTAATATATTAAGCTGAGCAATGGAATTCGACAATGGTCAAACTCAAGACCAATGTGTCTTTTCCCTTCTCTGACTATATCACTCTTCATCCCTTGATTTTCCTTTCCTTTATCCTCACCATTTTCCCTAATAAAGTCCTCTGATTTGCATGTATTTTACAATATAGTAGTGGAGATTAGAGTTTTTGCAAGCATATGATAACATTAAGTTCTGAGCTGATTGATTTGAGAGTAAACACAAGCCTTATCTTGAGAGTTTGAGTACACACTTTACCTATGAGGTTATTCTCTTTTGCTTTTATGCTGAGGATTAACTTATTTAGTTGCTTTATTTTCATTTAGTTGCTTGGCATGACTTGATCCTAATTTCTGATTTGTTGAATGATTGCCCGACCAATTTTATATATATATAGAAAAAAAAGAGAGAAGAAGAAGAATATTGGAGTAGATTTTTGTTCTCTTACTTCCTTACTCGAGGACAAGCAAGATTCAAGTGTGGGGGAATTGATAAATGCATAATTGCACTTAAATTTTATGTGTTTTATCATTTATTTACTTAGTATCTTGTACAAATTAATTAAAAAAGGGTACTTAAATGCTCAATATTTTATTTTCAAGTTTTGAAGTGACACATTTAAGTATTAGAAAAGGATCCGGAGTCAAAATCGTGCAAATTGTGGAGAATCGAAGCAAGGTTGCTCACCTGGCAAAGAACAAGGGGTATGGGAACCTCGTGTGGAAGGCCGTGTTTCCTTCTGAAATGTTTCGAAACTTCATTGAGCTGCTCGCAGAAGAACACGGGGATGAACATGGGCCATGTCATACCCCGTGTACCATACTGCCTGACACTCTGTAAGTAAACACGGGGGGTGTCATGCCCTGTGTATCATACTGCTTAACCTTCGCAGAGAAACATGAGGTACAACATGGACCGTATCATACCCCGTGTACATTACCCGTATAAGTTTTGTGCGAAAATTAGAAAAGAAAGAAGGGGGGAGAACCGAAAATTAGAAAAAGGAGCCATCAGTAGAAACCCTAGGAGAGACCTAAAATCACCAAGGGCAACTGCTAACATTGGATTCGAGCAAAGGATTGAAGATTCAAGCAAGGAATTTGTAGAGCTTCATGATTTGTTTGAATTCCCTCTCTGTTTTCTGGTTTTCTGCTAATTGTGTAATGACTTCACACGGGTAACCTTGTTCATGGATTTATGGATTTGATTTTTATATAATCTAGCTTGATTTACTGTTGATTAATGATTTGATTATGCTATTTTGTACTTGAACAAACCAATACTTCCGGAATATTGGATTTGTGTGATAGATTAGTTAATTCTAGGTTGGAATGATCAATTAATTAATCGGACCTTGCATGATCATTGGGAATATCAATTAGACTTAGGAATTAAGCTAATTGGATTCTTTTGCACAGGATGAAATGTCTAAGAATGAATTCTAAAGCAATGTTAATGCAACCTAGATGAGTGATTACTAGAGAAATTCTAGGTACTTAATCTTTTGGTTAGTAGCTAGTAGCCTTGCAATGAGGTATAGCTTATTTTTAGTAATCCAGCAATCTAAATTAACAATAAACCAAGTTAGAGGATTATCTTCATTCCGTAATGAAATGTACAAGGGAATCCTAAAACTGAGTACGCTTTCATCTCGTTTGAATTAAATCTTTTTTATAACTAAGCTCGATTTTGCATTTTACCTTTAATTCACAATATCAATCGGTACATCTAGATAATTTACCTTGAAATTTAGTTAGTATTCAACATTCAATCCCTGTGGAGATGATATTTTTTATACTATAACTTGACTAAACCCGTGCACTTGCGGGATCACGTCAATAATGATTAGGATATGCAAATTGTTTAAAGTATCTTTATTGTTCAATCAAAAGAGTTTGAAGAACATTGCGTTAATTTTATTGGTTAGGTTTTGTCCATGGACTTTGCACAACCTTCTTTGCAAGAGTTGTTCTTAACTTTCCTAGTTACATTTGTTACAAAAAAGCATCAACTTCAAGTAGTTGCAAAATTAAAGGATAATAAAAGGAAGGTGATAATGGATGAAGTTAGTAAGTTGGAAGCCAAGAAAAAAAGATTTATTTTCTGAAATTGCATCTCTACATAATGTTATGGTTAAATTAAATGGCAAAATGGAAAAGTTGGAAGCTTAAAAAATAAAGTTGGGAAAACAAATTCAACTCTTAACTTGAGAAAAGCAAACAAGTTCTTAAAAGAGTCAATGTAATATAATTGGTAAGAATATTAGGAAATTGCTTCATGCACAATGAATTAGAACCTTTATTCCTTCTAACATAGGAAATCATTTACTAGCTCTCTTTATAAAGGAAAAAGGTTGTCAAAATTTGTTCCAATTATAGTCAACCAAAGAATTTAAAAAGAGTTATGTCAATCACTAAATTGATGAAGTTTATTCATGGAACCCTTATTATTTATTTTACTTTCAAAGTCTTCTAGGACTCCTTTCTAGTGATAAGTCTAGACTCTACCATAGTGGTAATCCACCAGTAATGCCTATCATAATACAATCCCCCTTTGCTCATGCACAATCTTCTATTGAAGAGATGAAATGTGAACATTAAAAGCTACTAGAAACACATTTAGTAATTACTGTGATGCGCATAATTGCTAAGGAAGTTCCTTTACCATCAAAATCTGCAAAAGAAAGATGCAAAGTTGTAAAGCATTCAAGAAGGAGTCGAAAATCTCTTGCCTCTTGAAAGAAAGTCCACAAAGTCTTGCATGGAAGATTGAATCCATTTTTCCTCAAGGAAGCATGAATTGGATGTAATATATCCTTTCTTATTAGTTAGCCTCTACAAATAAATCACAACTTTTCACTCTATATTTAGAGCACAAGCAGTTTGCAACTTCATTAGGATATGGTCAACCTCCAAAATATAGTATTAATAGTTATGTTTAAATGTAGTTTACTTGTTTTGTTTATTTTATTGTAGGTGTTTGTCTATTAGGTATGTTAATTCTGTCAGTTTCATTATATGTAAGGTATTGTTTTCTATCCTTATAAGTGACTACTTCTATAAGTAATAAGGGGAAAAAAACATTAAACTTTGTGTGAAACTATCCAATATCCAAAATCATTATTAAAGTGGTATGTTTATACAATAAATAAAAGGAAATTATTATATATACTAAAACTAGGATTTGAAATTGAGTTTTGAATCTCTTATGTCCATTGGAATAAACTTTATAAATTTGATCTATCATCCTATATTTAATGACAAGCTTTAATTTTTATTTGAAATTTAATTTCAAATCTCATTTTCTATATATATAATGATACTCTAAATAAAATTATAATTAAACTATCTTTCATATTAATATTATCATATAAAGTAAATTAATTCATTTGAAAAGTTTTGAAATAATTATGAGTAAATCCCATTGCGACTTGAGAGACTGCAAAAGAACTAAGACTAATTTTATGTTTAGGCATGCAAAATAGGGTAGGCTACGCTTGTGTGAATTTACCTGCAAAAAATGCAAGAAAAAATTGTCATACCCTTGAGTGCCTGTAGACAGATCACATTTTTTTTTATATTAGAAGTGATTATATTACTAAACATATATATGCAATAATCAAAAATCAAACTTTAGATGTGGATATAGGATTGGGTTAAATAAAAAAAATTTAATTATTTTGTAAATTATAATTGAACAATTATTTTTTTTTTATATAATGAGTTAGTCAGGTAAAGTTAAAAAAATTACATTAAATTATTAGATATTAGATTTGACTAAAAAAGTCTTCAAATGATTAAAAGATTATAAAAAATCTTAATTAAAAAAAAATTAAACTTGCAAGCAAGCTTGCAACCATGCAGTCTATTTTACATCATGGGGTTAACGTGGCGTGCGTTGGGCTCCAACACAAAAATTAAGTCATATAACTCATTATTTGCGTTTCATTCAACCTGGTAATAAAGTGCAAGAGAATATTCTAACAATGCCTTTATTTTCTGTTTTTATTTCAGTCATACAGTATTCCCTCTATGCACTACTTATTATATCACTTTTATTATTAGATTATTCTATGAGTTGAGATTTAATATCAAAATAATAAATATGTAAAAATAGTCTCAATCAAACTTAATTGAAGGCTGTTCTTACAACTTAATTAATATTCAAACCTTTATATTCAATAGTTCTCCCCCGAAATTTAAACTTACATCTGAGTCATTTAAAGAACATATTTATTAACCATCAAGCATTTGTTTTTTGTATAAAGATTAATTTTTATTAATCACTAAATTAATTTTATAATATCAATATTATAAATTAAAGCATAAAAGGTAACATTATTGGGTTATGTGCACATTTCTCGCTTGAAGAGCAAATGGAAAAAGGATTTTGTAATTGATAATGACTTGCCACATATAATAAATATAAGATATTAATTAAAAAATGCTATAAGTATAAAAAATAAGATCAAAAATTGAATTTTATAAAATTATTTCATCATCCTATATTTAATCATAGCATTTAATTTATACTTATAATCTAATTTCAAATTTTATTTTTAGCACACATAAATTGTAATAAAAAATGCTTAATGCGTTGCTCGGCTTGGCCTATAAATCTGCAAGTCTGGCCTAAATTCACAAATTCGGGCCAGCCTGATCAGTTAGCGGGCTGTAATTGGATAGATCCCAGCTTTACCTCAGCTTTGAACATGAACGTCGTGCATTTTTTGTTGGGAGAGATTTACCTGCGTATTATTAAATTTAATCCTATATTAAATTTATTTTTTAATATTAAATTTTATATTTTATATAATAATATATTAATGATTAAATCACGGTGATATACCATTACTACTATTATGTCACCATAGAGTTTCCCAAAACTTCTAAACTATATCAAACTTGGAGTTTTGACGAGCTTGACTATTTTATTTACAAATTTTCCAAATTAATATTGTAATATTAGCATATGTTAATTTATAATGTAATTTTTCATACAAAATTTTATAATTTAATTTTAAATATATATTTAAATTAATTTATATTAGTTACATAATATAAAAATTATGCATGAAAATATAATATAATAAATTAAAATATGACAATACTGTGATTATTTTTTAATATATTTATGAAAAAGTATAAATTTTATAAAATGAAAAATTAAATGAATGATATATATTGATTTTAAATTTTATTTAATTTAAGAATTTAATTTTTAAAATTTCAAAATTAAAGACATTAAAATTCATGATTCTAAGAGTTGGAAATATTTCTTTTTTATTTTTAGTGGCATCTTTTTTAAGAATAATTTATTATTTAACTATTCTCGCTGCAAACAAAAACTCGTCCTAATAAAGAAGATGTGACAACACTTTGGATGAAAAAAAGAAAAAAAGGAGGGAGGATATTTTATTTTTTTAAATAAAATCCGGCAAAATTTGCAAACAAGTCTGTGTATACAGGACGGAAGTTTTTGCAAACTTCTTATGAGCCGGACTTGTGTCTTGGAGATATGCATGGAGCGTGTTTAAATGAGTAAAATAGTATGGACCTAGGCCCAATCTTAATCCAATCCATTTATTTTACATCTCTACATGTTTGATAATGCAAAAGCACAATCCAACTCAGCTTGGAATAAGTGGACTTTTATCCAACAACATAATTGATAACTCAACATCTAAAACTCATTTTTTTAGGGAAAAAATAAATTTACACTTCTTTTTATCGTAAAAGTAATGATTCACTTAATGTGTGTATATATATATACATATATATAATTTTAAATTTAAAATTTAGATAAGATGGGAGAATAACACATTTAAAACAATATCGTGTACTATTATATTGCTAAATTACAAACTAAAACTTACACTTTATTTCTTTAAATTTATTGATGAGAATAATAATTCACTTAATATATATTTAAAATCCTAAATTTTAATTTTATATATGATGGAAGAATAAAACATCTAAAATAATATCAGGTGTTACTACACTACTAAATTACAAGCTAAAACTTACACTTTATTTATTTAAATTTATGTTGAGCAATAATATTGAAACAATACCTTCAAAAAATAATACTTTACATTATTGAAACATTTACATTATTTCTTAACAAAATGTGAGAAAGAGTTATTATAAAATATTGAAATGCATAAAATATAGTATTTTGAAGTAATGTGTGAAATATGTTACATAACATAATTTGAGGGTAAGATGTAATATTTTAAAGTTCAGGTATGCTATTGGATCAAAGTTCAAGATTGAAAAATGTGTTTTTACCTTTGTAGTTCAAGAAAAATTATTTTTTTATTTTTGCTATTTATCTTAATCCAGTAAAACATTTATTATAAGTTCACAGCCAAGCATGATGCATACTTACAATTACTATTCTTGTCCTCTAAAAATGATTAATTATTGCAAGATATTTTGCACATCAAACTATAACTATGAAATTTTCATTCTCCAACAATAGAAATTAGAATGAACACAATTCCTCTCCTAACTTCATTAAAAAAGAAAATAAATGAATCATATAAATAATAAAAAAATAATTTTATTTATATTATTAAATTATTTATTTTCAAATATTAAACTAAATGAGTCAAATAATAATATTTCAAAATAAATTAATGATCTAATAATATAATTTACTTAACACTTTGCAAGCTCGGTGTAAAACTATCATGTAACAAAACACACTCTATAACAAAAAAAAAATCTTATTATTAAAGTGATTGTTTATACATTATTTCACTGCAAAAATGTTTCTGGTTTGGGTTAGTTTTCCTCACTGATTTTTCGTGATTTTTTGCTTTCCTATAGAATTTTTCATGAAAAAAATTGAGGGAAAATTGAGGCATGGAAAACCACTTCTTATGAATTTTAGCACCTCAAAATTTGAAAAATTTTAAAATTTAATTTTCATTGATTTTATCCGTCTCAAAATTTTAAATTTTTTAAAAAATATATATTTCTTAGAAATTTTTCAATGAAAAAATACCTTAAAATTATTTAAAAAATTAATAAATAAATTAAAATTTTAAAATTAATGAACAGACATTAATCACCAAATTTTATTAAAAATATGTTTTCCGTAGAAAAAGCTATCTCAAAATTATTAAAAATTAAATAAATAAATTCAAAACTTAAAAATTACCTCTAGATACTTGTTGAAATTAACGAGCAAATTAGATATTCCTCCGGCGGCCAGAAACTTATCTTCACAAAAAACTCAAATGCACGTATAATCTGTGTCATCAAGGTATATTGAACATGATTCATTGTGTTTAAATTTTTCATAGAATTCGATAATATAGTATATTAAGCAAATTTAAGCAAGAGAAGAATGAGAAAAATAAAGATACTAGATAGATATAGCCAACCAATGATGACAGAAACACCGATAATGGTGATAAAATGATGTTAATTGAGAGGGCTGAAGCAGCCAACTAGTTTGGTAAATAGAGGGTTTCGGTCTAGCATTGGATACTCTTGACTTCGTCGATGCTCCCAAGTACAATGCTCACGGGGATATTCTGACTTAAATAAACCAAATAGCTCCCTTATAATCTCACCATTGACTTCCAATTCGGAATAAATCTCGACTTGAACCTGAACCTATCAACGAATGAAGTGTTGGCCGAATGGCAGAGGTTGATAGATGGGAAGAAGGCGTTAGGGGCAAGTTGATGGTAAGAGAATGAGGGTTAGAGACAAAGCCAAATTAAACACATTAAAATAGATCAAAACTCACATGCTGACCTGTTAACTCGCAGATTTCAGAGAGGCTTAAAGATTCATTTTAGAAGTCTTAAAAGTCACTCAACCTGACCTGTAAAAATTCATGGTTCATACAAGTCTTAGAAGTCGCTCAACCTGACCTATGAAAGTTCGTAGTTCATACAAGATAGTCTATAAACTCACAAACTAGCTCATTAACTTGCAAGTCTCGAAGGACTCAAACTTTCATTTTAGAGATATTAGAAATCACTCATTATAACCAACTTGACCTATGAGAGCTCATGGATCGCACAAAATAACTTGTAGATGAGTTAGATAGTTTAATTTCTTTTTTTTTTTTTGTTTTTAAGTTTTATATAAGTCAACATTTTCAATCCATGTAATATTATACTCTTATTTTTTATTTTTATTATATGAGATTGTGTTATGAATAATTTATAAATAATATTTTTGTAAATATTTTATGATCTATGTTTTATATATATAATATTTTCTAAGTTTATATATAAATTTAAAATATATTATGACTAATTTATGATAAATATATGATACATTTGAATGATTTTAATTTTTTTATTGTTTAAAAGTTAAAAAAATTTAAAAAATTAAAAAAAACTCACAAGTTAGCTTGAGTTTGCGAAGATTAGATTAAAGTCTCCATATTGGAGATCCGTAAAAAAGACAGACGAGTTGAGCTTAAACTATTTAATGGCCAGCCTACAAAAGTTAATTTGACCTAATTGTTCCACAGCTCCAACCAAATTCTTTTGATGAAATCCAACAACGCAGTAGGCAAGTTGATGGCAAGAGAGAAAGAGGGTTAGAGACTAACAGATGTATATAAGCCGAATCATTGGATTTCAAGCCTAAACCCTATATAAATGGCTTGAAATCCAATGATCTAAATTTGAACTGACTCATTTAATTCTTAAAAATTTTAACTTGATCCAACCCAATTAAATTTATACATAACTAAAGCTCAATTAAAAGTTTAATTAATTTTATTTTATTATTATTTCAAGCAAAAATAAATTTTTATATAAAATACACATTTAAATATATAAAATATTTAGTTTTGTCAAAGTAAGCATTTTGTTGCATAAAAAATAATTAGATATAATTATTTTTATATTGTATAATTATCCTTGTAAAAATAAATTTATATAATCATATCGAATTTGGCTAATGTATTTTCCATTATTATGGTTTGAACTTGATTCAAATATTAATTGGGTAAAAAAATATTCAATAAATATTTGAATTATAAAAGAAAAAACTCAAATCTTATATTTTTTTAATTGGATGACTCACCTAACCCATGTGTTGGTTTATATTGTATTTAAATATATAAGATATTTAATTATATTAAAGTAAGTTTTCTATATAAAAATAGTAGATATAATTATTTTTATATTACATAATTATGTTAATAAAAATAAATTTATATAATTGAATCAAATCTAGCCAATTCATTTCCTATTATCATGGCCTAAATCTAACTTAAATATTAATCAAGTCATAAAAAATTCAACAAATATTTAAGTCATTAAAAAATTAAAACCTTATATTTTTCAATTGAGTAGGTCACTTAATCCATGTTTTGGTTTATATTATAGGATATTTAAATATATAAAACATTTAGTTATATCAAAGTATTTTTTTATAAAAAAGTTAGATATAATTATTTTTATATTATATAATTATGTTAATAATATTAAAAATAAATTTATATAATCAAATTAAGTTCAGCGAATTTATTTCCTATTATCATGATCCTAATCTAATTTGAATATTAATCAAGCTATAAAAAATTTTAATAAATATTTGAATCATAAAAAGAATTCAAATTTTATATTTTTTTAATTGGGGGAATCATTTGACCCATGCATTAATCTATATTTTTGGGTTTTTAAAAAATTATATTAAAGATGTAACCCTTCCAAATTCATTTTTTGAAAAATTAAATGTACAAGAGGTAAGGTTCAAACTTTCAACCTCTAGTACAAAAAGCAATGTACGCTCCATACATGTACCATTTGATTGCAACGAATATAATAATATATTTGAAGCACTACAAATGCTGTCTCAAATAACAACCTCAAACCAAATACATAGAGATATAGAGTAAGAAGGAGGACCTTTAACAAAAATTTTCAAATAAAATTTATGATATTAATTTATTGAAAACTATGAAATATAATATAAATGATCTTAAAATTTGATAAATATATAGTTTCAAAAATATTTCTTTAATAAAAATAAAACTGTGGACTTCTTTTTATGATGCAATGCAATTTTAAAAATAAATCACAAGTAAAAAAGTAAAAAGAAAACACAAAATTTTTTATAGAGGTTTGATTGTCTAAAAAAAACCTTTTTTAGGTTTACTCTATTTTTCTCAAGTCATCAAATATCATTTAAGGTATCCACTAACTTTTCATCAAGTTACAACACCTGACTTTACAAGATTCTCTCGATTTCTACTAAGATTTCCACAACCATCCAACTTACAAGATTCACCAATCTCTACTAGAATTTTACAACCACCTAACTTTACAAAATTCTTCCAATCTCTATTAGGATTTCAACTTACAAGAAGGATTTTCCTTACAATCTCTAAAAAAGATTATACAAATTTTCACTTACTAATACTCTTAGAGTAGATATGCAAGTTTTGGCTTCTAGAGTGAGATGAAGATGAGAAGTAAGGTTTTTTAAGAATGAAAACTAGAGAGAATTTACAAGTTATAGTGCAACACTTTTATTTTTTTCTATGTTATCTCATCTTTAAATGCATGTAGCCTATTTATAGCTCTAAATTATCTTTTAGCTCCAAGTTTGAATTTAGGCTACAAATTTGAAATTTGAATTTTTGACTCCAAGCTTCCTTTAGGCTCTAAAAATTTAAAATTTAAAAAATGACTCCATAAAATGTTAGCTTGCCTTAAAAGCTTCCTTATATATCACATAATTTGAAAATATTATGTATGTACTCTATATATTAGATTTTCAACTACTTTTTGAGTTTTTCTCAAATTTTCACCGAGGATAATAATGACATTGTTATTTCATTGAAACTATATTTTCTTCTAGAAAATTGATCCAGCTGGCTTGTATTATATTTGTACCACCCAGAATTGTTCATCCAGCTATAAGAGGAGTGTCATGATACCTTATATAATTTAATATTAATTTTAGCACATGTTAGGTAATTTATATTTTAAAATTCCTTTTCATTTTGGTTTTCCTACTCTCAATCAATCAAAGACTCAAATTGACTAATAAATATTGATTATTGAATTTTGTCATCTTTCTTTTGAGAAATAAATATTATATTATAGCTAATAAGATTATTACTTGGAAAGAAAGTTTGGCATTTTCAAAATGAAAATAAATGAAAAATTATAAAGCATTTTTTGTCACATGGAAAAATATACTTTTAAGAAGTTAATTAGGCTTTTGCAAATATAAAAGTATGATGGCCCAAAGTTCATAAAATATTTGAAAGGTTTGATAATCATGATCCATTAATTTTTGAACCTAAATAAATTGGATAATAATAATAATAATTCATAAGCCTAAGTTTCAACTTAAAAAATATTTTATAAATAAATCTAATTTATTTTTCATTTGTTTCCTTATTCTGTATTTTTTTAATAATGATAAACCTTTGCAAAGTTTTACTAAAAAGAATTTCAAATCATATATCATAAAAGGTATCAGAGCTATATAAATATATTAGAGCTCTATAGTTATTAGAGGTATCAAGTCATGACTTAATTTCATAGGTATCAAAACATGTTAAAATATATCATAAAGGGTGTCAAAACATGTTAGAAAAATATATCATGCATTATGCAAAACTATTTGAAAAATGAAACATGTAAAGCTTTAAAGTGCTCTTCTTGACTCTAAGGTGTCTTGAAAATATGGTCCTTTTAAAACTATGAATTTTTTTAAAAATTCCTCATCTAAAAAAATTTGCTTAAAAGCTTTGCATATTTTCTCCCCCTTTGGCATTAGTAAAAACAAGTAGAAAATGGTGTTAGAGTAAAAGTAAAAAGGCCAACTGAAGAAAAAATAAATGAAAACAATACTAGAGTAAAAATAGAGTATAAAAATAGTAGGATTAGAGCAAAAAAATAGAGAGACAAAAGCATGTCATAATAAAGACAAAAGTATTTGGGTAAAAACAAGTCATAAGTTAGAAAATAGGTGAGGGAAATTAATAATGATGAAAATCAGAACATGAATAAAAAGAAAGAACATTAAAAAATTAACAGTTTTAAATCAGAAGTCATTAAACATCAGAGCAAAACTATAATGAAGAAACATATGGAACAGAAAATGACAGAGTAAGACATTAGTCAGTAATAACAAAAGTATTTAAGATGCAAGAAAATTCAAGATTCAACATGAAAAATATATCATACTAAATGACAGCAATGTGAAATAATAGAAATTAGAAAGGGATAGAACATATCAACAAAAAAAATGTAGAAATAGTAAAAAGTGATTGTTAACCTTTATAAATATTAGATTTATCTGAAGATAATCAACAAAAGTTATTCAAAAGTAAATAATATTGAGACATGTGATTTACTTAACTAAAACTACTAATAAAAGTCAACTTATCCTAACAGTTTTAGATGCATATGCAAAGATGAAAATCCTATAAACTACAATGCATTTGCCTAGGTTTAATTAGCAAAAAAAACTAAACTATCTAAGGCTTCAGGAAAGGTTTGTCCTCTAAAAGCAATAAGCTAATTATAGTCTTCATCTGTGCTTGTAAACCTTGGAAGCCACTAGTAACCTTATTAGAGAGATTGGTACGATCTCCTTCAAGCTTGTCAATTTTTCCTTCATTGCTAGGCTTTGAATTGGATAAGCCTATTTTTTCAAGCATAGGTGGGAGACAGGGTATGGTTGGAAGGTATACTTCATGCATCATAGGGTCAACAAAAAGAGTGAAAAGGTCAAGTGGTGGTTAATTGGAATATGATGATAAAGGTTATGATTTAGGTGAAGTTGCTTTAGCTAGTTAAAATACTTTAGTAGGTGGTGTTTTAGCAAGTGTTGCTTCAATAGTGCTCGATGCAGTGTGATCAAGAGTGCTTAAGATATATGGCAAGGTTGAGGTGATCTGGTTAGGCTATTTTATCTAAATGGTCTACAATTTTAGCTCATTACCTTGAGTTCTAAAAAACTTAATGATTGTTAGGCATAGGTTACACTAGATTGGACCTTGAGGTCTTCCCATTTCCCTAAAATATAACTCAGCTAGGTTGAAGATTAAGAAAAGGTCTTCAAGTGATAGTGGTACTTGAGAGGTCCAACAATTGAAGCATAATTGCAAAGGTTGCAATCTAAAAAAGCTCTAATATGAGGTGGACTGTTATTGCCTTTAGATTTTAGAATTACACTAGCATCCGTGGATAACTCCACTTTAATGTTTACATGTTCTTGTTGTGAGTTTTTAGGTTTCTCACCAAAATCCATATTTGCGCCCAAACTAGAACCTTCTAGCTCATCTTCCTCCTCTATATTAGTCAGTGGCTCATATCATATTTCATTTTTCCAGTTACCAACAAGTTGTTCCTTTTCCTTTTTTTCTTCTTCTCTTCTTCATTCTTCTTTTCTTTTTCTCTTATTTGAAATTCTTCCTATTCATTTTCTATTTCTTCTTTCCTATATACTATATTAAGTTCTTCTTTTAGTTTTCTAATTTCTTCTTCCAATTACCCTTTTCTTGTTGTGGAAATTTCAATCTTAATATCCATTAATCTATTCAGGGATTCTTCATCCATAGGCTCAATATCAAATTCAACTTGAATAGTTTTTGTTTCTTTCTCAAAATCTGATTCCAATTTAATCACTTCCTTGGTTTTTGGTTTTTTTAATTTTGTTTCATAGTAATTAGGCACATAACAAGCTTTTCTTACTTTACTTAATCTTCTTCTTTCTCCTTTTATTTCCTCCTCCTTATTTTTATCTTTACCACTATTGCTTCTAAGTTTCATAATTTTTAGAGCTTTGACAACTCTCTTCATTTCTCTAGCTTCTACTTCTTTTGAAATTTCTTTTAATTTTCTTTTTCCTTTCCTTTTATCAAATTTCTTTCTTCCTGTGCTCTCTTTTTCTCTAATATTTATTCCTCTAGTAGGTATTTGAAATAAGCTATCTTTTTCTATTTCTTCCTTCTCCTTCTTTTCTTCCATTTCTTTTATAAATTCTTTCTTTAATCTTCTAACTTCATAAATTGTAGCTGAATAATTCTTTAAGTTAATAACTTTTCTATTCATATTAATAGGAAGTTCAAATTCTTTGTTAAAAGCTAATGTTCTAATCCAACTATCATTCATCACATTTCCTTTAGAAACTCCTTAACTTTTCCCTCTAGACATGTTTACTTCAAAATATTTTATGATTTTGGTAATCACCATACCATATCCTATACATGCATCAACTTGAGACTTCATAGATAGGATTTATTTAGTCATCAAATATCCAAAAATGATCCTAAACTTAGTTTCAATGGTCCATAGCAGGAAAGCTTCAAAAATTACTTACATTGTTCATAGAATCTCATTTGGGACACATCACATTATAGATGTAGTAGTATAAAATCTTATGATTCATAGTTAATTAATTTTCCAGAAGAGCCTTCCAAATCTTTGAATTAATCTTTTGAAGTTAAATTCATTTCCACCCTTAATGGTTCTACTTGGGTTTAATTTAGCTTCTTCATTTGGGGATCCTAGTAGATGATTCATTAGTCCCAGATTGACTTTCTATTCTTCTCTATTAATGTAAATCAACAACCACTTATTATCCTTTAAAGGTTTAACATTAGCATGAAAAGCTTTGTATGCTTTCCATACATTAATTCATCCATTTCCACAAATTCTTCCCATTGCATTTCTTTCAGCCATCTAAATCATTTTACCCTTTTATTTTTTAAAAATTGAGCATTAACTTTTTTGAGTTTCATAAACTTTCTTAATTTAAAATCATTGTCATATTTATTAATTGCAAGTACATCCTTAAATCATTTTCATTAAAGATTATGGATTATGCCATTAATAGAATGAGGGTTTATTAAAAAGAACAGGGATAATATTAAAATAGGTATTAGGTAAAGAAACAAAGTTATTAGAATGCAGCCAAAAGGTTTCTTAATATTAATCAGAAGACTTAGAGAAATATAGGTTGAAAGGCATGAGTTTTGGTAATAAGGAGTAGAGAGACATTTTTCTAGGTTTTCTCGAGCAGAAAAGAATATGAAATAACTTTTACTTCGAGAAAGTTGTAATATTTGATGAAATAAATTTTATTTTATAAAAAAATTTAATAAGTACAACCTAGGATTTTATTAAATTTTTTTTACAAGAGTGGTCAGTAAAAAATAAATGACTAGAGAATTAAAACATGGTCTAATTTTGAATTAAAATATTAACTCTATTTTAGGAGAATAATGAAAGTACTTTCAAGTATAAAGAGAGATGATATGTAATAGTAAATTTAGTGGGAATGTTCCTTTGGCACCAGAGCAATGATTTGACACAATATAAAAAATTCAAAAATTTGATTTTCAGGTCTTCAAACCTTCCAAAAGCCTAAGATAGCAATGAGCTTGGTATCTTGTAGCCTTAATGTTATTTCCTAACTAATCCGAACCTATTTCTAACAAATGATGCATGAGATGTCTTGTAGGCATATGATAACACATAGATTACATTTAAAGCAATTCATTAAAGACTAATCATACCAAGTTCCTTTCTAATATAGCAAAACTTATCTTCATGTGAAGGTTTTGTAAAGATATCTGCTAATTGATTTTCATTATTTGTAAATTCAAGTAAAATATTTCCTCTAAGCATATGATCTTTTATGAAATGGTGCTTAATTTCAATGTACTTTGTTCATGAGTGCTAAATCAGATCTTTCGTTAGATTTATAGCACTTGTATTATACAAAAAATTGGTATTGATGAGAATTTTAAACTATAATCTTCAAGTTGACTTTTTGTCCATAGAATTTATATGCAACAATTTCTTATTGCCATATATTTTACTTTTACTATTGACAAAGCAATTGAAGTTTTCTTTTTGCTATACCATGACATAATTCTTTGTCCCAAAAACTAATATGCTCCACTAGTGTTTTTTCTATTTAACTTACATCCTGCAAAGTTAACATCTAAATATCTAACTACATCTAAGGAACTATCTTTGGGATACTAAAAGCCATAGTTCTTAATTCCTAGTAGATATCTAAAAATTCTTTTAACAGAACATAAATGAGATTCCTTAGGATTTATTTGATATCTAGGACATATACAAACACTAAACATAATATTTAGTCTACTACAATTAAGCAAAGAAGTGAACTAATTATACCTCTATACCATTTTTTATTAATCATCTTACCATTTTTATCTTTGTCTAATTTTATGGATGGATTCATAAAAGTAATAATAGCTTTTGCATTTTCCATTCCATATTTCTTTAGAAGCTCATTAGTGTATTTAGCTTAATTTATGAATATTCCTTCATTTGTTTGCTTTATTTGAAGTCCAAGAAAAAATGTAAGTTCTTTCATCATGCTTATATCAAATTCACATTTTATTAAATTTAAAAATTCCTTACATAAAAGGTTATTAGTAGAATCAAAGATAATATCATTAACATAAATTTAGATAACTAGTATATTATGCTCAATGGTTTTAATAAAAAGAGTAATATCCACTTTACCTATAGAAAAATCATTTTCAATAAGAATTTTACTAAGCCATTCATGCAAAGCTCTTGGAGCTTGTTTTAATCCATAAAATGCTTTAGTGAGTTTAAAGACATAAGTTAGCTTTTCTTTGTTTTTAAATCCAGGAGGTTATTTTAGATACTTCCTCATTTAGAAACCCATTTAGAAAAGCACTTTTCACATCCATTTGATAAATGAAGCAAGCAAAGGATAGTAATATTCTTATAAATTCAAGTCTAGGTATTATTACATATGTTTCATCATAATCAATACTTTCTTATTGATTATATCCTTAAGCTACTAACCTCGTCTTATTTTTTGCTACTTTACCGAATTCATGCAATTTATTTCTAAATACCCATTTAGTTCCAATGGTTGCATGATTTGAAGGTTGTGTGATATAAGCTTTCATACTTCATTTTTGTTAAATTAGTATAATTCTTCTTTCATGGCTTTGACCCAACTTTCATCATTGAAAGTATCTTGTACATTCTTGAGTTTTATATATGATAGTAAAGTCAAGTTAGTTTTAATTTTAAAAAATGATCTAGTTCCCATACCTTGAGATGGATCGCTAATAATAAATTTATTTGAATAACTTGGATTATTTCTCCATTCTCTTGTTAGGTTTCCTCTATTCCATTGAGGTGTAGGTTGTTATTTTTGTCATTTGGTTCTAGATAACAACCATCCTAATCATTTTTAGCATTCTAGTTAGGATAGTAATCTCCTTGCTCTCTCAAGAAATGAGTCTTAGATTGGTTTTCTCTAGCTATTTTGGTTTGATCTTTAGATTCTTGCTCCTTTGAGATTACCTAGCCTTCATCATCATCTTGCTTTCTCAAGGAATATGCGTTAGATTCATAAAAAAAAATATGCATAGATTAGTAAAGGTTATTTTGTTATATACTTTATAAGCTTTACTCTTAGAGTATCCTACAAAAATTTCTTCACAACTTCTTGAGTCAAATTTTGTAGGATTATCTTTTCCATTATTTAGAATGAAACATTCGCATCCAAAGGCATGGAAATAGCTAATATTAGGTTTTCTACGCATCTATAACTCATATGGTGTTTTCATCAAATTGGGTCCTATGAAGCATCTATTTGAAATATAGCATGATGTATTAATAGCTTCAACCTAAAAATATATTAATAAATTATTTTTACAAAACATGGTTCTAGCCATACCTTGTAATTTCCTATTCATTCTTTTCACCACCCTATTTTTTTAGGGAGTTTTAAGACAAGAAAAGTTATAACCAATACTATTTTCATCATAAAAATTTTCAAATTTTTTATTTTCAAATTCACCACCATGGTCATTTCCAATATTTGTAATGCAAACAACTTTTTTATTTTGAACTTTATTTCAAAATTTCTAAAATATTTCAAGAGTATTATCTTCATATATAAGAAAATATACTCAAGTAAATCTAGAAAAATTATCAATAATTAATAAACTATACCTTTTTCTTCCAAAGCTCAATGTTTTGGTAGGACTAAATAAATTCATACGTAAGAGCTCTAGTGGTCTAAAAGTTAAAACCATATTTATGGGTGGAAAAGATGATTTTACTTGCTTACCTTGTTAACATGCATCACATATATGATTTTTTTCAAAATTTATTTTTAGGAGACCTATTACTAAGTCTTTCTTCAAAAAAATTGAAATAAAACACATATTAACATGACAAAGTCTTCTATGCCATAACCAACTTTCATTGCTTGTTAATGTAAGACATTTTAAAGAGTTTGAAGAAATTTCTTGTATATTTGAAACATAGACATTATCAATTCTTTCTCCAACAAAACAAATTTTGTTTTCCTTTTTGTGTTGAATAAAATAGTGTGATGATTTATAAATCATTTTATAACCTTTATCATAAAGTTAACTAATACTTAGAAGATTATGCTTAAAGCCATCAACCAAACTAATATTATTAATGGAGGTCAAACCTATATCTATCTTACCTATACTAAATATTTTGCATTTTGTGTTGTCTTCAAATGTGATAAATCTTCCATTTATGGTTTTGAGTGATGAATAAAGCAAAGGTTCATGTTCTATGGTAAGATGGTTAGAGGCATTTGGAATTGTAGCAAGAGTGGCTACGATCAATGAGTTATAGGTTAGAGCTAAGGTAGGTTAGGTGGGCTATTTAACCTAAATAGTTCATTGTCTTAAGTTGCAAAGAAGTTAATGACAATTAAGGAAAGAATACATTGGATGGGTCTTTGAGGTTTACCTATCTCTTTAAAATACAACTCAGCCAAGTTAGTTACTAGGTAAGGATCTTAAAGTAAAAGTGAAATGCAAAAAGTCCAGCAATTATAGCATAGTTGTAGAGGGTGTAGACTAAGAAAGCTTTGAATTGGACTACTACTATCCTTAGATTCTAGTATAGCATCCTTAGATGATTTAACCTCAACATCTACATTCTTAAAGATACTTGCTTGTTGTGGATCTTCATTTACTTTACTTTCATGTGCAGAGACTTATAAAGGTTTATCTTTAAGCAAACTTTTATAATTAGCCATCATATCAATTTCTTCTAGTTTTTCCTGTTCTTTTATATTTGTCAAGGGCTCATGCTAAACTTCATTTTCCCAGTTTTCTATTTCACTAGCCTATTCTTCTTTTTCCCCCAATTTCTTTTTCTTTTTCTTTTATTTCTTCTTCCTTTTTTTCTTCTATCTCCTTATCTACTATATTAAGTTCTTTTTTCAAATTTCAAATCTCTTCCTCTAACTTTCTTTTCCTTTCTATGGTTATTTCTATCTTTATGTTAAGGAGTCTATTTTTTTTATCCATATCTACATTTTCTATGTCAAAGTCAATTTGAATTATTTTTACTAATATTTTATAAGATAAGTTGCTTGAGTAAAGTACAATTACCTCTTCTATTTTTGGCTTTCTTGGTTTGATCTTATAGTAGTTTGGCAAGTTTCTAACTTTCCTTACTCTACTTGATCTCTTTTTTGTCTCCATCAGTCTCTTTCCTCTACTTTTCTTATCCTTTACACTAATATTTTCCAACTTTAGAGTTTTTAGAGTTTTTACGGCTCTTTTCATCTCTGT
Source organism: Sindora glabra (assembly GCA_020226215.1). Lineage (NCBI taxonomy): Eukaryota > Viridiplantae > Streptophyta > Magnoliopsida > Fabales > Fabaceae > Sindora > Sindora glabra. The sequence goes on from CM035225.1 coordinate 26,106,716, forward strand.
TAGATCCTTTTCCATTTTTATTTTCCTTTTTCTTTTGTCACCCTTATTTTCAAATTCCCTTCTTCTTACCCTTTGTCCTCCTTCTATAATTTTAATCTCTTAAGCAATAGGCATCCAAATAGGACTTATTGCTCTCCTTCATTAATTTCTTCTCCTCCTTTACTTTTTTTATTTTATTTCTTCATTCTTGTTTTCTTCCTTTAATTTCTTCAAAAAACCTCTCATTGATTTACTTTTTCTTACTTTATGAATTTTAGAAGTATAGTTTTTTAGGTTTATTACTTTCTTATTCATATTTGTAGGTAACTCAAGCTCTTTATTGTATGTTAATATTTTCAACTAGTTATTATTCATTATGTTACCTTTTATAACTTCTTGATCTTTATCATAAGATATATCCACATCAAAATGTCTAAAGATCTTGGTAATTATCATACCATATCATATCAAATATGGGCATCAACTCATGACTTAATGGATATAATCTGCTTAATCATTAAATATCCTAAATTTATCTTATACCTACTCTTAATAGCCCATAACAGAAAAGGCCTTAAAGTTACTCATATTACTCATGAAACCCATTTTGAGACATAGAACTTTGCAAATATAATAATGAAGTACTTTTCGATTCATGGTAAGTTAATTAGCTATGGGAGCTTTTTTAGAGTTGTAGTTTCCTATCTTTTGAACCTATTTCTTGAAGTTAGAACCATTGTCATCATTAATGATTCTACTTAGTTTCACTTTAGCTTTTTTATTTGGGGTACCTAGCAGATAGTTCATTAATCCCACGATTACTCTTTATTCTTGTCCATTAACAAAAATGAGCAAACTTTCATCATCCTTTGAAGATTCCACACTTGTATAGAAAAGCTTTGTGTGCTTTTCGTATACCAATGCATCCATTCTTAGAAACTCTTCCCATTGTATTTGTTTTGACCATTTAAAGCATTTTACACTTTCATTTTTTAGATATTAGACATCCATTTTCTTGAGTTTTACAAAGATCTTCTTTTCAAAGTCATTTTCGTATTTGTTGGCCACAAACTTATCCCTAAGACTTACTAGGTTAAATATTTTAGATTGTGCCATTTTGAAGGTGAAAAGATGTGAGTCTCTTTTCAAAAATAGAAATTGAATTGCAATAAGGGTTGAAGAAAAATGAAATTGCTAATTTCAAGTTAAGTCAATATTCAATTTTAATAAAAAAAAAACTTTGCTATTTCTAGGTTAGAAAGTCACAAGTCTAAAGTTAGGAAGCAGAAAGCTAAAATGGTTTCTAGATTTTCTAAAATAGAGACTAAGGAAATTAGGTCTGAGCTTCAAGAATGTTGCAATGTTAGTAAGGTAAATGAAAAAGAAATTCTTCAAACAAACAAACTCATAAGGCATTTCCTAGGATTAGATTGAATCATTCCTTATTAGAGCGATTAGTTGTTTGTAAAGGATCTAGGGAATTAAATATTAATTTAATAGGGATTAAGATTTGATTTTGTTTAGGAAGAAGATGAAAGCATTTTCAAGTACAAGGTGATAGGACATGTAATAGTAAGTTTAGTGGAAATATCTTTTTGGTGCTAGGGTAGTATTTGAACACAACTAAAAAAATTCAAAATTTTGAATTTCAATTATTCTAAGCCTTCTAAAAGCCTGAGATAGCAGGGAGATTGTTATCTTGTAATCCTATTGTCATTCCCTAAAAATTCTAGTCCTATTTCTAAATAATGATGGATATAACGTCACATAGGTATATAATAGCATATAAATCACATATAAGCTAATTTAAATCTATTCAAAACTAATCATACCGAGTTCCTTTCTAATATAGCAAGACCTATCTTTATGAAAGGGTTTTGTAAAGATATATGTCAATTAATTTTTACTATTTATAAATTCAAGTAGGATACCTTTTCTAAGTACATGATATCTTATGAAATAATGTTTAATTTTAATGTGCTTTGTTCTTAAGTGTTGAATAATATTTTTCATTAAATTTATTGCACTCATATTATTAGAAAAAAAATTAGGATAGAGGAGAATTTCAAATTGCAATCTTCAAGTTATCTTTTCATCCATAAGACTTATATGCAATAGCTTCCAATTATCATATATTCTATATTTAGTTGTTAATAAGGCAACTCAAGCTTGCTTTTTGCTATGTTATAATACAATTTATTTTCCCAAAAATTGGTATGCTCCACTAATGCTTTTTTTGTCTAACTTATAACTTGCAAAGTTAGAATCTGAATATTCAACTAGGTTTAAGGAACTATCCTTGGGATACTAAATGCCATAGTTTTTAAATCCTAGTAGATATCTAAAAATTCTTTTAACATCACATAAATGAGATTTTTTGGGATTTGATTGGTACTTAACACATATACAAACACTAAACATAATATCTAATTTACTTGCAATTAAATAAAGAATTGAACTAATCATATCTCTATGCTACTTTTTATCAATTAACTTACCATTTTCATTTTTATGTAGTTTTATGAATGGATTAATGAAAGTGTCAATAACTTTTACATTTTTCATTCCAAATTCCTTTAGAAACTCATTTGTATATTTTGCTTAGTTTATGAATATTCTATCTTTTATTAGCTTTATTTGAAGTCCAAGGAAAAATATGAGTTCTTCTATCATGCTCATTTCAAATTCACCTTTCATTAAATTTGATAATTTCTTGCACAAGAGGTTTTTATTAGATTTAAAAATAATGCGATCAATATAAATTTGGACAATTAGTATATCATGCTTAATTATTTTAATAAAAAGAATTATATCAACTTTGTCTCTTGTAAAATCATTTTCAATAAGAAATTTGCTAAGCTTTTCATATTAAACTTTTGGAGCTTGTTTTAAACCATAAAAGGTTTTAGCAAGTTTGAAAACATGATTAGGTTTTTCCTGATTTTTAAATTCAAAATGTTGTTTCACATAAATTTTCTCACTTAGAAAACCATTTAAAAAAGTACTTTTCACATTCATTTGATAAAGTTTGAAAATTTTGAAACATGAGAAAGATAGTAGCATTCCCATAAATTCGAATCTAGCAATGGGTGCATAAGTTTCATTATAATTAATACTTTTTGGTTGATTGTATTCTTGTGTTATAAACCTTACTTTGTTCCTTACCACTTTACTTTATTCATCTAATTTATTTCTGAATAGCCATTTAATTCAGATGATTATATGATTTGATAGTTGTAATACATGCTTTCATACTTCATGTTTTCTTAAATTAATGTAATTCTTCTTTTATAAATTTAATCCAACTTTTATCATTGATGCAATGTGAAAAGCAAAATAATAATATAGCATAAAAATCATTTTCTAATTTAAATTAACCAATGAAAAAAATTATTATGACTTTTTATTATAAAAGTTTAACAAATATTATTTTTAAAATTAGTTTACAATATATTCCACATTATTTTGATATATTAGTAATCCAAATTTTAATTAAAATCATTAAAAGACACCGGCCCATAGTTTTATTTTAACATATAATTAATTCTATGGGTCTGCAATTAATTAAGCAGGTGTTTTTGGTTAATTATTTAAGGCTTATTCAAAATTAATTATGCACTCCAAATAATGATATTAAAAAATTTTAAAAATAAATTTCATTCCTTTTTTTTGTAAAACTACATTAAAACCAAATACCTATATAGTAGAATAATAATTAAATTATATTTCTAAATATAAAATGAATTAAGACCAAAATTTGGATTCACTTGAAATCATTAATTCTTTCAAACTTAATCATTGAAAAAATAATTATTGCATTGTTTCACTGAACACACCTTGAAGGTGAGATTTTGATATATCACTGACATAATGGTGTATCAGTATACCATTAGATTTATCCATATATTAAGTTTAGTTTTTTTTATTTAAATTTGATCTTACATGCTACATGATAATATATTAATAATTAAATTTAGTGGTATACTAATATAAATACACGATGATATATTTTTTTTCCTATCTTAAATGTACAAATTAAGCATGAAAGACATGTTCCCAAAGGATGAACTTTTTAATTTGTATTTGAATTTAATTTGTAGAGTAGATGGTGGGAAATTAGTGTAAAATAAAGACATAAGAATTAGAGAGTATAATTTAAGAAGTAAATGTGTAAATTTGTTACAATGTTAACGTAAAATATTTTAAACTATTAATGAATTGGAATAACAATTTGTATTCATGTATCATATACATATTTTATTAAAAATTAGTAACGATCCAAATAAATTTAACATAAACTCAACTTAAATATCAATTGTGTTAGGTCTTGATTAATAAAATTTATATTAGAAACTTATTTATTAAATTTAATTACTTATTATTTTTATAAAAATATATTTAATTATTGATAAAATACTTTTTATGATTTCTATTGTCTTTTTGTTAAAGTACAAATTTTATATTCTTATTTTATAATTATTTATAATTTAATTATTAATTATTTAATAAATATTATTTTTAAAATTTTAATATAATTTTTTTAAAATAAATTGATATATTTATCCATTTACAATTTTTATCTAATTCATTTGTTTTTTTCGTATTAAACAAATCAATTTATTTATAATATGAAACCTATACGAGCTCAACCTGAATTCATATATAAAACTTCATATTTATATTAAATTATCATATTATATTAAAAATTATTATCCCTATGAATAAATGAGAAAAAGATACATTATAAAAAAATAACAAAATTTTTTTTAATAATTTTTATTAAAATAATAAAACATAAATAGATAATAATTTAAACAATAAATCAAATTTAAATCTCCAAATCAAAGCGTTAAACTAGAGAATTGAAAGAAATTGACTAGGTAGTCTAAAAGTCGGGGATTTTTCTTTTTGGCCGGGCGGGTCTTCTCATCTCATAATGTATATAACGTGAAAAGACTAGTACAGATCGACATGAAATATGTACAAGACAAGATGACAGATCCCACGAGTTGAGCTTATGTAACATATATTTTTTTGCTAATTCATAGAACTTACATCAATATAAGAAATAATTATATATAAATACAAATTAATTAGATATTAAAATAAAATTTAACCAATTTAGATATGAGTATTATAATAAAATAATATTTTTTATTCTTACATCCGTTGCTTAAAAAGTTATATTTCTAACATGTATATCTTATCATATTTAATAATGGATTGATGAGTTTCACTGTTAATTAAGAGTGACAATTTTTGATCTAATACAATAATCAAATATAATATAATATACTTATACAGATTTGAGTTGATGTATTAATCCATTTAAGAATTTATGTTAAATTTTTAAAAATATCATTTAAAAAATAATTAATTATTAAATTACAAAAATATATATATATATATAAATGTAAAGTTTTTATTTAATAAAATAATAATAAAAATTCAAAGTAATATTTTATTAATAATTAAAAATATTTTTATGAAAAATAATAAGTAATTACATTTAATAAATAATTTTTATTAGAAATTTTATTGATTAGAATTATTAAACAAATTAAATAGATGATCTATTTTGACATTTTTAATAAATAAGTTAATCTAATCGTGTGACATAAATTGATCCCAATTACTAATTTTGTTGGTAATCTTGAAACATATACTTCGTATTTTTTTTTTACTGGTCATTATGATAATGGATTATTCTTCTTGTTGGCAATCTTGGAATATACACATCAAAAAATTTTTTTGACGCCAATGCTGCCATTAAATTTCGTTGCTGGAATTTCTTGTTATGAATCCAAAAGTTTTACCTAAAACATGATTTGTAAATTAATTTATCGAATTCTTGAATTACTTAATTTAATCCAAACAACTAATTTATATATAAGATGATATTTTTAATTTCAAACATGATTTTAATTTGTTGGTTTTCTGTTAAGTATGATGAGTTCTTCTCATTAGTTTGATTTATTTTTACCAGATTTGAAAGCTTTGTCCTCTGCACCCTTGCATCAACATTTAACTGATTCATCTATGACGCCAAAAGCCTTCCCTGAGTCCCCTCTTCATTGCACATGTTCTTTGTTTTACATTCTTCCCTTTCTTATCCTTTATCATCTCACATGCACTATCCTTTTTCAAGTTGTCACTATGAGGTCAAAGCCAAAGCTAGTGGGAAGTTTATAATTCTTGAACAATGAAGAAAAATCATAAAATTTTTAAATTTTAATATCTTAAAACTAAGTCATCAAATGCAAAATTATAGAAGAGCCAGAGAGAAGTTACTAACCACGTTATGTTTGACCTAGAATTTAATAGAGTGTGGAAGATCATGTTGCAACGTATGGGAAGGGGTTAAGGTCCTTGTCAGTCGAAGGTGGTAATTTTTAATACAATATGATAATCTAATACAAATATAAAATATTTACATGAATTTGGATTAAATTTATACAGATTTAGATTGTAAATAGATAAATTTATTTAGTGCACGTAATTGAATTAAGATCTAAACAATTTGATACGCCAATTTATTTAAATATTTGTTTTATAATTTTAAAATATTACTTAAAAATAATTAATAATTACATTATAAATAATTATATAATAAACATATAAATTTATATTTTACTAAAATAATAATAAAATTTTTAAAAATATTTTGATAATAATTAAAAATATTTTTATAAAAAATAATAATGAATTAAATTTAATAAATAAATTTAAAATATAAATTTTATTTAATTAAATTATTAAATAAATTAAATGAACTAATTTATCTTAATATATTTAATAAATAAATAAATTTAATACAACATCATTATTATTTAGACCAAAATAAACTTATTCGAATTATTCCTAGCCTTCTAAACCCATAAGCCCCATACATAAATATAAATGGTCACCCCTGTTGTTAGCTCTTGGGATTTGTCATTATTGAAATGCGTAACTCAAGGTACATTAACAGTTTCATCTACATGAATAACGCGTATTTGATTGAAAAGGTAAACTAGTTGAGTATGCACACGAGAAATCCATGTAGTATCGAACCGTTAAAATGAGAAGCACGAGAAGACCCAATACCATGTAACTATTAAAATATGGGGCGGCGATCAACAAATAAATTTAATTTGGTTTTATTAGATTTCTAAGTTGAAGATACCGTGAAAAATGACAAATTATTTTATAATAATTAATAACAAAAATATTTTTAATCCTATATTTAATATCATAATTGAGTAAATGTTAAAATTTAAGAGATATTTTTCTTTTTTTTAAAGAAAAATTATAGTTGAGAGTTTTTTGTTTCTGTAATATTTAATATCTTTCGAAGTTTTATACTTTTTGTCTAGGGATGTAAATAATTCAAGTTACCTGTGAATCACTTGAAATCAACTAATAAAAAATTTAATTTTAAACAAGTTAAGTCTAAATAAGTTGAATTCAATTAAGAGATAAACTGAGCTTAAATTTCATACTATTCGGCTCGAATTGTTTGTAAGTTTAAATGAGCCACTATTGAAAAATTATTTTTATTTTTATGCTATATGTAAATGATATAATATATTAAAAATGTAATCGCATTAATAATTGTTGATGTTACATGAATAAGTAGGATGTTTTAGCGAAGTAATCAACTTTATACTATAACTTATCTTTTACTAAATATAATTGTTGTTATATATGATGATTATGTAGATCTTTTTGATAGATTTAATAATTACATAAAAATTATTTTGAGTAGTAAAATAATATCAAAAAAATTAATATCTAATTTATTTATGAAAGATAAAATTTTATATGCTCAAATTTAAGTGAAATAACAATTTATTTAAGTAAAAGTTTGTAAACATATTTAAGCCCATATTCATTAAAAGTTTAAATTCAAATTCAAATTTAAATTTGAATTAATATTCTAAATTTGGTGAGAAATTTGGGCTTAGTACATACTAAATATTTTAGATAAGTTCGTGTAAATTTATATAGACTCATATTTAAACTAGACTTGAGCTTAAATTTAAATTATTCAAATTTAATAATTTTTTATTTGAATTTGAATTCATTTAATTTTGATGAGTTTAAGTTTGAGTGTATAAATTTTTTACTTGTCTTGATTTGTTTCTACCCCTACTTTTGCTACATGCAAGACTCAGTTTATGATTTTCATGTGTATATTTAATAATTTAATTATTTTTACGGTTACTTAAAAAATTATAGTTATCAATAAGACAGTTTTATATATTATGATTGAGTAGGTGCGGAATAAAAACGAAAAATGAAACAGTTATTAACAAGCAAGCAAGGCATATAGTTCCGACCTTTTGTCCTGGATTCCTTCTTATTTACTATTTTTAGAGAATTTTTATTTACAAATCAACATTGTATTTATTGTTTCTCTTTAAGTTTGCTCCTGCTATTTTATTAAATGCTTAATTTTACATGTTAATCATTTTTAGTAATGATAACTTAATAAAATGGAACTCTTTTTAAATTCAATTTTAATTTGTATATTTACCCCCAAATAAAAATTAATATTTTCCCCGAATAAAAATTAAATTAATGAATTTGCAATCTTGAAACTTTATAGAGCCGATTTAATGTATATTATTAATTTTATTGCTTATTTATCAATTTTCTAAAATTCATATATAATGAAAATATGACTTTTAATTATCAAAATATTTAAAATAATAAAAATTAACAATTGATTTTCATTTATTAAATATAATAAGTATAATTGTGACAATTGAAATACACAATAATTTGTCAAGAACTCTTAGTGCTAAGATAATAAAGGATAGTATCTCTGTGACTTTCTCCTTTTTAATAGTTTGAATCCTTATTATATGGTTGACAATGTTGAAAATGGATCCAAGAGAAAGTAAAATTTTAAATTTAATTGCAAAAGGAAATACGAAGAAAAAAAATTAAAAAAATAACGTGATGGAAATAAAATTAATTATAAATTATCTTATTTTCTTTACTTTTCTCCTCTTTTTCTCCCTATCCAAGTAATAAAAGATTTTAAATTTAAAATTCCTTCTTTCCTTCCTTTCTTTACTTGCTTCCAAATATAAGATAAATATTCTATGTGTATGCTAGTCGCTCTTTTTATATCAAAAAAATAGAAAAAATATAATAAAAGTCCGTTAAAGTATGACTTAATGTTAAATAACTCCTTCAAAATTCTAAAATATGTAATTAATTTTCTTAAAATTTTTAAAATACTAAAAATATTAAAATTTCAATTAAAAGAAAATATAAAAAAAGATAGAAATGAGCCACCTATCTCTTTTTTTTCTAACTTTTTGTAATATATGAAAAAATAAAAATAAAAAATACATATTTTATTTATACAAATATAATTTATCCAATTTTTAATAATTATTAATTCAACATACTTATACCATAAATGTATAAAAGAATCATCCATATTATTAATAATTTATTTTAACAGAAATCTCATTTAAAATTTGATTAATTATTGGTGATTTATATATTTTGATTATTTTTAATTATATTTTCAGCACTTTATTTTTTAAAATTTTTGAAAAAATTATTTATAGATTATGAAATTTTAAAATTTAAAAAAATATGAAGCTTACAACACTTCTTCGGAACTGTTACAAGACGTATCTGCCTGCACTTTCTATTTGGTTGGTACAATGTCGTCAAACTCACAGGGACTCAAAACTTGTGAAATGTCTGACTTCTTTCCCTCCTTTACACACCGGACCATAACAGAATTTCTTTAATAATTATAAATTCAAAATACTCGTACCATAAATCTTGTACTCTTCGTATGACAGACCGTGAACAAGATTTCTTTTCCTATCTTATTTTCAGTATCTTATTCACGCTAAAAAAACACTAATATTTAAATTACATCTATTTCATTTGAAAGTATTTTTTTGCAAAAAATATTCATTATATATATTAATAAGGGAATAATATTATTTATATTTATTATTAAAGATTATTTATTTAAAAATTGATACTTAAAATTATAATATTAGAGTAAAACATATATCTTTTTAATTTTTTTAATTTTTTATATTTAATATAAATAAAATTTTTTTATCAATATAATGTTTTATTAAAAAAATTCATAAGTGGGGAACATTATGGTAGAAGATGGGGTAGGAAGACGACTCAATAGGTTTTAATTTCAAGCACTGAGATTTCTGATTTCAATTTTGTGTGATAGAGTGACATTGGATTTGCATCGGTTGGGCTTGGATAGACTTAATCTAGACTTTTTATTAACGATTTGACACTTTATATTTATTAAAATTTTAGATTCGTTAATAATTTAATAATATCCAATTAAAAGATTTAAAATGAATTTATCTAAATTATTAATATAAATATAATTCAAGATTTTTAATGAAAATAAAAATTATTTTTCTTATTAATAATAATTATATTTAATAATTATGAATCATATTTGTTTTCTTATTTATATCCATTCTTGTTTTTACGCATCTTACTATCCATATTAACTTTAAAGTAATCATGAGTTTTATTATTATTAATTTTATTAAATAAAAATTATATTAAATTAATTTATAAATAATTATTTATCTATTTATTTATAATTAGATAATTATATTTTCTTGCATTGTATAAATTAATGTAATAAAATAAAAAATATTATATTAATATATTTTTATAATTTAATAAAAATTTAAATATTTTTAATATTATTTATCTTAAATATATCATCGCAATATTTTTATATGTGTTAATATTAATTTTTATCTGATATTGTATTAATTTTAGAGTATGTTATTCAAATAAACCTAATATAATATTTAAAAACATTAAGATCTATTGAGAATTTTTAAGAAATAGAACTCGTAAATTATATAAATTAATATTAACAAGTGCTAAAAAATGAACCAAGATCCATTAAATAATTAATAGTTAGATCCAAATTCAAAACATTAAAGAGTAAATCTAATTTAAATAAAATTTATTAAATAAATACTCATCAATTTATATAAAATCTATTGAATTTGAATATTTTTGTCATTCATGTGGCATTAAAATTAATTTTTAATAAGAAAATATAGTAAAAGTTGATGATTTACCCAACCAAAAATAATAATAAACGAAATAAAATATAGGAATTTTTTATTTTCAACGAAGAATTACCAACAATAGAAAGTATAGGGAAAATGATTTCTGGTGAACAATTATTCGAGTGACCAGGTTGGGTTTGTATTGTAACAATAATGGAAATTATGGGAAGATATGACTTTTGATAATTAAAATTTGAGGATAAATTTTCTATATTTCCTTTTTCATCAAAAGAAATGATATTAATTATGGTTATATCCTAATAACTTTTAATTACTTGCAGCAACCTGAAATTCCAAATTAAGTTAGGAATGTAAATTAAGAATGGTGAATTGAATACATAGTAGTAAAATAAATTTATAAAACTCACCCCTAGATATAAAAAATGTTAGATACAACTTTAATGAAATATTGATACTTACTTGAAGCGTAATTCATATCTAATTATATATTGAAAAATACTATATACATAAAAAATGAGATTTAAAATTAGGTTCTAAGTAGAAATTAAGAACTATTATTAAATATATAGTAGTTGTATGAATTTATAAATCTCAATTTAATTAATATAAAAAATTAATAATTAATTTTGAATTCCATTTTTGGTAATTATAGAAATTTCCTTATATAAAAAATACAACTTTAATGAAATATTAATCTCATTTTTGGGATTATATCAATTGAATAGAGAGCTCTAATGTACAAAGTAAATTGATTAACTTTTCAGCATTAGATTTTCACAAATCGCCAAAAATAAGGCATTTAAGAGTCATACGACTTTCAAAAATCTTAATTTCTAGCGTTTATTCCGCTCCCTCCTCTTATTAATTGAACAATTTTTTTCCTTCATAACACTGGATTTTAGGAATTCAATTATATGACAATGATTTGGCATCTACTTTTCTTTTGCATAAAAATGGAATTTAAAAGTATAGAGTTTTGTTTCCATTATTTGAATTTTTTTAAATGATATAAATTTTTATGAAATTTTTAATAAATTTGTGTGCAGTGTTTTACTAATAAATAAATCGTAAACATAGTGATTATATAACAAATATGAAGAACTCTGTCATGCTTTTTTTTTTTTTGGGCACTTCCATAAGGTAGCTAGAAAAACATGAAATTTATAAGAAAATAATTATAGCTTTTTGATAAAAACATAGCAAAAATATGTATAAATATGATTTATCTCAGATCGATCTATAAAACGGGGGAAATTCTTCGTGCAAATATGAGGACATTAATGTTTCCCCCATCTGCAATGGTTCTTAAACGTGCTCGACGAAATGGGAAAAATGGAAATTGAGTGTTACAATCGACTTATCAGCTTCTAATTGATTTATGGGACTCAACAAGTTAACCTGTTTTAACGGTTTCATTATTAATTACTCACTCAATTACTTATTATCTTTCATAGTTATTTGACTTAATAAATATTAAAAGGTGATTTAATTTATTTATTTCAAATAAAATTTTTAAAATTATCATTTATTCATAAAGTTTAAAATGATTAAAAATAAAAGAGAAATATGATGAAATAAATATAATTGGATTGAAAGTATAAAATAATGAAGTATTTATTAATAAAATATAAGGATTAAATTAAAAAATATATTTAATATTTTATTAAAATTTCAAAATGACAAGTAAAAGGAAACAATTTTTTTAAATATGAAAAGAATAAAAAATGAAGGGAATAATTTTTATCATATAGTTATTTCTATCTATTATCTTGCTAAAAATGAAACTAGGGGGAGTTGAAACCCACAATCATAATAAGTAGAAATAAGAGTTCAACCATTAAATTACTTATATATTTAATTTAATTATATATATATATTATATATATATATATATATATATATATATATATATATAATATCTGATCATTTTTATAAATAAAAAATAATTATTTAAGTTTTTATTAATTTAATTTATATAATAAAATTAATACTTTAATAAAATAAATATGAAAACATATTAAAATTTTTGTTATATAATTATTTAATAAATTCAAATTATTTTCTCATTAAAAATAAAAATTAATAAGATTAATTTATAAATAAATATAAATATATACATAAACATGTATATATAATTTAATCATGAAGTATTTTACCAAAATGTAAGTTTCGAATATTTATCACCCGTAAAATTAAGAATTTTACTTGATCTCATCCAAAAATTAAGAATAAATAACTTCAATTTAATTTTCTATACCCATTTTGATTCACATGTTTTAGAACATTTAATAATTTTCATTTAATAAATAATAAATTATAAAAGTAAACCTCTAAAAAAATTTAATTGGTAAATAATATATAAAATTTTAAATATTATTAAAATAAAAAAATATTTTAAAAAATTATAAAATATATTTATATTCTTATATATCATTTTACATATTAGCAATTACTAATATTACTGGTGAGTTAAATTTATTAATACAATTGGTTATCAATTAATTACTAATTAGATCAACTAATTACTGATATAGTCGGCCAAACCGCTGTAATAAGCAGGTTCCCAACAGGCAAAACTGCTCCGGATTGAAGTCATCATTATCTCCTAGTTTAAGCTCACCGATGCCAGCTACTTGCAAGTTCTACGGTTAAAGTTGAGAAAAATCCTGGCGGGTAGCTCAGCTATTATGAACAAAGTGCCAAAATAAATATTATTTTTTTTAGTGCTTGATGCATTTAATATGTCTTCCTCTTTTTAAATATATGATAAATTTAAGAAAATATTAATGAAATCAAGCGGAAACCCTTTATTTTAAAAGCATGCATGAGAAAAAGATAAGATATTCATTCAGTGAAAAATATATTACTTTCAGGTAAATTTTATTTGTTAATCGGTAAAAATTCCAATTGGAGATATGATTCTTATTGCAAAGAGAAGCATCTATCCCATTTAGAGAGAGAAAAAAAAGCATGCGTAAGTTTAATACTTGTTTTCTTTAAAAATATTCACAGTAAAATAATATTATAATGAACACGTAACAATTATTTACTTTTAATTAAAAATATAGAAATAAATTCGATTTTCTTTGTTTTCAATATAATCTTTCTTTGAAAGATAAAAAGAATAAGAGAAGATTTAAGTGAAATTTCATAAAAATTTATTATGAAGTTTTTAATAATAATTTTATATGAGTTTTGTTTTTTCAACATAACATTAATAATTACAATTTAATAAATATAGTTATTAATTATATGCTTAATTTAATACTCATAAAAGTTAATTATGTGAATTTTAAAAATTAATGCAAATTAATGGAAAGTGACCAAGGCATTCTGCTTTATTTATTTATTTTTAATTTTCTCATGTTCTTTTAAATATAAAATTCATCTCATATTGATAGTATATGGTGCGATGGTGTACAAATACGTTTGATTGTCCATCATTCTCCTATGTACCGATTCAAACTGATGTTGTGCACATCGGTGAATTTATTAAGATAATTTTAAAATAATTAACTTTTTATATAATTATTATTTGTTATCAATACTAATTCAATAACTAATTAATAATTATATTCATTGAATTGTAATAATTAGTACTAAGTTGAAAAGGTAAAATACATGTAAAATTTTAATTAGAAACTTCATAATAAATACTTATGAAACCTCATATATATTTTTCTCCAAAAGATTGCACTTATTTCATATTAGTTTTTTTGATAAAATGGTAAAAAAAAAATTATTGTAGGATTCAATTAAAATAATATGAAGTAATCTAAATCTTTTGTAAAACAGCAATCAATTCTATATGAATAGAATGCGAATTTTGAAATTGGATTACGAATACAAATTAAGATATATTTATTGAATATAAAATAAATTTGTAATATTTAATTCAATAAATATAAAAAGATTTAAAATATAATGCTAAATCTCACGTTTAGTATATATAATATTTTTATTTATAAGATATAAACTTGATTAAGAAAAGTCGGTAGAAAATTTTAACTGGGAAAATTTTACATAGTTTGACAAACTTCCAATAACTACTTTCTTTTTAATCTATTTATTTTAAAGGAAAATATCTTTCGTAAAAATAATTTCATTTATTTATACTTACGATTATAATTAAAATATTCAGATAACAAAAAACTTTATTTATTTAATATTAAAGTGGTGGTTTTAACCAAAAATTCTTTGCGTTAGAAAGAAGGCAATTTTTTTTTACTATTATAGCATAATTTATTATTATTTTAATCATTAAAAATATAAAAAGCATGAAATTTTTTTATTTACATATAAACATATAAAAGTTTTTAAAAATATTTTTTTAACAAAACAAACCGTGAGTTCGGTTCAGTAGTAACGGTGAAGCATCCGATCTTAGATATTCTATGTTTGCCAACGGACAATGAAGAGTGGTTCCTTTACTGTTTTTTATCATAATAATAGAAATAATAATTCACTTACCATTTTAAAATTTGAATTTTAAATATAATAAAAAATAAAAATTTTAAAATATTATTAAATATTACTACATTATTTAAATCATAGGAAATACATACAACTCGAGGTGTTGCATGCACCTATTTTATATTCTCTCTTTGTAGAGATTATTGCTCTTTCTTTATCATAATTAAAAATAAGATTTTATTTTATTTTCAAAATAATTTTTTTAAAATGATGTTTACTTTTAAGTAAAAAAAGAATTTTATTTCATTTACCATTCCTATTTTAATTATATTTTTGTCATAATAAAATAATTTAGTAAGGATTTTATTAAAATATGTTTTATTTTACCTAAAAAATATATTATATAAAAGATTTATCTTCTAACTAATATGGTATTTATTATGATACTTTCAAATTTTACTTTTTAACTAAATTTCATATATTTTTCAATATATTTCAAACTAAATAATTTATTTGTAAATAAAATGAAATAATTATTTTGAAAATATTTTCAAATAATAAAATTTATTTATAAATAAATTAAACTTATTTCTAATGAAATGAAATAAAATCAATTTAAAAAAAATGCATGAGAAAGGAATTCTCACCATAGCAAATTAAAGATTTGCTTTGCTTGCAAACCTCATATGCGGCATATTTGGATCAGTTTATCAACATTTACTTTAGATAAGAGGAAATTCTATATTACATTAATATTTATAAAATGATATGTGTTAGAAAATTTTCATAAATAATTCTGATTTTTCTAACACATTTCATTTGATAGGTGACTGAGAATTATTTATAATGTATATATCTAAGAATTTTATGGAAGAGGGGAGAGACTACTTTGTGCTAGTTAGAAAGTTAAAAAAAATTAATTAATATTATCAACGAATTGCATAATATATTTCACTGATCTCTCAAGATTTACCCATTCGCACACGGTAAAATTGATTGTAATGTGAAAAGCAGAATGATAATGTAGCATAAAAATCTAATTCTAATTTAAATTTATTGGTGAAAATAATTTTATTATGAGTTTATTTTGTTTTCGATCACATTGAGGAGTCTACCATTAATTCTATGGGTCCACAATTAATTAAGCAGTTGTTTTTGTATGTTTGGTTAATTATCTAAGGCTTGTTCGAAATTAATTATGCACTCCAAATAATGATAATAAAATTTCTAAAAAATAATTTTTATTCTTAATTTTTGGTTAATGTTCTATTAAAGCCGATTATGCATATAGTAAAATAATCATTAAATTGTATTTCCAAATATAAAATGGATTAACACCAAAAACTGGATTCATCTAAAATAATTAATTTATCCAAAATTAATTATTTTTGAAAAAATAATTATTTCATCGTTACACCAAACACTTTTTAAATGTATAGACAGAATATAAAAGACACGCTTCTATAAAACGCGTCTTCTAACTTGTATTTAAATTTCAAGTGAAAACGCGTATTTAAACTAGTATTCATATTTATGACGAAAACATTATAAGTATTAAAAATGAATTTCAAAATTAAATTTTAAATCTTATATTCATTAAATTAATTTTTATAAATTTATCTTCCATTCTTAATTTAATAATAACCTTAATTTTTATTTAAAACTCAATTTTAAATTTTATTGTTGATACATATAACATTATTCATTTAAGATTAAGTAGTTCTTGCTAATAACATTTTAGAGGTTGATCATTTCAATTTAAATACACTACATAAAAATGCTCTCTCGAAATTTATTTGAGTTATGCAATTTATCCAAACTTGCATAATTAAACTAATGTCTATCATTATACTTAAATTCGAATTTTAATTTTCCGAATACTCCATCAGTAAAATGTTAAAAAAAATGAAAAAAAATGGTCATTGTAGGATCCAAATCAAACAATACTAAGGTACATTAGTATCTTGTGCAAGATGAGGAATGTATCTTGTGATCAATGATAAATTCTGGGTAAATATGATAGATGGAAAACTCAAATTCATATTTAAGTGTAACATTTTATTTTAAAGAGATATTTGTAAATTTTGCAATTACTTAAAAGAGAAAAATGCAAATTTTGAAATTAGAATAGCTTATCCAATTTCAATAAATCTGAAAAAAAAAAAATACACACACAAATTCGTTCCTGATGTGGAATACGATTTCTGTCAACTTTCATCTCCGCTATGCATACATTTCGGAGAAATATATGTTCTAATTATATTAAATTAATAAATGAAAGACGAAAGATAATTGTTAATTTTTATAATTTTTAATATTTTGAAAATTAAAAACTCAAACACAGCGGTGGTTCGCTGCAAAATAACAACGGTATAGTATTTTTTTCTATTTTTTTTATGAAGGACAACGACTATATAAAAAGACAAAAATAAACAACCTAATCAATCCAGAACTTCCCTACGGACATTTAACATAATAAACCAAAAGGTCCAAAATCTAAATCCTGTGTTCACAAAACTCCCTTTCTAATTATCGAAAACCATAATCCTATAAGACTCTGCATTCAAACCAGAAACCAAAGGACCTATTTTCACACTTAAACAAGCTTCAACAGGATTACGGACGAGAAGGGCCATAGCCTGGCAGATGGGGCCATGGATTTGGCATCCTGGAGGAAGATCCGCCGCCGCTACCATTGCTATCAGAATCGCCACTATTGGAAGCGCTGGTCATAGGGCTCCATAGAGATGCATCAGGAGCATTCTGTTTGTTAGCATCATTGAGGTAGCTTTGAGTCCAAACACCAGCACTGCCACTAGCCACCATAGTCGACGGCATCAGACCTTGCTCGGCCTGATACACCGCGAGGGAGGGGCGGAGATGCGGCTGCCGCTGCAAGCCAAGAGCAGAGACACCGAACCTCGGAGGTAGACCCATGTTCGAAATATCACCAGCTCCAGCATTCATAGATTGATTGAAAGCCGGCCAAGAAGATGGGCTGAGAGACTGAAGGGTAGCCAAAGCAGACATATGACCTCCGCCGCCGCCGCCGCCTTGGTAAAAGGGGCCGAATGAAGCCAAGCCTCCAGGTTCATTAGCTCTTATCCCTTGTTCAGCGGAGATCATTACTGATCTAGCTGCAGCGAAATCAAGCTGAAGCTGAAGCGGCCCTTGATGTGGTTGTTGTGGGGGGACCGAACGGGAACTCTCGCCGGCAGTTCTGGCACGCTTTCCCTTCCGGCAACCGCCACCCACAGGTACGTTCCTCAAGGATCCCCCTTGGGTCCAGTACCTCCTGCACGTCCTGCAGAAATACCTAGGCTGTGAAAAGCTGTAATTATTATAGTAGCAGAACTTTGTATTCATTGAATCACAGCGAGGGCATTTCAGCGGCCGGTGCAGCTGCAGCGGCGGCTGCGGAGCCTGTTCATCTTCTTGCTGAACCACCGCCTTCATCCTCCGATCTTGATTGTCATTGTCTTCATCTCCACCACTGCTTATACCAGCGGCCCCACTAAGCTCACCTTGAGACATCATATCTCTTCTCTATGCTATTTCTGATTGGAAGGTCTGTTTATGTGTGTTTTTCTTGTGAGGTGGGGTTTGGATCAGAATTTATAGCAAACAGGTGGTCGGTGGGATTTACGTTGCTTCTTGCTTACAGTTTTGAGTTTGAAAAAGTGGTTTGTAAGTTTCAGATTTTGGGAGCTAGCTAAGTGTGAGCCTCTACGTGGCTTCCAAATGCCATATTATGAGAATCCACAAATCCGCACAAACTGACCAAAACAACTGGCTGATCATTACCTGGAGCATGTTTTTTACCCATCCTCCCACACAAATGAACAAAATCCAGGTAATAATTGGTTTCTCATGTTTCTTCTAAGGCCCATTAAGAGAATATCTGCCGCATTTATTTCATGAAAACCAGTATTAAGTTTCCCAAGAATCTCAATAATTTATTTCCACTTAACTTAGAAATATTGTGTTTAATTTATTGCTGATTAAATTTGGAAAAAAGGTAAGTTAAACTTGCTGTTTCTGGAGTTCAGAAGACGAAAGAAGGACCACTGGCAAGAACTTAGACGGCACTGGAGGCAGGCCCGGAACTTCATAATATTTCTCTAAATTGCAATTGGCAATCACAGTGCTGCGCACAATGTTGTTGCTGTAGATTCCACTGCAAATATATTTCCTTTCCACCAAAAAAAAAAAAAAATTCCACTGCAAATGTAATTTTTGAAATTCTGCACTGTGACGATCACAATTTTCCACATTTTGCTATTAGCATAACTACAATTACACGACGGGAACTGAAATTAAAACTATATTCACACAATTAACGCTTTAACTTGTAATTATAATCATAATGTTGGGTATAATTTTGTTATTGTGGATTACAACGCAACGTATTTTCTTACAATTGTGCATTTCAATACTACAATTTCTCACATTTTACTAATTTCAACATAACCGCAAATGCAACAGTTAACAAAATTAGAACCATACATGCAATATTAAAATTTATTTACCAAAAGGAAATTAGAAGGGCAATTACAACTATGCTTGTTTATCGTGAACTTTTGGCTTGATACTCGAAAGTTTTATCTCATTTATATAAGTTTGATCCAATTTGTTGAGTTCAATCTTAATCTTTATTTATATGTAAATTTAATGGATTAACTGTTCTTATTTTTCTAAAATAGATCATTGACTTAATGTATAAAGGTACAAGGTGGGCTTCCGGTTTATACTTAAGATTACATATTGCTTATAAACCATTTGTGTCAATTCGAACTTGAAACTTTTTGATGGCAAAGGCCGAGCCTAACCATTTATGTCAATCCTCATTGATTATAAACCACCACTTTAACAATAGGATTTTATATTAATTTGACGTACCAGACTTTTCTTAATAATTAAGCTTTTAATAAAATTGATATTTAGCTTGGTATCAGAGCCTTCTAAACAAGGAGGTCAAGGTATCCTAAAACTTTATTCATCTAATCTAATTAAAAGATTAAATTTCAGCATACCCCCATTTCAAGTCCAAATAATCATCATGGGATGGTACAGTTTAAGTTTTTAGAGAAAAATAGAGATAGTTTATGGAGAAACTCTTTATTTATATTAATATAACTTATGTTGTTACGTACATTGACTTCGTCTAGCAAGTCATTTGTCAAATCCATACAAATTATTCTCGACCGGTATTTGTAGGGATTTTGAAAGCAACTCACACTTGATTTAATAGGAGAGATTCCTGAACAGTAAGATCAAAGATTGAGATCCTGTCACTTCACTCTTTTCTAAATAAAAATTATAAGGTAGATTCGTGTTCTATCTATAATTCAAACTCAAACGATTGTAGCAGATGACTCACACCTATTTAAAATTTTTATACTTGATAATTGAAGAAGAAAATTTTGGATGTATATCTTAATATAATTTATTGTATGACATTGATTAGATTTCTAGCAAGTTACTGTTGAATTACAAAATTTTCTATTCGATAATTGCAAGCTCTTCAAGAAAAAAATGTTTTTATGACTCAATAAGAATTTGTTTTAACTTGCAATACCGGTACATAAAATTAATCTTTGTACAAGATGGTTAATAAATGTGTTATTCAAATGACTACGAATATAGATTTGAATTTCATGAACAGCACTATTGAATATAATTTGAATACTTAAGTTAACTTGCCTCCGAGTCTAATGTCTGAGTTCAATCGAAACTGTTTCTACACATTTTTTTTAGTATGATATTAAATTTGAACTCATAAAATAATATAATAATAAAAAGTGATATATAACAGCTAAAAAAGTGTGTATTGCATGACTTAAATAAAAATAGATAAGTTTGTGCATTCAGAACAATCTCTTGCACGCTATTATCAGGTTGAATGAAAACAAATTGTGAAGCACATAACTTAATTTTCAAGTTAGAGTCCTACATACTTCACTTTGGCCTCTTTGGCCTCACAATATAAAACCAGCGCCTTAAGTTTGGAATCCTATGGAGTTTCCGTTTGTTTGATGATACAATTATTATTTTTTTTTTAATCTTTTCTTTAGGGTCCGTTCGAACTGCCGTTAGATTTAATTGTAACTATTTCAATTCAAAGTGAATTGATTTATTTTTTACGATAAAATTAATGTGAAAGTGGATTTAATTGCAATTTTAAATAAGGTATAAACCATCACTTTAATAACAGGATTTTATGTTATTGAGTGTTTTTTGATACCTGATACACAGTCTATGAGGTGTTGTTGGATAAATTTTGCTATTAGATCTTTAATTTATATTGGACATTATAATTTATTTTACTCATTTATTTTAATATTTAAAAATATATAGTTTAATAGTTAAAATAGAATTATCCTTTATTATTTATATGACTCATTTATTTTCTTTCTTAATATAGTTACAAGAGGAATTGAGTTTCTTCTAATTTCTATTAATTGGGAATGAAAATTCCACATTTGAAGTTTTGAAATTTACTACATTATTTTATCAACTTGTAATTTGATAATCCTTGGTATACATCATATACCATGGCATGATCAAGAGCAACACATTTATTTCAATTTAAGAAAATAATTATGGAAAGAACTGTTATAAATACCTTATATTGCCTGAATTTTAATAAGATAAAATATTGTTTGTACTCCATCTTCTCTAAATCTACCTCGTCATCCTTTTTTACATCTAGAATGTATATGCAAAAACAAAAGATAAATGATAGAATTCTTTCTTCCTCTGTTGTAACTTACTTTCTCTCTTTTTGATGAGAAGAACATATTCTATACACTAATGGGATAGTGCACATCAGAATTAGTTATTAAAGACAAGGGATTCCATTGTAGGAGTCATGTCCTACTAATCTATATTTAAGCCTGAAATACCATACAGGACCCGTTACAAATAGTTACTTAATTTGAGCTATAAAATTAGAATTAACATTAATTGGAATTTACAAATTAATATAAAGGCCCACATAAAAATTTCTAGCAATTCCCTACTTAGGCCTACATTAATTTATAAATAATAATCACTTAAAATTTAATGTTAACATTTAATGTTATTATTTCACTCATAGGTCTAATTGAGATCATAAACATCTAATAACACTAAATATAATATTAGAGGGAATATTAATGTTAAACATGTTAAATGCCTAACCTTGCCAACCAAATGAATATAATGTGCATAATAGGATTTACATTACCTTACTATGACTAAATGTAAATCCTTACATAATGGTCTTAGCATCTACTCAAGATGCCTACTGAAAATCAATATTCTTAATATAATAATGAGATAAGATTTAAATATCTCTACTTACTGTAATAAGACAAGGTTTGATTATCTTTACTCACATGTTATAACCAAAATGTGCACAATATATGGCAACAATATGAGTATCATATTATGAGGATTTTGTTTAAACATATCTTAAGATATCATTGAGTTCATGTCATCAACATTTCTATTAACCTAAAACATTGAAAAGGCCTAGACAAATTTATATTATTTACATAATTATGCTTTATATTTACCCATAAACCTTTGGTTAGTGGATCCATGAGTAGCATGAAAACAAGTAATATGTTTGCATATCTTTTATCTCTCATAACTTGGAACTTTAAAATTGAACTCCTTTAAATAAGCAAACTTATCATTATTGAGAGAAGCCTATGGCAGTAGTATAGTTGCAACATAAATTTAGTTAAGGCCAAAATATCCTTAACTTATTAGCTTAATAAGAAAATTTATAACACATGACATGTCCTACCCTTTAATGGATATTGTTATAATTGACTACATAATAATTTTCATGACATAACTCTTTCTAATACATATTTAAACACTGATTTATAATAACTTAGACAACTTGTAAAACAAG
Source organism: Sindora glabra (assembly GCA_020226215.1). Classification (NCBI taxonomy): domain Eukaryota; kingdom Viridiplantae; phylum Streptophyta; class Magnoliopsida; order Fabales; family Fabaceae; genus Sindora; species Sindora glabra. Next base: position 26,130,062 of record CM035225.1, read on the forward strand.
TCTAAGTAGCTTTTACCTATGAGATCTCCTAATCTTATTTAGATCATTATATAATCATTTGTACCACCCATATATAATACTATTTGCAGTTCAAAACCACTAATCTAAACCAATAATAGGCTACTTACGATTGGCCTATATAAGACATTCCTTATCACTTAGAAAATATTTGGGCCTATAAATTTAATTTTTTTTATTAACAAATAAAAGAGTACATCAACATGTTAGGCTCTTTTCAATACTTTAAATAAGCCAAGCTAAATGCCTTTGCAATCTATTCATTATAAGCCCATTATATTTTTATTCTTAGGCCTTTATTTTAATTTAATTTTCTTATCTCAACTAACATGTCCATGTCATGATTGATTTAGGAAAATGTTATTATCATGTAAATCCAAAATTATTTAAATACATGTATTCATCAACATACACTTATCTGCATTGCTCTCTTAATATTCACAAGAAATTACATTCTCATAATATGAGATACAACTGTATAGATAGAAATTTCTAATTTTTCCTCTTGGAAACTATTTAGCTATCAAGTCACAAATCAACAAAGCTACTCTTTTTTCTAACCAACCGATTCTTAGTAGAATGAGTTACTTTAAACCATAAGCAAGTTCTAAAATGTTAGGAGAAAAAAGATCTTTGATAAACTACATTTTCTTTTTAAAAGTAATTATTAATTACTAACTAACCTAATCTTGAACCGATAATCTCATATGAGCATCCCTATTGAACTTAAAGTCATATTTGTATTTTACTCCTACCTTTTATAGCATTTAATTCCATTATCCTAAAACATCTCTAAATGGATTGATTTTACAAAGTCTTAGAGATGGTTTTAAGGTTATGTTTCAAAATTAGATTTTGTAAAATCCCTATGTAACCAAACACATCAAAACAATTTTTTATCTAAATATTACAAAAAGGGAAAAAAATAATCTTTATAATGGAAAAATGTTATGCTTTTGGCACAATGTAAAATATAAAAGTAAACCATTATTTTTAGCTCTAATGTACTTTTATAATGTTAAAAAAAATTAGTGGAAAACATTCAATAGGCATTAGGTCAAAACAATAATTGTATACTTTTCATAACTCATAATAATTAATAAATTGCATAATGTGCCTCTTTAACTCACTGACCTCATCTTAGGCCATCTTATCAATTAATGATCTTTTCCCCCCTTAATTGAATTTTATGAATTTTTCTTATTTAAAAACAAATAGGCCAATGTATTTATTGGTTTAGAGATCCTCATCTCGATGGTTCAATCTAAAATAACCATCAAACTAATTTAATTCAAGTGTTAACTTTATATTCCATTTTTAGCCTTACACTCGAATTCATATTAATAGTGGATTCTACTTCTAAATTGCTAGATACAATTTCTAAACCTAATCCCTATAAATCCCAATTTATCTCATCCACTATCTTAAAATTTTATTGCATAGATACAATATTGAGGAAAATATTCTAATTACTTAAGGTATGTCAAAACCTCAATTATACTAATATTTTTTCTTATAAAATTATACTATACAATTACATTTAATATCATATTATAAGGACTAACATTGAAAGGCATTTAAGTTCATACAATATAGTACAAGAGTCAAACGTTATACTATTAAAACCTAATAATAAAAGGTGTTTAAAGTTCTAAGAATACAACATTCAACTCTACATTTATATTATAACCAACTTACTATATTAATATTACCAAAGGGTATTTGTTATTACCAATATAATCTCTCCTTTATACATTTTTTTAAAAATAAATTTTTTTTCTTTTCAAAATATTGAGCAAAATTCTATGCAATTAATCCCACAAAAAGAAGTATGCAGTCACACAAGATTTTCATAACATAATATGAGTATTCAATGATTTCTATATAATGTAATAGTCTTTTGAAAATTATTATATTGTGCAAATAGTATAAAAAATTTCCATAAAAAATTCAATCGGTAGTTAAAATTATAGAAATCACCTAGGAAAAATTTAGGCTTGAAATTAGATTAAATAATTACACAAATAAACTAAAAAATAATTAGCACAATAAGTTTTTATTTTAAAAAATACCCTAAAAATTTTGCTCAAAAAGTAAAGCACAGCAATATCTTTATTGTTGTTGGAATCTACCTTTGGAGTTACAAGTGTGCCTTATGTGCTAATAGAGTGCATAAACATTGTGTAAATGTATATAATGTTATCTTTTTTGCCTAATGGGTTGTAATATGGATCAGCCTAACTTGGTTGTAACCTATAACCGAATTAAGCCTTTTTAAAACACTTTTGTCAATTTTCTTGTACTATTTTCACACAAATTATCCTAGAATCAAGTTTTTAAACTAACCAATCCTAAGTTTGGTTCTAAAACACATTTGTTTTTCATTTCCAATTTTTTTAAAAAATTCAAAATAAGCTTAACCTCTTATAGGATTTTCTCCCATGTTTTAGCCTTTCAATCCAATTATATCTAGCACAAAATCATGGTTATCCATTTATCCAATTTGAAATAATCAAAATTGCAAAAAGATTTTAAAAAAACATTATGTAATTTTTTAGAACTGTATAATACTGTGAATAGTTTTGAGCTTTTCTCCTTATTTTAGCCTTCAATGTGATCCTACTCAACCACAAATTATACATGTAAACTAACACAATGTCTACCTAAACTAGAAATATGATCAAAGGTAGGTTTCTAAAACACATGAATTTTACACTTTCTTAACATAGCCACTTAATGTACACTATGTACATACATGGCAAAAATCACAACGCTTAAAAATTTACATAAGCAATAGTGTATGTTGAACAACCAATAAGAGACTAAGCAATTTTCTTAATGATTGAATGAGTTTGGAAAATATATACAAGAAGTGGGAAAAGAACATGTAGAAAATAATGCAACCAAACTCTGTTGCATGACAAACTTCTAGGGTACAATAAACTTATAGTTGTGTGGCATGTAAGGCTAAAATGCAATCTAATAACACACACACACACACACACACACACACACACACACACACACACACACACACACACACACACACACACACACACACACACACATATATATATATATATATATATATATATATATATATATATATATATATATACATATGTGCATTTTAGCACATGAACATAAAAGAAGTGCAAAGAGATGCATACATGAACATAAGAGTGTAGAGACATTCATATATATACTCAAATGGAAATTTATACAATAAGTCTCAAAATGGCTTCTTTTCTATCCAAAACCATAAACAATTATAATAAGCACCTTAAAATCATTTTAAATTGAGAAAAGTAAACTTAGGCATGTAGTTATGTTATCATACACTATTAGTAAGTATATATTAAAATAGCAATCAAGCACATTTTCATCTCACCAATAACAAATCTAGTTGCAATGGTTCTTGAAATATACTACTTACTTTGTAGATTTTCTAACAATTTATTTTTATCTATGCCCTTAAGTAGATAAGACTTTACAATCGTGCCACATTAGCTATTGCATATGTTCTCTTTTCAATTTTGTTTGTTAAATACTAGTATTATGGAATTTGTACTCTATTTAGGATTTTGATTTGTGAGAAAAGAGTTGCAAAGAACAACATAATAGGTGCCAAAAGCAAGTCCACTCACATATTGTCCAACATATCATAAAACTTATTTTTATTAGTAAAAAGATGTATAAAATTGATTCATAAACATACATATAAAATTCTAGAAAATTGAGCTTAAATTTACCAAGGAAAGAGAGAGAGATATATAACTTCTATAAAATTGCTCCAACAAATTAGTTATGATACATGATGTAACCTAGTTTTGATATCACTATTGAAATTTACTACATTATTTTATCTACTTGCAATTTGATAATCCTCAACATACATCATATACCATAGCATAATCAAGAGAGACATATTTATTTCAATTTAAGATTAAATAAAGAGAATATAAGTAATTCATGATCACTAGATTAGGATTAATATAAACTAGCTCATTATGTATATGACTAAACATGCTAACTATAAAACAACTTATTAGAAATACAAGATAGCCAATCAAAAATGTTACAAAATTCCCGCTCTTCAAGGATGCCCTCAGTGTTAAGGAACATGTACTAAGGTGTATGTGCTAGATGTTTTCCATTAATCTACTTTTAGATCAAGTTCCCAAAAGAAGGTCAAGATACTTATATCAATTGAAATGGAATGATGAATTGATTTCTTTGCCTCTTTGCCAATAAATCTAAATTAGCATTAAGAATAGTAGGAGATAGAAAATTATAAAAAGTACCACTTGAAAAATACAATTGAAAGTTTTTTATTAATCAATCAATCATAATCATTATAGAAAAACAAAAAAATAATGACATAAGTAAGAAATAAATTCATCATTTGTGACATCCAAGGCACTTACCATCTATTTTCATTGTTCAACTATTTGATAACATTAAAAAAAAAAAAAGCTCTACTTTCCCTCTCTGTTTATCCAAGGGATGGAATGACCTTTTATAAGAAAAATATTTACTATATTATTTCCTCCTATTTAATCTCTTTTAATGAGTTACACATGCTTAATTTCACAAGGTTGGCCTTGTTTTATAATTTGGTATTAGTTTTATGATATTCTAAATTTATCTTGTTAATATTGAATTTTAACATTATTTCTATTTTTTAGCTATATCTTAGGTTCTAGATGTTTAATCAAGATGGTCTTTATACTATTAGAAAGCTTAAAAAAAGATCTACAAATTTGTTGTTTTGATCAAAGCAAAGTTTGCACTCCTTTAAGCCCTTATTTAGTTGAAAAATTGAAATCCTATCTTTATCCCAACTAAGCTAGCTTTAATTTTTAGGCCATATATAAAGTTACAGAAGTTTAATTAACCCAAAATTAGTGCATAAATCTTCATAAGACCTTACTCTACAAATTTTTTTATGGATTACTCAAATTATCTTATTTTAGTAATCTTAAACTAGTTAGAAGTTAGACCTATGAAAATTCACTACTATAATTGTTAGAGTTAATTGCCTTATCAAAAATATGTGTAGACTTCTAAAAATTGGGAAAGCCATATTATTTAATCTTAAGAAACATATATTCCAAGTTTGATAGGGTTTTAGGTTAATTAAATTAAATAATAAGGGAGAACTCATTAGACATGAGAGACTTTTTACACATTCAGCAGATAATTTTTTTTCTTCTTCTAACTTAAGTTCTCTAGCTATGGAGAGTTGATTTTGGAATTGATTTAAGAAGTTTGAGGCTCTTCTATATTGGATTATGAGATTATGATTTATAATGTTGATTTCTTTAATTATTTATTTTTTTTCTAATTGCTTGTGTTGATTTCTTGAAATTACTTGTATTATATATTAATTTGGTATAATTAGTATTTATTCTTATGATTTTTTGTACTTTGTTATTTTGATGTTAAATTATGGTTGATAAATCATAGTTTCACATATAAGGGAAGAGGATTGAAGGATTAATTTGAAGGTTTCTAATTTAATTTTCTAATTTAACTAAATTCTATCATTAAATCAATTTCGATCTAACTTAAAAATTATAGTAGTTACTTAATTCAGTTAATCCTAATTGATTAAATCCTAGATGATAATCTAACATAAGATTTATGAATTATTACAAGGATTATCAACAATTCAAGACTAAAGAATTAATTAGAAAAGTGAAATCTTAATTGATCTATGATTAATCCAAACTAGAGCTCTCAATTACTTGAATTAGCTATTTCATTACATTGATTTTCCTTCTTGTTGTTTACTTTGCTTTTTCATTTTGTTTAATACATTCAATTTAATTTTGAATTACAAACCCTCCCTAATTCTATGTTCTACATATTGCATTCTCTATAATACATCATTTTGCATTGCTTTCTATTAACACATTGCATCCATTATGTTGCATTTTGTTTTAGCTTGTTTTTGCATTCTGTTTTCATATCTAATTTTGCATTTTATGTCTGTATTCTACTAGTAATTTATAGTAAAAGATAATATCAAGGGATCGTTAGGGGTCAATCTAGTTATGCCATTATACAACATTATATTGTAGCAAACTAGTTTTTAATTTAATTTTGATACATTGCGACGTGCATAATCAACCTTCATATACTTTATTGTACTTTTTATATATAATTTTGTTAGTTTTTAATCTATTAATTTTGATAGTAATTTACTACTTTTCATCTTTTATTTTAATGTTTTAAAATCCTAATTCAAATATAAAACTTGTTATTACTAAAACTTTCTTACCATATATTGCTTGAATTTTAATTAAATATAATACTCTTTGTACTCCATCTTCCCTAAGTCAAATTCATCACCCTCTTTATAGCTAGAAAGTATTTGCAAAAAATTAAAGATGAGTAATAGAAGTCTTTCTCCCTTTACCATAACCTCCCTTCTCTATTTCTAATAAGAAGAACAGATTCTACACCCTAATAAGGTAGTGTAGATCAGGGATAACTACTAGAGGTAAAGAACCTTATTAAAATAACTAGGTTGGATCATAGATCTTACTTATTATAGAATCCATGTCTAGCTAACTCATATTGAGGCCTAAAATACAATACAAGGCCCATTACAAATAATCACTTAACTTTAAGCCTATAAAATCAATATTAAATTTAATTAAAATTTATAAATTAATGTAAAGGTCCATATAAAAATTTCTAACATGATGTGCAAAATATCTCATAGTAATAATTCATTTTTGGAGGTTGATGTGTATTATTTTACAAAAAAAAATGCTAAACCTATTCTTATAAGTAAATAGAGTGAGCTTAGGTTAAACTTAAAAGAATAAAAACCAATCGATGAAAATAGAATATAAAAATAAAAGGGTTTGCAAAAGTAATCCAAATAAAATAATAAAAACAAAAATCAAAGTATAGTATTATAGAATATAAAAGTTTAGTCCAAGGAATATCACACTCTAATATATAGGTTTATCATCAACTCCCAACAAAATATATAATTAATTCAACTAGTTAACTAAAAATTGTCCCAATGCTAGTAATAATCGTGAAAAGTTTTTAATGACAATTAATCTAAAACAAGTGCCTAAATTAACCTCTCACTACTAATTTCAACTTAAGATATTCATCTAAATCTAATCAATAACAAGATTAAATATCAAGAATAAGGTTAAGACCAAATCAACAACTTTACAAGTGAAAATTGTTAATTTATCCTCTATTTTTCTTAAGCAACAAATGATTTATGCATATGTTAAATCATCAAATCCTAATTATTACTAATTAAAATCAATTACTACTAACTTATACATAAGAATTAATTGTAATTAATTGTTTAGCTATAAACTACAATAGATAATCAACTAACTGAATGTAATTAGCAAACTATCTAAGCAATTATTTATAACTAGAATAGAAAAATAAGAGATAATCAAATCAAAAGTAAAATTAAAAGAAAAATCTTAAAATCAAACCAGATTAAGATCTAATCCCTTAAACTGATATAGAAAATTAGCTACCCATGGTAAAATACAAAAAAAGGTAAAAGAAGCAAAGTTGCTATCTAAAGTTGTGTTCATACCTTTGGACATACAAAACTCTTAAATCTAAATCTTTAAGCTACAAAATGTAGTAAGGCAAGTAAATATGCCTTCTACAGTTACAAAGAATAGGGTCTTACTAATTTTACAAGCCCATAACCTAATTTATAATTTAATCTATTAACAATATTTTACTATAATAATTTTTATCACTTATCTTGTAGCTCAAGTTTGGCCACTAAAAAAGCATAGTTTTACGAAACTCAAAATTTCAAAGTTGTTAAGCTAGGTCTTTTCTAATTTTGAAGCTAGTTTCACCTCAATTAGACCTTTAGAGCTCTATATATAACCTAAAAACCAATACTAGTTCAGTGTAAACACCAAAGAAATCAATAAAATACTTAAACCATAAACATATAAGCAAATTATAAACATTTACAACTCAATAGAACAACCCACATTTTTAATCCATACTAGTAAATTTCTTTCTTATTCTATTCTCTCTAATTTTTTTGCCCTATTCTTTTTTCTTTTGTTTTTCACTTTTTGTTTCTTGTTTTATTTTTTTTCTCTTTTTTCTTCATAATTCTTTTTCATCATTTATTTTTGTTGTCTTTCTCTTCTTCCTTTTTTCATTCAACTAAACCTTAAACTTGCAATTGATAATATTTCATAACACATATATGCCCCCACTCTTATTGAAAAATCTATCTCATAAATATTCAAATGCTCTACTAATCTTTAAAGTCAGGTAAAGATACTTATTTTTAATTAGAAAAGTTATTAATAGGCTAAACAATAAATAAAAGCCAATTAGGCTAAAAAAAGGCTCAATAAAGATAAAAATTCAAGGTTGCTTATTTGATAATAACTTAAACAAAGAATACTTTTATCATTTTTGTGTATACGAGTGTAAATGTAATCTTAAAAAGAATTAAAGTAAGTTCTAAAGAAATAAAATTATGGAAGAAAATTTCACATAAAAAAAAGAAAAAAATAGTATAAATTCTCAACATAAGACTTAAAATCTCACAAGGTAAAACATACTACCAAAATTCAACTTACTAATTCAAAATTCATTACTATACTAATCAATTTCAAGAAGCAAAATAATTCATTCAATTATATTATAAAATTATCAAACTTCTATTTCTTCTTATTTAGGAAAAATATAAAGTCTCTATCACTAGAAAATAATTAAACTAACTTAAAAAGACTCAAAATAAGTAAAAAGCACACTTTTTCATCATTTTTTCAAAAACTCAAAAACACATAAAGTATAAGAATTAAAAAGAAAAAAATAAAAAAAAATCCTAAAATTCTCTCCCTTACACATAAGACTTGATAATCCTTAATGTATAGCATATCAACATTAAAAAAAAACAAATGATAAGTCAAGTAAAAGAGAAGGAAAAGAAAATAAAAATCTGAAAGACTTGTATTGCCTTGTAAGAAGCATTTTTCTTTAGCATCTTTAGCTAGACATTGCAATTGCTTCGATCTAGCTTCAATTCATAAATCGATGCCTCATTTACTTTTAATACACCTAGTTTCAAGTGATCTTGCTAGAGATTCTCTTCAAAATCTTTGCTATTCAAAAAACTTTCTCAAAAGGTTATTCTTAGACATTCATATGCAATTCAAAATCACCTTATACTAAGAAATTAATTGTATTAATAAGAAAATAAAATAATCATTAGAAAAAATACTTCTTTTCATAAAAAATATTAAACTATATTATTTGGCCATCAAATTCCATGGATAGGGTTCCATTTTGAATATTAACTATAGCTCCTATAGTTTTCAAGAAAGGTCTTCCTAAAATAATTAGAGTTAAATTTTTTATAGTCTCATTTTTCATGGTTAAAATAGAAAAATCATAGAAAATATTTGGCCATTCACTTATATCAAAATATCTTTAACCACACATATAGGGTAAGTGTTAGAATGATTAGCTAATTGCATAATCACATAAGTTTGTTTTAGAGGGTCTAATTTCAAAGATTGATAAACAAAAAGAGGCATAACATTAATTAAAACACCTAAGTTAGCATTACATGCTTAATTTTTCTTAGGCCTATAATGCATAGGAAGGTAAATATGCCTACATCTTTATATTTTCTTTTTTTAAGTGATCACAAACACATTTTCCCCTGCACTTATTTTCTTTTCATTACTTTTCAATTTCCTCTTTTTAATGCATAATCCCTTAAGGAAGTTCATATACTTAGGAATTTGTCTAATCAATTTACAAGAGGTGTATTTATTATACTTTTCTAAGAGTATAAAAAATCTCTTTTTCATCAATTCTTTTCTTAGAAGAAGCAAGTCTACTAGAAAGAGGAAAAGGAAAAGTAGAAAAATGAATGGAAGACATTAATGTAGCTTTTACCTTAGCTTTTCTTTTCTCTAGTTCCTTTAGTGTATTTTGGTTCTTTTGTCCCTTTGTCACCTTTGGTTAAGGAGATAAAGTAGGCTCAATTTATTTTCCATTTGAAAGTCTAATAGCATTAACACTTTCTCTAAAGTTCACCAATGGTAGGGAAATGTAGGGCAGTATGCTTGCAAATTGGCTATCTAATTTACTAATAAATATGATAAGCAAAATCATTTAAGCCTCTAGGCTTTTTATGCTTACAATGACATTTATTGATTTGAAAGATTCATCCTTTTGAAGGGTAAGGCGTATATTAATAAAATGCCTAGAAGTAGAAACTTTGCCACATATTTTTGTAGTTTGTATTTGATTCATAACTAGTGTTGAACAAGAAAGGTTAAATTTACTAGTTGTTTCTCTATACTAGATGTGACAATATTATTTATTAACTTAAAAGTGTGATTTTTTCCAATGTTAAATTGCTGAGAATTTCTTATTATACTTGTAATAAGATTTTTTGCTACTTTTAGAGTTTTATCAACCAAAGTTTCACCACTTATAACATTAATCATACACTTATCCATTGCAAATAAACTTTTATAAAAAAAAATTGGATGAGAAGTGGATCACTAATTTGATAATTAGGGCAATTTGTACATAACCTCTTGAATCTTTCCTAATATTCATATTAAGACTCATCATTGATTTGCAAGATTACATAAATTTCTTTTCTTATTCTTATAACTTAAGAAGCAAGGAAGTATTTTTATAGGAAAAGCCTTTGCATATCATACCATTTGTTAATTAATCTAGAAGGAAAGTAGTATAGCCAATCTTTATAACTCCTTGAAGTTTTATGGTGGAGCAAACTATATGGAATTCTTTAATGTTTCTATATGGATCTTCTCTTATAAAACCATGGAAAATAAGCAAGAAGTGTATGAAACCAAACTTAAGTTCAAATTTAACATCTAATATAGGGTATTCAATGCAATAAGATTGTAAATTCAAATCAAAAGTGGCAAAGTCATTTAGAGTTTCATAGTTCATAGCAATATTTATAAATTCAACCTTATCTAATCTTCTTGAATAATGGAACATCTTCGCAACTTCAAGATCAATATTCAATATAGAAACATAAAAAGAATGAGTTATGCACTAAAAATAATAAAAATTAATTGAAAATAGAAAAGAAAAAAGAGAAAATTAATGGAAAATTAAAAAATAACAAAAAATTTAAAAACCCATTAAAATAATGAAATTTAGCCAAAAAATGCTAAGATTAAGGTTTTTTTCCTTTGATCTTGCTTAGAATGCCAAAAAACCTTAAATTAAAGAGTTTTGTCTCCAAATTCTATAATGAATTTCAACAATTAGCACTATAGAAAGCTTAAAACACACAAAAAATTAAATAGAAGAAAGTTAAAAACAAAGAATAATAAACACTATTTGCATAATCTATTTCTTGACAATAACATTAAAATTTCAATATGTGTCATTTCACCAAAAAAATTAATATTAAGCCTATTTTAACATATAGATAAGGCTTGTCCAAGTCAAACTCAAGAGAATAGAAACTATTTAATGAAAACAAAAGATAAAAATATGAGGTTTTCAAAAGTAATTTTAATAAAATAATATAAACAAATTCAAAGTAGGGTATAATAGAATATAAAAGCTTGGTCAAGGAATATCACACTTCTATATAGAGATTTATCATTAACATCTAATAAAATTCACAATTAATTCAACTACGTAACTTAAATCAGCTTAACGTTAGTAGTAATCATAAAAAATTCCTAATGATGATTAAGTTAGAACAATCACCTAAGCTAACCTCTCACTATTAATTTCAATTCAAGACACATGCCTAAATCTAATCAGCAATAGCATTCAATATAAAAAATAAGGTTAATATTGAATCAACAACTTTACAAGTAAAAAATATTGATTCATCCTCTATTTTTTTTTAGGTAGCTAATGATTTATCCATGTATCAAATCACTAAATTCTAATTACTACTTATACAATCAATCATAACTAACTTACACATAAGAATTAATTATAATTAATTATTTAGCTATAAACTACAATAGATAATTAATTAACTAATTGTAATTAGCAAATTATCTAAGCAATCATTTACAACAAGAGCAGAAAAATAAGAGATAATTAAATTAAAAGTAAAATTTAGAGAAAAGTCTCAAAATTAAACGAAATTGGAGCACTAATTTATTGAACAGATATAAAAAATTAGCCACCTATGATAGAATACTAAAAAAGGTAGAAGAAGAAAAGTTGCTATCTAGAGTTATGTATTCTTGGCCTTAGAGGGACAAGACCCTTAAATCTAAATCCTTAATCTACAAAATCTAATGAATCAAGTAAATATACCTTCTAATATTATAAAGAATAGAACCTTGCTAATTTTAGAAACCTACAGTCTAATTTACAATATAACCTACTAATAGCGTTTTATTATAATAATTTTCATTACTCAACTTGTAACTTAAGTTTAGTCATTAAAACAACATAGTTTCACTAAATTGAAAACTTGAAAGTTGTTGGACCAAGTCTTATCTAATTTTGAGTGCTAATTTTACTTCATTTAGACCTCCATATATAGACAACAAATTAAGACAAGTTTAGCATAGACAAATATAGATCATTAACTTTACTACCATTTTTTACCTTTCGAACATTTGAATTGGATTTTGGTCAAAACATAAAATTTTTAAAACTTCCTCTAAACTTTCTAAATATGTAAAGATTACTGAAATTTGACATTTAAAACTTAAGTTACATTTAAAAATCTAAAATGGTATAAAAATTTAATATTAACTAGATAATTTAAAAAATATTGAAAAATTATTAACTAATTAAATAACAAGGTTAATTCCACAAAATTAGATATACGAAACATATTAAGGGGCTTAAAATAGAAGGAAATAACATAATCAATATTTTACACATCAGAGGCCAAGAATAGAAATTGTAAATATGCATCATGTTTGGCTAAAAACTTGTAATATATATTTTACTAGGTTGAGACAAATTGCAAAAATAAAAAATATTAGATTTTCTTAAACCATAAAGGTAAAAAGACATTTTTTTATTTTTAATTTTCATCAAATAGCATTATATTTGAACTTTAAAATATTACATTTTACATTCAAATTATGTTATGTAATAGATTTGATACATTAACTTCAAAATACTATCTTTCATACATTTCACTATTATAACATCTTTTTCTCAGGGTTTTTTAGAAATATTATAAATGTTTCAATAATATAAAGTATTATTTTTTAAAAGCGATGTTTTAATATTATTACTCAACATAAATTTAAAGAAATAATGTTGTTCAATTAAAGTACATGCATTCCAAGCTGATCTTTTAGATTGGAGTTAAATTATATTTTTGCATTATCAAACATATAAATGGACTGGATCAAGATTAGGCCTAGGCCTATATTATTTTACTCATACAAACTTGCTTCATGCACATCTCAAATTCATAAGTTTAGCTTATAAGAAGTTTGCACAAACTTATGCCTATGTGAACTTGTTTGCAAAATTTGTCAATACTTTTAAAAAATATAAAATGCCTTTTTTTACTTAAAGTATCATCACACTTTTTTTTTCATTAGCTATGAGACTAATATCTGTTTAGAGTAAAAGTAGTTAAATGATAAATCTTTCCTAATAAAGATACCTTCAAAGATTAAATTCAAAAATATCCTCTTCAAGTCTTTAATTATGTTTAGATAAGGAATTTAAAAATTTTAAAGAATTAGCAACATAGAGCATAAAAATGACTTGTCATTCATGTTTATGAGAGTATGATTTAATAAGAAAATAACTATTTTGATGTAAATTGTTTTCAAATCTTAGGTGAACCCAATTATAGCCTACTAGTTGATGAAGCTTATGTTAGATTTCGGATTAATATATGCAGTAGAAATTAAAATTTTTTATCCAAATCCTACCAAGTATTCATTCAAAAGGGCATAAATCAATGTTAAGTTTTACCTTTTTGTATGCTCACATTTTTTCTAAACAAAACTTTGAAAGACCGAGATGAATCACGAATCAAACGTTGGCCAAAAGGTACAACATTTCTACAATATTCACACGGAGTGAATAATGACTTCTCACCCTCCATGAATTTGCTAGGATACGTCTCTCTTACTAGGATTAGGATTAGTGCATTTTTCTTGAGTGATTTAAGATTTAATGGCAGTTAATGTATATGTTAAAGTGCTGCCTTCAATTTCCTTTTATAGAACTAAGGTATACCATATTCCTAATCCTACTAGGATAATGCTTCTAAAATCCTAATCTCACTTAATAACTATCACCTTATCCTTATCATGGAAAGAGTGAGGAGAGATTAGACTTATCTATTAATTATCTAATATTAGATAATAATATTATTTTATAATATAATTATTTAATATTAAAATGACATATAGTTATCTTATATTAGAAAATAATATTATCTCTTAATATAATTTTCTAATATCTAATAACATAATTATTTAATATTACTTTAATATCATATAATATACCATATGTATTACATAAAAATATATTATTATTTTAATAATATATATATATATATATGCATGAAAATAAGTCAAATTAATTGAATTTTAATCCAACTAAAACCTAATTAATTATTGTCTCATTCTTATTCCTTTTGTATAACCATGTAGATTCTTACTACATTCGTAATAGTCCACTTGTAGACCATAGACAATGAGCGATATCTAGTAATACATCACTGTCATCCAAGTAGTAAAAAATGTCTATGACTTAATATTCACTTAACGTGTAATGTGTGAACAACAGTTTGTAACATATTCCTTTTTGTAACGATATCCAAATTAAACTAGAGGTATGGAATATATCATCCTCATTGATGTTAAATTTATATTTCTTGATATCGAGTAGACTAACTTAAATAAATGATCAATATCTCATGTTGATCCATTTGAGTATGGTCATGTATTTCTTAATCTCACTCAATCAAGGGGCCCAAAGATATCACTCCTACTTTGTAATATGAATAAAATTCCTATTTACATCACTCATATCCCTCTGCATGATTCATGACACACCTAATCAACATCCTACAACACATTCCGATTAAAGGTGATACAGGATAACATCAAAATGTGTGATTCCTCATATAGGGAACCTTAATGACTTCAGGTCAAAGGACTACGTGCATTGTGGTTACATGAGAATAACTAATGACATATGACAATCCATATAGTTTTCTCAT